>VWZZ01002149.1:35518-48773 GCA_013399095.1 Psophia crepitans | reverse complement strand
GGTTCAGGGGGCGGCAGCCCCCGGGTGCCACGCCAGGGCTCCAGCCCACGCTCTGCGCCCCCCCGGTGGGGTATCTCAGCTCTGGATCAGAATTTCCCTGCCACGGTGCTGTGGTCCACCTCTCAGCTGCGGGTTGCCATCCTTGCAGAAGCAGCAGGAGAAGGGGTGATGCTCCTGATACAGCAATTTCTTACGCGATTTGTGTGTCTCTCCTCAGGCTGCTGAGGAAAAGCCCTGACGGATTGGAGCTCTCCTCGTGGGTTGTGCTTTCTGGATCCCATCTGCCCTCTGTGGTTCCTCCCGGACCCCCGCTCAGCGTTCCCACCAGCCAAACGGGCTGTAGCAAAATCACCAAAAATACAAACGAGGGGGATGCGAAGCCCTCAGCCCCCCGTGCGCCGTGCCGCAGAGCTGTCCCGCGGCTTGACAAGGTACCCGCCGCCTGCGTCGTGCCTGCTTGAGGGCTTCCTCCGCTCACCCGCGCCGGCCCTGGATTTCTGAACGCCCAACCTGCAGGTGCTGCCTTCAAACTCGGGCGTGAGTTTTAGCCTTGGGACAGCCTCAGCGAAGGGTTCCGCCAGCTTGGCAAGGAGCTGGCCGCTTTCCGAGGGATGTAAAAGGAGACGACGCTGCTTCGCAGGGAAAATGGGGGTGGTTTGTACATGTCTGTGTTGGAAGCCGAGCGCGTCTAAAGCCGGGTGGAAGCAGCGCGTCGGGAGAAAGGAGGCGAGGGGCCCCAGGATTATGCGGCTCTGTGAACATGGCTGTTGGACAATTGTCGGTGCGACACACGCGCGTGCCAGGATTTTGAGGTCAGATAAATACAAGTACATAAAGCAAAACCGAATCATTTTAAGATCTTGGCCAGCTCTTTGTTAACCCAGCTACAAATTACTTTAACTCTTCCCAAAGCTGAAGAGGGTCAGGAGAAGGCTTTGCTCAGCCAGCCTGCCCCGGGATGTGTTTCTAATAAAAAAAAATCAAATAGCATCTTCAGAAGATGACAAATCTTTCTATTTGCACCCTGACAGCTGAACCCCCCCATTAACGCTGCTGCCCGAAGAAGCGAGGACATCCTTCCAAGCACAGAGCCCGTGCAAACTAGATTTTCACTTGTAGATGGTGGGTTCCTCCCCTGAGCTCAATAAACCTGCTCTGGTCCATTCCCGAGACCTGGACACCACATCATCCTAAGGACGGTACATCCCAGGTTTTATCTGACGTGCTTGGACTCCAGCACATCATTTATGTTGTCCCACAGATGCTGGCTGTACCTCTGCCTAGGGCTGGTGACCGAAACCTGACACAACTGCTCGGGAAAATTTTTCAGTGTTCTGCCTGGAAAAAAACCCTATAAAATAAATAGTTCTTTGAGGTATGGTCAGGTCTGTACAGGGAAGGGAAACAGAAATATTCGTGTCATAGCAGCAGAAGAAAGATTAGGTGATACTGAACGAGCAAGCCTACAGTATCACCAAAAACAAGCTCCAACTTGTTAATGAGCAAACTGATCCAAAAATCAGTCAAATTCAACCCAGTTTCCACAAAGGGATCCTGTTTGCTGCCAGCTTTACATCTCCTAGAGCTTTCGGTGCTGGTGTGTGCCGGAGAGATGAGGCCTCTTGTGAAGTATTTGTGGTCTGAACAGAGGAGGGAAGCAGTGGGGAGGAACAGAGACCTTGGTCCACAACAGCAGGTATCTGAGAGGTGGGAGAAGCTGCTGGGTGAGGATGCAAATCGGCAGGTTCTAGCATCAATGGGTTCCTGCAGGGCGCCGCGCTCCCACCGAACAGCAGCCAGGAGCAAGATTGTCTCTGTCAGACCGAGAGACTCCATTCTCTCTTGGCAGATGAGGACCTGGCCGTAGTCATTCATGCCTTTCCTAACCTGGGCTGCCTGGAAGGAGCCAAAACTCAGGCAAGAAACCTGCAAGACTTAGGAACTCCAGCTAACCGCGACCAAAGACTCGGGCAGAAAGAACATGGGGGTATCTTACCTATTATGTTCTTCCTCAGCACCTGTGGGAGGGAACCATAATTAAACAACCAAGGAATGAAGTGTAAGAGGCATTTGGCTGATAATAGACCAAAACCTCTTCACTCTCACCACTTAATCCCCGTGAGAAACTGGGCAGTGGTCAGCACATCGAGGTGGCCATCCTGGAGCAAGTGCCATGCTAAGAAAGCAGCCCTTTGTATCCAGGGAGGAATCAAAGCCAAAGGAATGATGTGTGGGGTTCTTTGTCCAAAAGCCAAATGCCCACTCAGAGATCCAGTCTTTTCGGGCTATTTCCACACCATAAACCCAGTAAAAGATCATGTTTCTGTAGCCTGAAAGCCATAAATGGCCTTTCTCCCTCCGTGCTTCAGCAAAGGCTGTTTTCTCTGGCCAGAGCACCCGGCTCCGGTTGTGCCTCACCTTGCCTACACTGGGGCTTGGGTTTGGCCAGGAGCACCGGCCACTGAGGCACGAACTGGGGGCACAAGCGAGACACCACTTGGATGAAGCTGGTGGGACAAATGAGTGTCTGTACGGCTTGGAGAGCGTGGTCCAGTGGAAAGCTGGAGTGATGCTGGGTGCTGTCCTGCCGTTGAGCCATCATGTGTCCCAGGAGCAACCAACCTCATCCCCGTGTATGGAGCATCAGCTCCTCCGGGCAAGGAAAGCTGATAAAAATAAGAATAATAAAGAAAAACCCCACAAAACAAAAACCAGAAGCAAACCAGACCAGGGCAAAAGTATTGAGTTGTTTTCCTTAAGACGGTTATTTTTTAGTAGGATGACTGACCGGACCGTCCCCTGGAGCCAGGCCATACCCGATAGCTGGCTGTGCTTCTGTAAATGCAGGTATGGTGAGGGTGGCCAGAATTTCGGAGAGAATAGCTTGGGCTGGTTGGTTTCTGAATTATTGTGAGCATCCTAATTATGTTTTTAAGGGGTTGAATTCCAGGTGAAACCTTTAAAAACGAACCTTTTTTTGGTTGAATCCGAGAACCTTTTCAAGCCATCGGTCCCCTCCAACTTCTTCCTTTGAGATTCTGACTTTTCAGCGTGGTTCAGAGCACACGGGAAGCGTTTGAGGTCTAGTAAAACTTTGTGCCCAGCTTTTGCACTGAATCACGACTCCCTCTCGTTTGCAATTAACATCTATACCCAGGAGCAAACCGTCTTACCTAATCACGGCCCAGGAAGAGGGAGGATGCTGTCTACTGTTCACACCAGGACGGGGTTACCCAAGACAGTCAGAACATCTGGAGAGAATAAAACCTCTGAAAAAAATCCCTGTTCCCAGAGTAGACAGTCCTATAAAACAGATCTGCTGGGAGCCAAATTAAATAAGAGGAAGGTGTAAATGGATTCCTTTCTCTGCCTGGAGAAATGGGAAAAACCAGTGGACATTTTTCCAGCCTGGTTCACAGGGAAGGAGCAGCTCAGCTCCCGCTGGCAGGCGATGCCCAGGAGGGATGCGCTGCTGAGGGACCCTGATGGCAGGAGAAGTCTGAAGCTTCAAATAGAGCAATGGGAGGAAAAGAAAGCGGTGAGAGCAGATGGATTAAGCAGCAACAGGTCGGGAGATAAACAAAGGGTTATCAAAAAATAGAGCTGCAACCTTCGCCCTTCAGGGCACGCTGCTGGTGGCAAGGAGGGACGGAGAGCTGGCTGCTCTTTGAGCTGGAAGGGACTCCCCCATGTCCGAGTTCAGCTAAAAGAAGTTGTTGTCCCTTACAGGGATAAGGCAGATCATTACATCAATGCTGATGGGAAATCCTGGGGAAAAACCAGCCTCCCTTCTAATCCTTGCTGCATTTTATAGGCTGCAAATGTGTGAGAAACTCTGTGTCCCTGGGCAGAACATCCTCTTTCAGAGAGAAAAAGAAAACTAAAAAAAAAAATAAAAGAATCAATATCAATCAGATGTTTCTATGAAGAGGCTCAGAAAAGAGAACCCACAAAACGTGGGCCAGGAATAAAGGCAAGACCACACTGAAAACGTGCACCCAACCGGCAATTCCTATTAAGCTGGCCACAGACTTCCCCAACACGCCCCAAATCCGGGATTTTCAGTGTTCGTTACCCGAGCAGCCCGTTGGCCAGCGCCACCAGCCTCAGACTCTTCCCCCCCTTTTCCACCCTCAGTCACTCTCTGCCTCTCGGAAGCCTCATCCTCTCTGGGCTTCGCACAGCGCGTGGTCACCTGCTGGCCTTCGCCTCCTTGCTGAGTGCAACCTGGGGATAAAGCAGATGCAGAACTGTCCTCCACTCTCAGCCGCTGAAGAACATGGGGGAAGAGATGTTCCTACCGTGTCTGTCAGTAATTCAGGGTTTAAAAAAAAATAATAAAGAAAGTAAAGGAGGGGGAGCAGGTCAGAGGCAGAAGCAGAGGCATTTCCATCTTCCACAAGACTTCTCCAAACACAAAGGATGCCTTAGGTTGCCACCTAGTGACTCTGAAGACGAAGGACCTGCACTTTCAGAGGGTCCTTTTTGTACACGCAGTGGATGAGCCGCTTGCGCCAAGCGATGGGTGCGCAGCGTCACCCGCACCCCCCTGTGCTCCCAAAGCCACCGAGGCAACAGACCGCGGTCCGTGGAGCTGCGGCTGCCCAGGGGTCTGCCACAGCCTGCTCTGTCTGTGCCCTCCTGCCCTCTTAAATCTCAGCTCCTTGCCAGGCCTGGGCTGGAGAGCGAGCTCGGGAAGCCAAGGCCACCACCGAGGGGCTCCCGGTCTCCCTCAAGATCTTGCCCTTAGCACGTAACGATGCTTGGCTTGAGCGCTGCAGTCCGAGAGGCGATGCCCTTCGTGACGGCTTCCAGGGCCACCCAAGCCCTGCGGGGGCTGCCAACACCGACCCGCAGCCCGGTGGCACCAGGTGGCCCGGGGACATCCCAGCCACGCAGGGAGACCCAGGGTGGGCAGCTCTACCTCCAGCCACCCTGCTTTGAGCACCCGGGCTCCCGGGGCGTGGGAGCAGGCAGCTGGGGAAATCCTTCTCTGGCAAAAAAATTATAACAAAGGTTTGGCAAAGAGTTTTCATGTAGAAATCTCTTCGCGTTGTTTAAGAGCCTGGAAATAGGCTGTGCTGGGCACTGCACCTCCGGCCGGCCAGGTATGAAAGCGAGCATTTTGAGTTTGCATTACCATTTCTTTCACAAAGTTTTGGATGAACAGAACCTGGAGAGGCAAAAAAAAAAAAGAAAAAAGAAAGAAAAAAGTGTCAGCGGGGGGAGCTCTGGGATTTTCTCACGGCCCCCCGGCTCACACGAGGTGCCCGCTCCATCCCCAGGTCAGCGGCGCTGCAGAGACCTGTCCCCGCTGGCTGTGCGCTCGGCTCGGGCGCCCTCCCCGATGCAGTCAGTCAAACGCGCTGATGGATGATGGATGCTNCCGGGGGGGGGTTAAATTTATTTTTTCAGGGAGGGGCTGCGTGTCCCCATCGGTGAATGGGGGTGTGTGAGACCCACTGCCGCCTGGCACCCCATAACTCCTGCGCCCTGACAGCACCCTCAACTCCCCTACACTGCCAGCGACAACCCCGTGTGAAAGCTCATTCCTCGCCCGTGCTTTATGGGGCGAGGGGTGACGCCTGGGCTGTCCTCCCCCGGGCTGCCCGGCCGGGCGTGCGAGCTGTCAGCCGCACGGACAGGCTGCGGCCGGAGGGAATACCTGCCGCGGGTAATTTAAACCCCGCTACATCGCAGTACCTGCTGTAATGAGGCTCATTATGAAGCTCTATTTAAAGCTCCATTTAAGCCAGACAAAAAATAGCTCTTTCTGCAGCGTGGAGCGGGTCAGCGGCCCCAATTAGAGGCGTGCTGCTGATGGCGGGGCTTCCTCCTCCAAAAAACTGCAGAAACCCGAGTTTTGCCTTCAAAGGCACAGGAAACGATCATCCAGAGACACCATGCCGGTGAAGGCGGCATCGCCAGGAGAAGGCGAGACAAAGCTCCCAAACAGGGGGTCTCGGTGCACCCACCTGGGGAAGGAGAAGCGATGTGATGTTTTGATACATGGAAGGTGCTGGAGGAGGAGAAGCAGCTGAGAGCTCATGTCCCTGGGGAGATCTGGGGGGGTTCGGAGCAACCTGGCACCCAGCACTGTCACCAAAGCACTGGGGATGGGCTTGGCCTCCAAACAGCACCCGGAGCTGCGGGAGGAAGAGAGAGAAAGGGCAGGTGGGGGGATCCATTCCCCAGACCCTGTCTCGGGAATGCCCCCAGCATGGGGGATGACCGTAGCTGTCACCCCTACGGCACCGAAAAGCACCCGAGCAACCAACACTGCCTGCTCCGAGCAGCGAGGGTCCTCCTGCCTTCGCCTGGCACCGAGCATCTCCTCCAAGCAGTGATGCCCGCCAAGCACGCCAGGAGAAGAGGAGCCATCTCATTCCTTTGTCCTGCACAAATTTCACAGCAAAGAAGAAAGGCTGCGGAAAGTATGTGGGTATTTGTATATTGTTCCTGGAGTGATGAAATTTCAGTTTCCTCTAAAATATTAGAGGTTCCCTAAACTCTTGTTTACTATGCACGGATGCAGAAGGAGAATTACTCAAGTTTTTGCAATAAAAATAAGCTCGGTTTTGTGAACACCTGCTTTCCGCTGTTTAATAATGCTGAGCTCCTGTCTTGTATGCTCTTCTGTTTACTCTCCCACAAATTATTTTTGTTCTCGGTTGACAAAGATAAATGATGGGATTAATATATATTGGAGAAGTCCCGGCGAACAGTTTGCTAGCAAAGAGGAAGGATTGATATTATTTCCCTCAGGTAACATAACACAGACAAACTGGATTAAGAGTAATTTGCTGTGGGGCTTATATGTGATCATGAGCCATTAGTGGAACACCATTTATGAAAATTGCTTTTTCTAAAATAAAAATTAGACTGACTTTCATTACCTTGCTGGCACTGGGCAAAGCAGGATCGTTCCTTTTCAGCAAGAGAAGAAAAATTAGAGATCGCTAACTGTGCCGTGACAGATAACTAGGAACTGCGAAATATTCGGGTGGGATAAGGGGAGAAAACGCAGCGTCCCTGCCGTGAAGCCTGAGTCAGGAAGGTTAGTCCTGACCGATCTGTAAGCGAAAAGAAAAATAGGCAAACATCAGCTTAACAGCCCTGCGCGTCCGGGGCCTGCTATTCCTTTTCCATCAAGCCTCAGAGGGTAATTTTTAATTTTAAGCTTTTTTGCTGGAGAAACACGCTTAAAAATGGAGAAACTTCAGAGCCGCTGAGTAAGAGGAAAGGAAAAAGCGGGTGGTGACAGGCAAACCCTTTGCCATCTCCCCGAGCATCACGGAGCGGCTGCTCCCTTCCCCGCCGGGACTCCCGGGCTGCTGCAGACCTGGGGACGGGTCTAATCCCCCTGCACCCCCCGAGCAAGGCTCACACCGCTAGAAAACTGCCAGCCCTGCCCCCTGCGAACGAGGGCCCAGGGGGTCCTCGCTCCAGCCCCCCAACGCTGGGGTGCTCACGCTGCCGGCATCCTCCGCTTCGCGCGCGCAGGAGCAGCGTCGCTTCAGCAGTCAATCATATTCTGTTTGCTTCCGGACGTTGAACAACGATGAGACGAACCCTTGCCTCAAAAATGCCAAATTATACGGTACGCACAGGAAACTCCTAAAATCACTGGTTTTAAATGCGGTGTCGCCCAAACCTTTAAAACGCAGGCTTGCTTTGCGCGGCCACGGCGAGTTTGTTCGCGGTGGGAAGGAGGAACAGACTCTAAAAATAAAGCTGGCCAAATAATCGGAGCTGAGCTGTCTCCTTAGCCGGCTTGATACCAACACAGGCGTCAGGAGGTTCCCCGACACGCCCAGCCCAACAGCCCGTCTTTTCTTCAAACTGCCCTATGAAAGCCATTCGCCTCCCTGCACAAAGCCCACGTGGCTCCTGCCTCCAGCCCTTCCCAGGCACGGTGACACCGCTGGTTTAATAATAACCCTTGGCCGCTTCAACACCCTTTCCCTCATGGGGCTGCCTCGTCGGGAGGAGGGTTCGCTCACAGGTCGCCCTCCTGCCGCATCGCCCTGAACCGGCCTCACCTCCGGCTTCCCGCGGGGAGCGGAGGATGAAATGTTATCCCATCCCAGCCAGCCCGCAGCAGATCTACGGCTCCCGCTCCCGCAGGAACCTACCCCACTAAATCGTGCAGGAGAAGCGAGTGGCATCAGCCGGGAGAGCTGCCGCACAGGCCCCCGGGGCTGTGAGGTGCCAGGGGTGCGGACCCCTCACCCCCGAGGCCCTGCTGTCCCTCTGCATCTTACCTGAAATAGCGTTTGCATCCGGTTTAGCTCCAGCAGCTCCGCAGGTCGTGCTTTTTGCCTTGCTTTGGGAAGGTAACAACCAGTCACCAGGCGGGACTGGGGAGGAACGCACGCCTTATAAAGCCCCTCTGGCTGCTTCGCTCTCTGAAGCCTCCCTTCACCTTCTGCTGTCTTCATCAGGCTCCTAAGGCAGAGCGGGTGAAACACTTGGGGTTTATGTGGTGTGCTTCCCTGGGTGTGCCCCGAGGTGACTGCACAGCCCCGACCCTTCCGCCGGTGGGGAAACTGAGGCAGGCAGCGTGATGAGGCCGGCTGTAGGGCAGGAGGGCTGGGTGCAGCTCTGGGCTCCGCCGGACAGACCTTTCACACCACGGTGCTCGGACCGAGCGCGACACCCGCCCACCGAGGGTGCCCAGGCAGCCCCGTGCCCCCTGCCTGCGGCCCCGCACACGCACAGGGCGATGCTGCTGCCGCCCTCCCCTCCGAGAGGGGTAGTGGGGTGTATGAACCACCGCACGAAGGCGTCTGCGAAACCACGATTCATCCTGTGCCAAAGCGCACCAGGGAAGCCGGCGGAAATCAGCCCTGAGCCTGCCGAGGTCCCCCCGGCTCGCCCGGGACAGGCGAAGCCCCCGCCATGGCGGGGTGCCGGGTGGTTGGCACCCTCCGGCAGCCCGGCACGGACGGACGCTGCGGCTGGCTCGGCATGCCGACGACGGCGGTGCGGTATCATAATTCTGCCAGCCCGGAGGGTTTTGAAAACAATACTGGAAGTAATCCCTTTTGATCTGATGCTAATCCCAGATAATTGCTTTCAGGCTTAATAGGAAAACTGCGTTTTCTTGGGGGGAATTGGTCACTTTGAAAGGGCTTTGATTTAACTACTGCTGTAGGTGCTTGTTTTAGCGGAGGGAGCTCTATTGTTCCTGGGAGCGCGGGATGCCAGGGGTAATGACACAGGCCCTGATCCTGCCACCGAACCGTCTGCCTGCAGACACCCAGCCACCATGGGCAGGACAGCCCGGAGGGGGGGGGCCCCTCTAAACCACGCTGAATCGGGGGCAGCACGGGAAAAATACGCTTTCAGTGTCGATGAGAAATTAGGAGAAGTGCTGCCGCGGCATGCTGAAGGGGTCAAATACACCAGTGGTTTAGAAGGAGATGGGGTAAAGTCATGGCTAAGCAAACATATGGGCAGCTCGGGTGATGTGCCACTCCCCACCCACACCCGTGCCTGGGGGTATCTCAGAAGCGCACCCCATTTTCGGGGAACAACACAGACTTGGGGTGTATTCAGCCTCCTTAGGCACCGTCCCCCCCTCCTTGCAGGCCAAGTTTCAAAGCTCTGAGTGCACCATAAATTACAACCCTGAGCGGCCCGGAGGTGTAAAAGCACCGGTCCAAGCACACGTGTTGCTTTAACGGGAAAGCGGGTTTTGGATGGCAGCTCGTGGGTCACTGTGCTCTTAATCTGTTCCCCCTGAGACCCAGAGGCACGCTGACAGCACGCATTCTTCCTGCCTAGCCTCTAAAACTGCCAAACAATGGGTTTCCCATTGTTCATTAACCAAAGGTTCCCGTTTTGCAGCTGTGGGTGTTGAAAACTTAGTTACGGCCGAGGCAGGAGGAGCGAGGTGGTTTTGTAGCCACGTGAAGGTGGCACGTCGGGGTTTTGGGGGTTTTTATAAACCAAGTATTGTCTCTCCGAGGAAGGGTTGGTTTGTGGTGGTTTATTTAGGCAGTGGAGGTCTTGGCGCTCAGGCTTTGAAGGTGATCATGGGGATGGGGGGCTGAGGGATCCCAGAAAGGCACCCTAAAACCAGGGAAGGACAATAAACAGAGAAGAACCGGGTGGCCTGAGACCTCTGGAGCTCGGATCGGGCTGGATTGACCAATGCCAAACACGCCCCAGCAAAACTTAACCTTCCTCCTGCAGTTGAAGGAACATTGGCAGGTGGATCTGTAGCAGGGCTGAGCCCTTGGGTGTCAAACCCAGACTGGCCTCAGCTCTTTTGGCCAGGTAAGGTTTGCCGTAGCGTCCAGGAGCAGAATGTCGGAGCGTTTCTGCTGCCTTTGCTTTGAGGTCCTTTGCCCACTGGAGGGAGCATACGGCAAGCGATTTGATGCACGGACATGGCTTTGATAGGTTTGCTTTTAAACGAAGGCTAGGGAAGCAAAAGAAAAATAAAAAGCTAAATTAAAAACCGGAGAGAAGTGAGATTTGTTTAATTCCGGGCTCTGATTTCTTGCCTTTTAAAGAGCTTTTCCTACAGGGAAGGCAGTTGGGGTGAGAACTCCAGGCACCCTGTGGAGGTTCCCCTTAATTTAGGTCATAACTGAACAGTTACCTTGATTTTTAAATAGATGAAAAGCACATAGATTAATGACATCAGCTGAAATCCTGGAGGAGCTACGGAAATCACCAGGTCCTGTGCTGGGGAACCTGAATAAATTCAATATTTTCCTTCTGGTGAGCCACACTTAAGCGTACGCCTCAGGTTTACCTTGCGGTACGTGCGGGTCCTCACCCCTGCTGCCACGTCCCTGGGGGCCTCCAGGGAAGGGGTGTGTGAAGCGGATGCTGGATGGAAGCCCTCTCCTGGGTCCCAGCAAGGTCTTCCACCCCCGGAGCCTCACCGCTGGTGTCTCTCTGCGAACGCCTCTGCTGCTTGAGCTGCCTGAGCGGGCTCAAAGCTTTGTGGACAGCATCACCACGCATCGCTGCTTGGGCTGTGGCGTGCTGTACAGCCAGGGAAAGGGAAGAGCAGAGAGGTATCAGATCACTAACAGGGCCTTTCAGGGAAACTATGTGTTCAGCTTTTCTCCTCTGAAAGACTATTGATCTCTCCTTTTCTCTCTGAGGTAGATTCCCCCACTTCATCAGGATAAGTGCTCGCTGGTAGGAGCTCAACGGAGGGAAATGTCACGTGTAGGAGCCCCGAGCAAGAGCTGGCTGAGATGCACCCCCCGTGCAGCAAGGTGCTGGCAGCTCCGTGCCCTTGAGGAGCGTGTGATGGTGCTTCGGATGTTTTTGTCGGACCCCACCTTGCTTTGGAGGTGCGTTTCGTGCCTGTTTTGGCTGCGGACATGCAAAAAGTGCAAAAAAAAACCCCCTCAACCTGCTGTAGCACCCCCACAATACCACTGCATACGGCACCACTCGCCGTTATTAGTACAGTAAACTGCACAATATTGATTCAGAGGGCTTGTGGTTTACCAGCATAGTTCAGCTGTTAGCCTTCACACCGTTGCCTGACTCATGAATACACATCAAGTCCCAAACAGTTCATTTACAGTTTAAATAGGTGTGAGAGAGTGTGTGTGTGTGTGTGTGTGTGTGTGAGAGAGAGAGAGAGATTTATTTGTATTCATCCAGGTCACATTTCCCCCGGGACGTCGCTGCCTCCGCAGGGTTTGATCCAACGCCCATCGACGCCCGGTGGAGCCCTTCCAGGGAATTCAAGAGCGCCTGGATCGTGGCCACCAGGCCACCATTTCCGGAGGTGCTGAGCAAACACAGCTCCCGAGGCCTTTAATTCCCCTTTGTGAGCACGCCTGCCTTTGAAAATCAGGCCCGATACCCTCTGCTTTATCTAGGCATGTGGTTTGAGGGTAACAAGCTGCCCGGCTCTTGACAGGTTGTCTATTAAATATAGATGGTGCCTTCACATGCAATTGTCTGCTAGATGTTTTTGGAGGAACAAAAGGCTCCTATTCACAAGCTCTGGCATGCCATGCGGGGATGATTAAAAAGGTTAAGGCTTAAAGATAGTTCCCGTTCACTTCAGTGACTGCAGGACTACCCCTCTAATAGCCCTAATTAAAAATTAGCTTGATATAATAGAGTTATTATAATAGAGTCTGATTTTATTTCATTTTTTTGGGATCCACGTGATGCTGCCACAATGCCCCTCATTCTCCGGTGGTGCCTCTCCCCCAGGACTCACTATAGATGGAGCCAAGGAGGAATACGCTCTTGAATAACACGCTGCGCCCCAGGGTCAACCCAAACCTCCGTGTCCATGGCCATGTATAAACTCAGAGCCCGGGAGCAACCAGGGTGTGCTGTAAGGTACTGCTTACTGCGGAGAAGCTGGTTCTGGGACAAACCCGGGGCTCCCCCGCCCCCAGTTACCCACCCCGAGGTCTCGGTGTCATGGTTTTAGGGAGACAAGCAAGCGTGGGATGGCTCCCCACTCCTTCTCTTTCTCTGTCTGTCTGCATCCCAGCTAAGCACCAACCCCCCCATGAAATGAGGGTGAAATCACGGGTTTCCCTCCCCAACCTGCCTCCTGCACCAGCACCTCGCTGGGCTCCTGTAGGTGCAGAACAGACCCCGCTGGACGTGTGCCTGTGACCCGGGACTCGCCACCCTGCTCCCGTCTAGCGAGCGGATGCCCCTAACTCAGGAACGGGAAATAAGCCAGGGAGCCTTTTATTTCGCTTTCCCTGTCTCAGCGGGAAACGCCGAAATCCCCGCTGTGAGCCGTCGTCCGGCAGCCCCCCGCTCCCCGCTGCTGCTCGGGACCCGCAGGGTGTCCCAGCCCGAGATGCTCCACGATCGGCAGCTGGCACTGGCCCAGCTCCCCGTCGGGTTCCTGCAGCTCCTGCCCCCCCCTCGACAACCTCTGCTACAAATTCCCTCCCTCCCCGCCGCAGCCTTTGCTGTTTCATATCGGGTTTTGATTGAGAGATTCTTGCAGCGGGGCCAATACCTTTCAGCTCCCATTACTCGTGTCAGAAACTCCCCATTGCTCTGGTGACATATTTTCTTCACCACAAGATGCTCCTGATGCGGAGAGCAAAGGCTTTTTTTCCAGGGAAGCAGCTGAGACCCAGCTGCCACGAAAGTCCTGCCGCCGCCGACTTCAGTGTTCTACTGTACCAGCCCTCAACAACCAGAACAGAAGCACTGCTCTCACCGGAAAGATAGAATAGAATAGAATAGAATAGAATAGAATAGAATAGAATAGAATAGAATAGAATAGAAT
>VWZZ01002149.1:24600-35225 GCA_013399095.1 Psophia crepitans | reverse complement strand
TTCGTTGCCCTTCTCTGGACACGCTCCAGGGCCTCGATGTCTTTCTTGTGGTGAGGGGCCCAAAACTGGACACAGCACTCGAGGTGCGGCCTCACCAGGGCTGAGTACAGGGGGACAATCACCTCCCTGCTCCTGCTGGCTACACTATTCCTGATACAGGCCAGGATGCCGTTGGCCTTCTTGGCCACTGTAGGATCTATCTTGAAGCCTGTGAATGTGTGACGTGTTCTCTAGCATCTTCCGGAAAGCACAGGGAGGTATCACACAATTTAAAGCCTGGCATCCAAAAGTCTCCTCAAATCTGCCCGCAGCTGAAGGCCTTGCAAAGCTCTCCTGGCTCAGAGCAAAGCCCTGAAGTAGCCCTGCTCAGCCCGAGGTTGCCACGTCGCTGTACTGTGCAATAAGATACTGAGAAAGCATCAACATTTACTAGCCAGGAGTGGCCAGGAGAGCTGCTGGGTGGGAGCGCAGGAGCAGCACGGCAGCTCTGCAGCCAGACCCAACCCGCACACTAGAGGGTTCGTTTGGGGGAAGAAGCCTGTCCCTACCTGAGGGGTTTGCTTGCACGTGGTGGTGGCAGCGGTGTCACCCGCCCCATCCCACCACTGGCACCAGTGGGAGATCTCCCACTGACTGGTCTCACACATCTTGACTTGATGGGGTGCTCGGGCTCTAACTCAGTTACTGGGGGCGCAGGTCGTGAAGGCACAAAGCCATATGTTGAGAAGACACAAGGGTGTCTGTGTAGCGTGTCTGGTACCTATCTGGCATGGAAAAAACTTCCAGATCTTAGTGCTCATTGAATTCATTTAATAACGCGGTTGATGATCTTAATTGGAAACACACTTTTCCAGATTCCGTTGCTCCAGACAGAAGGGGGCTGTGGAGGGAAATGTGGGAGCAGAGACGTGGATAGTTGTTAAACGTAGGGCTGAGAGCAACGGTTCCTGCAGGCAGTTCCTGCAGGCAAGGCGAGATGTTGGCGAGTTCCTAATAAAAGCTCCTAATTAGCGCTGAGCACTTCTGGGATACACAGTTCCGCTCTTCAGGAGGGAGAACAGGAATGGATCCGGCACCAGGAAAACACTTTCTGGTAACGCCAGCTAGCTGTTGCCTCTAAAACAAAGCCCAGGTCCCCAGGGAAACTCTCAGTGTCCTGTTTATCCTGATGTGGTAAGCTAGGAGGTTGTCTTGTTTGGAAACCAGAAAGGTCCGTCCCATCAACAGACTGTGGGCGAGGTGACACTGCAAAGCTTGTGTTAGGAATCACAGAATACCTCAGACTGGAAGGGACCCGTAAGGGTCATAGAACCATAAAGTCTCCCGAGTCGGAAGGGACCCGTAAGGATCATTGAGTCCGGCTCCAAGGCTGGACAAGGCTCCTTGTCTTTCATTCGATTTGCCTTTTCCATCACCAGCACCATCGGCTGGGGTGGGGAGAAGCGCAGGAGAATGGCCTCCTCCCATCACCCACCCCTTTCCAAGGGAGGAGAGGCTTTCCTTGCGAAGAACCCCGGCCGGCGCTGGCCGCAGTCCTCTGCTGTAGCCCGGTGCTCCCGATGTTTTAACAAGGGGCCCCACAAATATTTAACTCCAGCAAAGGGAGAAAACCTGGTGTAGTGGGGTGGGATGGATATGTTTGCCAAGAAGAGAGGGTGAAAGACTGTGGAATTTATTGATTGGATTCCCGTTGAAACACAAATGCCTTCTCATAACCCAGGAGTAGATAATGGCTTGGCAAACAAGTGCGTCCTGAGTGCACTTGGCTGGAGATATTTATGTTTTGTCCCAGGGAACTGAAAGGAGAGGGAAAGGTGAGGACCCCGTTTCGCTCTCCAAGGGTGCCCTCTCATCTGAACGGGGTGTGTGCATTCCTGGGGGGGGACGAGCTGCTCCCCGACGGGTCTCCCCATGGCGCGGGACCTCTGCTGCAAACCCTGCCTGCTCCCACAGCCCGGGCAGCAGCTCCGGGGGGGGACGCTCGGGCTTGAGTTGGCCATCCCCACCAAGTGTGAGTCCTGCGCATCTCTGCGGAATCACTGCTGGAGCTTCTCCCTGCAGGGGAGGTGGAGAGCGGCCGAGAGGAGGGAGCTGGGGAGAGGAGCTGCCCGTCACCGGCACTGGTTGCACTTGGTTTCCTCCCGTCCTTCCCGAGTCCCTGCCTCTTAGGAGTTTTGTATCTGCCCAAATTTCCTCGATACAGAGAAGAAATCACCCATCCAAGGGTGTCCCAAGGCTCCCCACCCCCCCGTTGCATCTCTGCTGGCCCGCTGGTCCTCCACGCCGGCCTCGGGGTGCTAACGGCACTCCAGTTTAGACCAGTCAGCGACTGGAGGAGGCACAACCGGGAATAGCGCTTCTACTGTCGGTGGCCAGAGTTGAGGGCAGTGACTCTGTAGGCAAGGGCGCAGGGGTGGAACCCCCGGGCGGGCGAATTTTCGGGGAAAAGCAAGCTTTGCCAGAGGGCTTTCCCCAAAAATCTGCCGGGTGGCTGACGGCTGGGTGTCTGCTCTCCGGCACGTTCACCCGCTCCCCCCCATCTCCATAGAGACACCTTTGTCTGCTCACGCCTGCCACAAGCTTTTTTTCTCTTGTTTTCTTTTTTTTTTGTTTTCTTGTCCTTTTTTCTTTCTTTTTTTTTTTGGTATTTTTTACTCCCCTCTCCAGTCCATACCTCTGCAGGCAAATCACCCAAATTTCCATCTCGTGAGCACCACCCCTCTAAAACGGGGCCGACCTGAGGCCAGTCAAGAACATCCGGATGGAAATGCTGCACCGAACCTAAACTCATCGGCAGCGAGCCGAGCTGGTCCGTGGGTGCCGGCGGAGCCCGCTCTCCCTGCCGGGCTCTGCCCTCCTGCGTCCCGGGCGCAAACCTCTCCCCACGCCCACTCCTGGGGTCATTCCCACCCTTCGCCAGGAGGTTTTGCAGCCCCTTGCCTGCCTTCTGTACAGGCAGGGCTCTCAGGACAGGTGCGGGCAGGAGGATGAGGGAGAAAACAACCAAAAAAAAAAAGGAGACAGGACTGACCTTTAAAGTTTTGTTCCAGCTATGTCTCCCTGCTGAAAGCACACCGGCTTACACAAATAACTTTTGACCTCCGGCCCCCTCGCTTGTGTCGCAGCATTGTGCCAGGAGCATTTGTCTCGGGGCTGTGACACATGGCCTTTTTGTCTGGGGGGTGCGAGTGGAGGCTGAGGCATTGCAACTGCCTAGGTAGTGAGTTATTGGCGCGCCGGCTTCTCCTTTAGCAGCCCCTCTTTGTGGATGCAGGAGTAGACAACGGAGAATGCAGCTGCGAGGGAAAGAATTAAAGGGTTATTAAAAAAAAAAAAGGAAAAAAAAAGAAAAGAAGAAGAAGAAGAAGGGAAAAACCCCAAGGAAAGTTGCGCTGCGATTTTTGGGTCGTGGCTGCAGGCATCCCCGCGGCTGTTCGGCGGCAGAGTTAGTGCTTTCATCCCGCGGAGCGGGTTTTCAGCAGGGGTGAATTAGTGGGGATGCAGTGACATCCATAGGGCTACGCTGAGTTACACCATTTTACGAGCTGACCCGGGGCCCCGGGGGGAACGGTACCAATTTACACCAGCTGAGGGTCTGCCCTTTCAGCATCGCCGCCGCGAGAGCCGCCACAAATCAACGCCTAGTGCCTGCACGTTGGGCTCGTCTTACCGAAACACTCGATTTGCCTTGGAAAAAACCTTCCCGGCGTTCGCCGGCACCCTCTGCACGAGCAGCCCGCGCTGGGGCTGCTGCAGACAGGAGTTATAGGACCAATCTCGGTGGGCTGGTGTGATTCATGCCCGCCCAGGAGGCAGCGGGAGGCATCCTTGTACAAGAGGAATGTGCCTGTTTTCAAGACAAATATGGTCTTCATAACTCAGGGGGTGTAATAAGAAGCCGCCGGAGCAGCGGCGGTGCGATGCGGGGGGCTGCGGCCCCTCCTGCACCCCTACACAGGCAGGTGCTGGAGCTACAATGAGGAATGAAGCGCTTGGGAAGCCGGGGGGTGGCAGGGGGGGAATTGCCTTGCACAGCACGCGTCTCACGGATGCAGAGGGCTGGGATAAGGCCAGTGTTTCGGAGGGCACGTTTCAGCCCTTCGGAAGCGGCAGGAGACGCCACCTCTCCTCTTGGCTCGCTGAAAGCCGCAGGCGTCTTCAAAGAGCTGGAGGAACAGAGGTTTGCAGGATCATCCCTAAGCACCTGCAGACCTTTGTGAGCCCGGTCCGTGGCTCAAAATGATATGATTCACCCGTAACTGACACTCCAATTAGTCTCTGAGTGCGTCTGGTTGTACCAAGGGGGTGTTGGCTTGGCCCCCGGCTTGCTGCGCTGGGGACCGCCGTGCCCCGGCGGCACACGGTCAGCTCGCCTTCGCTCTGCCCCAGGGCGACCCTGCTGCGCGGCGGGTTCCCGGCTCCGCTTCCAGCCGCCCCTCCGCTCGCCTTGCCGGGCAGATCTTCCTTCCTGCCTTTTCCAGGCAGGGCAGTATTTGCTGTAATTTTGCCATGTCCCCTCCCCCCTTTCCCGTTTCTTTCTGAAATTAAACAACACTGTAATTTTCAGCCTCTTTATCCAGGGCCCTAACGAGATAACGTTGGTTTAATTTTCCCTGTCCTTCCTTCAGACTCAGTATATTCCTCAAAAATCAAAGCCTCTCCTCCCGAGACCTCCGGGCGCGCTGCCGTTGATACAACACTGCCTTACGAGTCGCTGTGATACATACAGTACCAACCTTACAACATAAGCCTCCTGCTCCCTCTCCCTTTTTTATCCTCCTAAAAGGATTATTTCAAAGCCAATTTTTGTAATTGCATCCCGGATAAAGAGCGGGTCCCCCTGGGGTGTTTAGCGAGGGGAGCAAGGAAAGCGTGGCAAGGATTGCCTGCTGGCTCACCACGGCCTCCGGAGCATCCCGCGGCTCTCCCCGCCGGCCCGAGAGCCGGGGCGCTGCCCCGCTTCTCCAAAGGCAGCCTCCGAGCCCTGCTCCATGGCACCGCGTCCCGCTGGGACCGGTGCTTTCGGCCGTCTCAAACGCAGAGGAACCCTGCTGCACAGCAGAAAGCAAACGTTTCCTTTGAAGGTGTCGTCCCCCCCCCCAGAAAAAACCTCCGAGCCACCGCAGGCCGCTGCTTGCACGATGAGGGAAAATAAAGATTATTTCATAAAAGTCAGGCCCGTTTAATTTCATAGTATTTAAGTCAGCGAAAATGCATCGGACAATTATATTGCACTTAATACTCGGATAATGGAACAATGAAAGATGTATGTTTGCGTTTTGTAAAATTAAACTGTATGCAGTTATTTATCTTTTACCTTAATTGTTTGAGCTTGTTTCTAATGTAAACTGTTGTAATTTTAAATAAATATAATAGAAAAAACTTTCCTAGGTATCGGAAATCCAGAGTAAATTTACTTTGCAAATAGGCTTTGTTAGGGCTGTTTTATGCTGAGGATCTCCAACTGACACTTTCATTCAAAAATATTTTGAATACTTCAGCGCGGGGTCTGTTGATCCCGGTAGGCTGCGGAGAGCTTCGGGAGAGGAGGGGGCCTGGCTGGGTGAAGGGCTGCAGGTGAGATGGACCCCAGGGCAGGTCCAGCGAGCTCATTGACCGAGAAAGTACAAGGGGGTGTCGGATCCCGTGGGCAGGGAGCCCCGTGCCCAGGGGCACTGGAGTGAGGTCCCACGGGTGGCTGTAACCCTGATGGTCCCGGTTGCTCCAGCTCTTGAACTCCACATCTCTCTTTTGCAAGAGATGCGTAAAAATCAGAGCGAGGCATGGCGGGGCCCGTTTTATGGGTCCGTGTCATAGGTGCTTCGGGTGCTTGAAAGCGAAGGACTCCAGGTCTTTCATCTTCCATTGCACCGCAGCCAAACGTTAATGGTTTGGAAAACATGCCCAAGCGCGTCTTCGTGATGCCATCGGGTATCCGAACGCTCGCTTCGGTTCGGGCAATGACTTCAGGGCTCGCAGCAGCGAGCAGTGATGTTAGGATAACTTTCTCAATGAAGTCTATCATCGTGCCCTGTAAAATCCCAATTACCTGTACTGGGAAAGTACAGTTACTGCTTTGTAGCTCTTTGAGGAGTTTTAGAGATGATCTTGGTTAAGCCCAAGATGTTGATTAAGGAGGTGAATGCAACTGTTGACTTAGCCCTAAGGGGTTGTTATAAATGTGTCTGTTTGTTTTTCCAGTACCTCGAGGGAAGGCTCCAACAAAGGCAGCGCGCTGGGTTGAAAGGTAACTCAAGTGATTAATGACATACACATTCAGCATGACGTCTTTATCACGGGGTGGTCTTATTGATTTCGAGTTGAGCAACCCGGGAAGTGGAAAAAGAGGTTGTAAAAGTGAAAGCCCGGTGAAAATTAATTAATTGCCGAAACAAAAGTGTCAGCCTTCTTCACGTACCTGGAATTCGGCGGGCAGTCCCATCTTGCAGGGTTCTTGCGGCAGCTCTGTAAATCATGACTGACGTTCCTTTCATAGCGTGCAGCAAGTCAAAAAAGGTAAAATAGGAATGCTGGGTTGGTTTGGGCTTGTCAGCTGCATATGCCAAGAGGATTTTTTGGATGACTGCAGCCCTCCTGACAAAGGGAATTCATCAGGGCGGTTAAGCTGGGTCAGAGCACCAGCAGATGTGCCCATGGGTTGACTTGGACTGCTTAGGTCAAAAGTGTTTCTCTGGAGGTCCCGGTTCCCAGTTCCTGTGGTGTACCCATCCCCGATGCTCCAGCGAGGCTACGGGGGCAGGACTGAGCTTGGGCACATCGGGTACGGGCACTTCCAAAACCTGATCCCAAAGACCTGTGCTAAGTCCTCTAGGATCACGACAGCTCGGCTTTGGGGTGGATGGCCCTGATTTGCTTGGATGGAGGGTGCCAGACAGTCAGACGCTACCCTGATTTCCTTGGTATCAGCTATGTACAGGATGGAAACGAGAAGGTGCTGGATGGAAAATACCCTTGAATGTCAGCTTTGTAGGAAATAGGCAAATTCTATGCAAATGAGGGCCCCCGTTACCTCTAAGGTGGCACGAGACCATCAAACACCCATCGGAAACTTCCTCTGGAAGCCTCTGCTGAGCCGGGGCCCTTCTGCCCAGCCACCTCACCACAGCTGAAATGATGCCACCGGTCCCTCTGCACCACCTCGGCGGCGGCTGCGGCTCTTCTTTGCCTGCGGTTCCTTTAGATGGCACCATCCTCCTGCGCTGGTGCCGCACTGGAGCCCGTCTCAATTAGTATTCACACTGCAAAAAGAGGAAAATTCCTTCATTACGGGGCAGCGGGCAGCGCGGCGGTAATTGAGGTGGTGTCAGCAACTCCATTATAAGCCTGGGTTTCCACGGGGGAAAATGGTTCACGCTTGCGATCCCGAAAGCCCAGAGCAGCCGCCTTCCTCCTTTTTACAGGTATCGCTGGGCAGGATGATGCTTCAGATACGACCTTCCTGTATGGCAGGAGCAGCCTACAGGACCGGTCCTGGTTTTGGGAGACAGCCAGTGGGATGATGCTGGCTACAGAGCTGGGCCTTTGCTGGGAAGAAATGGGAATGGGCAGCGAAGGGCATCCCAGACCCATCCGAAGCAGTGGGTGCCAGGGGCTTCAGCGAGATACGCCCGCCTGCAAGAGGGAAACCTTTGGTCAGGCCAGACAGGTTTCGGCGGGGCTCGCCCTTAGATTAGCAAGATGCTGGGTGAGCACCAGGGAGGAGAAAGAGAAGCAGGAGAGAAGGGGTTTTTTGGGCAGCTGGTAAACGCATACATCGCTCTGCAGAGGGTGGGAACCTGCCGTGGCCTGGCAGGGTGCTCCAGGGCAGCCCTGGTGTCCTCCAGGGCAGCCCCGATGAGTGAGGAGCACCCGGTCCCACATATACCGTGCTCAGGGTGCTCTCTGCGGAGCTGAGGTCTGGCCCGTCCTCCCTCTAGCTGGCTGCTGTGGCGGCAGGCTTTGGGCAAGCCGCCTGGGAGGGAGAGGGTTGAAGCAGAGGGTGCAGACCATCATGGGTGTGGTTGGTCTGTAGGGACCATCCTCACCTGAATTAATGGACCTTTCCTCATCAGGCTCCCTCTTGATTCCTGCCCTGGATCCGAACATCAGCAAAGTCCAAATCTTCTTTCTCA
Source organism: Psophia crepitans (assembly GCA_013399095.1). Lineage (NCBI taxonomy): Eukaryota > Metazoa > Chordata > Aves > Gruiformes > Psophiidae > Psophia > Psophia crepitans. The sequence goes on along the minus strand of VWZZ01002149.1, from coordinate 27,093 downwards.
AACCCCATCTTGTGCTTTGTGCTGCGGGAAACAGGCTCTCGCCTTTCTCGCTGGGAAAGGAGCTCGTCTCCAAAGAGCACCTCTAACATCATCATCGCCAGGGCCCATCCGGCAGAGCCCTCGCTCCGTACCTTGTCAGGCTGAAGCACAGAAATAGCAGGTATGACCTTCAGCAAAGAGGACGGAGCCATGGCGCGTCGCCCTCGTGAGCAAAGGGGTTCCAAGGGAGGGGAAGCCGAACCCGGGCAGGTTTTGCTCAGGTCAGTCAGGTTCAGCGAGAGCCACTGAACGAGCGTTGTGCCGAGGTGATTGCTCCCCCCGGGGAAACCCAGGAAAGGGCTGCGGGTGCTGGTACCTGCGTTTCCACAGTCCCAGTAAAGCACCGGACCAGCTGGGCCAAGGGGCCGATGTCCCCTGGCCAGGGAAGAAGAAGAAATTCACTGGCTTATTTCCTTCAAAAACTTCTTTTATCTTTCTTAAAAACAAACAAACAAACAAACAAACAAAAATCATAATTTTGAAAGCCTGGAGAAGCAATCTCATTTGCGATTCAAAATTTAGGAAAAATGTGGCCAGCACAGGAGCAGGGAACTCAGGGTCTTTCTCCCAGGTAACTTTCCCCCCCTCTTGGGATATTTTTATTTAAATACAACATCAGAATCGACAACACATGAATATCTCTACCCAGCAGAATATGATTTTCCCCAGCTGGGGAGGATGCGTCCCCTCCCTCCCCCGAAAGGCGAAGTGCCCCCTTTTGCTCATTCTGGCTGCCCTGAAACAATGCAGCAGCGGGAATTCGCGGGGTCAGCCCAAATCCCTTGTTCTCCCAGCCTGCTCCCGGCCCCCAGGAGCTGCAGCCTTGTTCAGGCTTTTAGAAGTGCAAATAATCTCTATAAATGGGGGGATCAGATCAAGCGATGGGGCAGGAGCTCTCCCCACGCAGCCTGGGAGGGCACGGGGCTGTCCTGGGGAAGAGCTGCTTCTCCCTGCTTTTTCATCTACTTCAGTTTATTTTTCCTGCCTTTTTTTTTTTTTTCTAATGTTTTCCATCAAGGGGTTAGGCTGGCAGCTCCGAAGCAAGCGGCGCACCGGGGCTGTAGCTCCATACCGTCTCTCTCCCCTATAAATCAGGGCCAAACCCAGGCTGACGGGTACTCGGGGCTCTGCCTCTGCACCCATCCCCGCTCCACAGCTCCTTGAGTGGGACCGAATCCCTCCCCTCATGGTATCTCAAGGCTTTTTTGGCTTTGCGAGGTTCCCTCATTAAATGGATGCTCCCAAAATAAATAAATAAATAAACGTAGATCCTAAATCCGTTCTGGGCCCAGGTAAATGGTGACTGCAGACTGTTGGCGTTACAGCCGTGGTTTGGGCTGCCGATAAAACACGAATCAGCCCCAGGTATGTGGAGTGGACGCCACTCCGGTCTGGGGGAACCAGAGCGTCACCCCAACGCGGTGCGTGTCACCCGTGTCCGCACCGCCTGAGCGCCGCGGGTCCGGTCCACGCGTGGAGCCGCACCGGCAGCGCAGCCGTTCCCGCAGCCCTGAACACGCACCCAAAACCAGCTTTAGAATCTAGACGTTTTTGCTAACAGATAAGCAAACCCCCCCAAGAACCCCATCCGCAGCAAGACCAGCGACCCCGCACGAGTCGCCTTTCTTTCCCTCCGCCTTTTGTTCCCCTCCAGCCTTTGTCTCCGCCGAGCCCGGGCTGCTGCCGGTGCCCGGGCAGGGGCAGGCGGCGCCGGGGGTGCCCTGCCCGCCCCCGGGGGGGGTCCCTCCAGCCTTTCCCTTGCCCGGGGTGGGGGCCGAGCCAAACCGCCTCCCCCCGCCCGCTGCCTTGCGGGCAGCTCGGCGTTCCGGGGAAACCCCCGGCGCCGCTGCAGCAGCCGATTTATTTAGTTACCTGGGAAAGAAAAAAACCAAACCCAACAGATTATGCTTCCTCTTGCTTCTGCGTGCCAGTTCCGATTACTTTCTTATTTATTTGTTCAGTCGTTTTCGCTCGTCCCTTTGTTAAACACACCAGGTCGGGCGTTAGGCACCGCGCTCCGCGCTCGGACCCTTTATTACGCATCGCTCGGCGGGCAGTGGGAGAAGGTCTCCCCTCCTTTCTACATTTATTCTCCTTTTCGGATGATTTGCCGGAGCAGGGAGGGAAAAAAAAAAAGGGAAAAAAAAAAAAAAAAAAAAAAAAGCTCAGTGTGGTTTAAACAGCCCGGTGGTATTTCTGCGCTGAGGAAGAATCCCCGCTAAGAATTAAAGCTCCGTGCTTCCCCCCCCCGCAGCTACAGACCCCAGGGCGGCAGGAGAGAACGCAAAGCTGCCGGTTCATGCGCGCAGCCCGATGCGCGGCGCTGCGCGGGCGGCGGGCGGAATTTAGGGAGCAGGCAAAAATAACGGCCAGGCGGCTAGGAAAAACGTTGGGGGGAAAAAATATCAAAATACCGAACGTAGCATTGTAACATATTTTTGCCCACATTAATTT
>VWZZ01002149.1:0-23260 GCA_013399095.1 Psophia crepitans | reverse complement strand
TGTTGGGTTGATTTTTTTTTTTTCCTCTTTTTTCCCTCGCAGCTAGCATTTTGGGGGGCGCCAAAATTTCGGCTGCTCTGAGGACCCACAGAGCAAAGGGGTTTGGGGCCACCGCCGGCAGCCGGGCCGGTGCGAAGGGGGCTCCGGCCGCCACCGGCGCTCCCGGGACCGGCCTCTCGCACCGGGCGGGGAGGCGGAGGAGGGCGAGGGGGGGAGGAAAGGGGTGCTCGGCCGCAGCTCTGGCTGGGTGACGGCGGGGCTGGGGCCCGGGGTGCCGGAGCCGCCGCGGAAGGGCTGCATCCCGCAGCGCTGCCGCAGCCCTCTCCTCCCTCGGCCAAAACCACCACCCGAAAAACCAAAAACAAATCTCCGACTCGTAGCTAAGGCAAAGAAAGAGGAGAAGGAGAAAAAGAAAAGGGCTAAAAAAAAAAAAATAAATTTAAAAAGGACTAAAAAAATCTAAAGAAAAAAAGCAGGAGGAGAAGGGAAAAAAAAAAAAGAAAAAAAGAAAAAGAGGAGAGAATTTTCCTTTTCAGTGCGGCTGTCAAATGGATATCTTATAGTGGGAGGGCTGGGAGGGAACAGATATCTGCCTCTCTCCGGAGCCTGCAAGTATTTCTGCCATTCATGAAGCCAAGGGATGCCACACACATTCTGTTTGTTCAACATAAGCAAACAGATTGTAAACTGGCTGATAATTTTTGTACTGACAATGTCATTTACAGCTGTCAGCCTTTTGTCTGTCATGTTTGCTTTATTCAAATATGAACCAAGTGGACCTCCCTTCCACCGCTTTCTTCTGCATTAAAATCACATCAATTCCGTTCCATTCTGTCTTATCTAAAATTCATTGGAGGCCAATCACTTGGATGAATGCTTTGGGGTTTCCATGGAGGCAAGAAGTCTAGTGTGGACTTCAGGGGATTAGGAAGTTTCAGATTTAAAGCCTTGAAGTGCACGTTTCTTTCAGTTCTTTCTTTTGATTGCAGAGGAAGGGAAAAGAAGAAACCGAAAAGAAAAAAAAAAAAATATCGGGAAATTTCAAGATAATTTCATTTTTTTTTGCAAGCGCCCCAGCACGAAGCAATCCCCCCCTTTCGGCGCATGTGCGTGCGCGTCTGGACGCGCTCAGCTGCTGAGCTTTTGCTTAAGCACAATTTATGGCCGCGATCTTTCCAGTTGAGCTAAAAGGAGTATACTGTACCGGCATCTATCCCCCCCCAGCACCCTCAACAGGATGCTTGCCACCCGCTCCTATAATAAATTCAGGCTCGTCTTCAATTAGATTGATTTGGATCCAGCTGCTTCCCATGGTGCTGCCCGCAGGTCTGGAAGCATCTCCCTTTGTTAATAGAGGTCACGGCACTTTGTGTTAAATAATTCACATCAGACTATCTGTCTGTCTGTCTGTCTGGGGGCAGCTGCAGATGTTGCCCGTTTGCATGGAGGCAGCGAGCCCCACGCACGCACCGGTACACCAGGCGGTCGTGCGCCGAGGATATTTATTTTATATTTGTTGCTCAAGCGCTGAGCTGATGTAAATCAGGAGGGAGCCAGTGCAAGCGGGAAGAATTTGCGTTGGCTCGTTTTGGTTTGTGTCTTTGAGGCTTCTGATGTTATTTTCGGTTTGCAGGTTTGATTTTGGGTGCTGGGCACCGCTTCGGAGCTGGGTTTCCTGGGCTGCTGGGGAGCCAGACCCCTGCTGCCCGGCACGAGGTGAGGTAGCCAACAGCGGCAGCAGCCAAATCACAAACTCTGGGTAAATATCTGGGGATCATATTGTGGGCAGAGAGGGAAAGGAGCCGCTCGCCCAGGGAAAGCCGGCGCTGGGGAGCACCCCTCCTGCACGTACCCCCCCTCCTGGCTGTTCCAGCAGAGAGAGGATGCAGGGGACAGTCGGTGTCCTCTTTTTCCCCATCTTGCCTCATTTCCCTTTGCTTATGCCCAGTGATTAAAAACCTCGAGTCAAACCACACAGGAAGAAGCCCCAGACTGGTTTGGTAAGTATGAAATCTTTAAAAAATGTGCCTTTTATTTACCTACCGGGCCCTGAAGCTCAGTAAGTGCTCTTGAAGCACAGCTTGGAGCCCCCACCACCACGGCAGGGACACGGGCAGCCGGGCTGGGGGGCAGAGCCAAGCCTCCCCGCACAGCACTTGTCCCCTGAGCCACCCCAGCTCTGCCGGCACTCCTATGGCAACCGTGATGGTAACGGCGACAGCAATGGCGCTGGCGACGGCGGTGTCAAGGATCATCTCAGGCAGCCCCACGGCTGCTCCTGGCAGCCAAGCTTCTCCTGCGAGCCCACCACCTGCAAACTTCCCCTTCTCCTCCCACCAGCCCAAGGGACAAACGTCATCAGATCAATCTGGTGGTGGTTCTGGGCGTTTGGGGAAGGCTGAAGGGTTTCCCTGTGCCTGGGGCTTCCTCGGAGCTCCGCAAAGCACATCTCAGTCACAACTAATATTGCAGTGACCCTCCTCGCTGATGCAGATTGAGCAGAGAATGTAAATGCCATATCTACCAATCCAGCCGGCTTGCTTCTCCTCCACGATGCCTCCCTATAACCCCACTTACGCGTCGACTCGGCGTTCGGTCAATAAAGCCCACACACACCTACAAATACACAACACACATCAACAAACAAACAAGCCCAAGCAAACAGGCAAACAAAAACTAATCAAGGCTTTTCTCCCAGCATCTGGGAAGGAAAGGAAAGGCTAGTGTTGCATTTATGATTTCTGCTTGTGCCGAGCCGCTCACATGCCAGGTGGTGGGATGTGCCCTGGCCAATATTAAAGGTCCTTTCTGAGATTCCTCCTGGTCCTTGCCTTCAACGGCTCCGCACCCCACCATCCCACCCTGGGCAGAGGGGATGCTCCAGCCGGCAGTGGGATCAGATGCTCTTCCCCATCACATTTACAGTTTGCTCATTAACAAATCTATTCAACCAAGATTTATGAAACAACCCCACAGGGTGAGCATGGCTTGTAACAAACCCACCCACCCAAACACCTTCCCACGCTGAAGTTTCCAGGCAGCAGCCACGCTGCCAGCAGCCCTGCTCCCAGGTGATGTGTGACATCAAGGATAGGTCACGCCAAAACACAACGGGAGCTCTGGCACTCACAGCATCAGGGGTTGCCTCAAGAGGACCAGCCTGCAGCAGCGGAAGGAACTTCAGAAGAGGTTGGAATAAATCAGCACTGCAAGGAAAGGCTTCATGGAAAAGTTGCCTGAGAGGTACTGAAGATTTACAGACTGCTGCTGGCTCCAGAGCTCCTTTCTGGGGAGTATTTGGGAAGGAAATCTCACATGCTCACCCTCTTCCGAGTGCTGTCCCTGCAGTATCTGCCTCGGGTTGCTGTTGCAGGTGGGGTGGGCTGGGAGGGACCTTAGGAGTGATGCTCGTGTTACCCGTCGGGTCTCACAGCCCGTGCTGCCGGCAGGGATTTTAGGTGCCTGGGTGTTCTGACGACTTTGAGCTCCTTGGGGCTGTTGATAGGGAAGGTAGGGGCAGCAATAAAGTCCTTGTAAAGCTCCAGTGAAGTCATGCCCATCTCATACTGGATCAAGGTTAACTCAGTCATCAGGCTCCGTTCCAGGTCAAGACCATGAATAACTGGGCTGGGCGATGCCAGGCCCCCGTGTCCTGCGAGGGGCTCAGCACCGCTCACCTCCGGGGGAGCGGCTGCAGAGACCGAGGCAGCACGCCTTCCTCGGAACAAATTGTCCTAAAAACGAACCTGAAGTTCGAGTCTGAATTCACTTTTTGCATTTGATACTCCGTATTCAGGAATTGTAATTATTTCCCCCTTATTTTACCCTTCACCTCTTTTCCTTTCCGCAGCTCCCCCAGCCCGGGGAAACTTTGGAAATGACAGAGATTGTTCCCTTGTAACCCTGGTGCATTTAAACGTGTCCAAATCCCAGGGACGGAGCTGCTGATGGGTTTTGTTCCCTTGCTGCTCTGGCTCATCTTCCTTTCAAGTTGGGGGTCTTTTTTCAAAATTACAAAGGGGAAAAAAAGAAAAGGAAAAAGTGGGAAGGAGCTTTTCCCCATCATTTGTCTTACTGCGTATAATAGCGGAAAAGAATGGGGGGAGCAGAGAGGAAACTTTTCCTTTGTTTCAATAATGTCTCATTTCAATTTGAAACAAAACTCAATGTGCGTGTGTGCTGCTTTATAAACTCCAGACCTAAGAGAAAATGACAGGATGGAAATGTCACCCTCTGCGGATGTTAGCTCGAGAAAAGGGCTTGCAGCAGGTTCAATCCGCTGTTTTACCTCAGAACTCCAGGAAACCATGGAATTCTGTTACCCCCTCAGAACTCCAGGAAACCATGGAATTCTGTTACTCAGAATCTCGCTGCTCACGTACCACCTCTTTGGAAACCTGTATTTCGTACCAGTTGTACCGTTTCATTGATATTCTTTCTTTCCAGGTAGGGACAAGCTGTTGGGATGCCGCGTAATCGGGCAGAGCGGCATTGGTGCCTCTGGGACCTCCTCACCTCCACCTCCTGCTCATGGTCTGCTGGGACGCGGCCGCTCCAGTGTGCGGGATGGGGTGGCTGTGGTGGGAGCCATTCCACCGATGCTCCGCAGCCACCGAGGCCAGAAACAGGCCAACAACATCAACGGGATTCGGAATTGCTGGGGGCCACCGTGTGGTCCAACATGCCCCAAACCTGGCTCCAAAGGCTCTTGTCACCAGCAGGACCCTGCGTGGAGCTCGGTAAGACCCTGCCCTGGCTTTGACAGGCTTTAGGTCAAAACATCACGCTGGTAACACGTCGTCTTATCATCGTGCCTGCCCAGATTTAAAAGCCTGTCCTCCACTTCAGGTCTTGGAAAGCCTTGGCTTCGCTTCTGCAGCAGCAGCTCAGCCTTGGGGAGGGGGAACAGATATCCCTGAGCCTTTAAGAAAACCACCGGTTGATTGACGGCTCTCAGCCGGCTGGGTCCTTGATGGCCAGGAGTGATCCCACAACGGCAGAGTTACAACATCAACCAAAAATAAAGTTTACCCTTTTTTTTAGTAGGGTTTGGGTTTTTGTTTTTTTTTTTTTCCTATTCCCTCCCTCTTTCTTTTCTTTCTTATTTCTTTCTTTTCCAAACAAAACCACAGCAAACCCTGCTCGGCCGCCGGGACGGGCTGAGGGCTCAGCCACATGCCGTACAATACCGCCCGCACAATCCAGCCCACAATTCCTGTCCACTCCTGGGATATTTACAACATATCCCACAGTTGTCATGTCAACACGACAAGCAAGGGCGGCCTTAAATCAAGCTGTCAAGGGGCCAGAACAGTACCGCTATGCAAAATAATGCCACTGACTGACACCAGGCATCGCATCTGTCATTTCGGGAGGCTTGCGGCTGCTCCCTTGCTAGGTTTGGGTTGGTCCTTTGGAAGAGGAGTAGGGCAGGGGGAGAATATCAATGAGATGGTAAAGATGGACTCTTTTTAAAAATAAATAAATAAATTAGAAAATGGGAAAATCAGAGTCCGGTGGAGTATCAGGTGGTTATTTTTCCTTTGGGTGGGGTTTGTTGCAAGCTCTGTGCTGCGCGTCCTCCCAGAAACGGTGCAGCCACCTCAATAGCTCTGCTGTTGAGCCTGGAAGATGTTTGCCACCAACCACCGCAACTTCTTCACCGAGTCTACGCTCCTCGGACAGCCGCAGAAGGAAGCTCATCTTCACCCTCACCCTGCCCAAAGCGATCTTCCTCCCTCATGCCCGAATTTCATCCAGCGCGTGAGGCGGCAGTTAGGAACGAGCACGTTTTTATTGTAGCCAGCCAGCTTCCCCAAGGAAAAGGAGCAAACACGCTGATTCGCAGGGCGGCTGCCCGTCAGGCCCCGTAAGAGCTCTGGAGGCAGCAGGGCTCTCACGTAGATCGTGCTCCTTCAAGTTTTGTGCAAATACAGTAGCGGGCTGGAGGAGGGGTTTGCCGGGAGCGGTGGCGGAGCTGCACCGGGGAGAGCATCCCCATCGCGGGAGGAGCCAGGAGCTCCTTCCAGGGAGAAGGCTAATTTTCCATACACTCATACAATTTCTTTCTTTCTTTTTTTTTTTTTTTTTTGATGAAAAAAAGAAATACCACCCACATTCCCAGCGCCCCTGCCCCAAAGGAAAACCCTATTTGGGCAAAAGAGTTCAGTTCCTATTTTTCAACGCTGGAAATTTTATAGGCAGGCCTTTAATCAAGCTAAGACTGAATGTTTGAAGACAGATTTTCCAACACATACAGAACTACCTGCCTAGGTGATGTTCACACAGACTGTGCCCGTATTTATTCCCATTCTGCTCGCAGTAACGCCGTTTTGCTCGGAAGGTGCTCGCACCCATAAACGCTTCATCACACGCTTGAGCCTGGCGCACGCCCACGTGCTGCGCTGGACCAGGGCACCAACCTACACCTAAACCTTCACTTTAGTGCGAGGCTTTCCCAGAGCGAGGGGTTATTCCGCGCCTGCCCGTCATGGTTCCATCTGTTTCCATGCGATTTGCTCCACAGCATCCCTAGGAAAGCTGACGGTGACCCGGGTGGGCAGGAATTTTGCCTTCACCAGCGCTGTGACCTCTTGCAAGCCGGTGCTGCTCGGCAGGCGACGCTCCCCCCCTTCCCCACAGCTTCGCGTTCGCTTATTAAATCGTGGGCAAGCCGAGGAAATCAGCCCAGGCGGTAATTTGCACCATTAGCAGAAGTGATAAACCGGGCAGGGGGGCGAGGGGGGGACAGACGGAAAGGTGTAAAGCAATTAGCAGTCCTGTCAGCAGCCCTCTGCCTGATGTTTGTTCCAGGGGAAGGTTTCCCCGGCTGCTGCAGAGGGGAGCGCAGGTCCGACCGCCGCTGCAGCCCCTTGCGGCCCCAGGAGCGAGCCAGGACAGCGGTCGGTCCCCAGCGCTCCGGCCAGCCCTCGCGTCCTGCCTGCTTTGGCTTTCGCCGCCGTCCCGCTGATAAACAGATGGCTCCGCAGGCCATTACAGCTTCGGGTGACTATTTTGCAAGCATGCAAATGATATTGCTGTGTTGCATAGCGCGGTTATTTACTGCTAATTGCTAAGCTGTCGATCATTATTATATTCTGCGGTGACAGGGTTTGTATTTGCATAGCTCAAGCTATCCGTCCTATCTAAAATTAGCATGTGGCTTTTTTCTTTTCAATATAAAAAAAAGTTATCAGTGCTAAAAGAAACCATCTTGGAATCGACCGGGGTAAAATATCTCGGGGCTTTTTTGTATGCGTACACCGACACTTATCTGCGAGGAGGATGAAAACCAGCGCGATCTGACTGTGAAGTTTGCAAACAATGTCCCACCCCAGGGTCTGCATCGCATTTCCCTTTGTGTCCTGGCTAAGGGCACGGAGAGGATCACAGACCCCATCCTCGCGCTGTTTACTTTGGGAACAATCAGTAATGTATGAATAATAATGCCACCCTCTGACCATGACTAATTGAATTGCAGCATGCTGCGGAGGCAGGCAGAAAGCTTTGCTCCCCGCTAGTCTATCAGCGGTGTTTTTCAAGTAGCAGCAGACAATGATTGATGCTGATGCGCTTTCAAACAAGTCGCCTTAAACACCTAATGCTAGCACGTATGGACCTGCAGCTCCAGCCCCCGTTAAACGTGAGCCTGGATTTATCCATGTATTTATTCTGTCCTTCCAGAGGTTGGCTTTTCCCCTCCGCCAAGGTCCCCTTCGCAGCAGGGTCCGGGGGCAGAGCAGCCCTGGAGCAGTCGGGGTTTACCCCAGCGCTCCCTGCTAGGTGGCCTGGGCGGTCTGGGCTGGCTTTCCGCAGGGATGGGAGGCAAGGTGGGGTGGCACCGCTGCCCCCTCCCAATGGACAGCTGCCTGTGGGCAGCGCCAGCCCCGAGCATCCTTCAGCCATGGTGGGAGCAGGGGGAGGGGGAAGGGGTGTGGGTTTTCCGTTGATATCTGTCTACCAGAGACGCTGAGAACACAGTTAGCTCAGAAACACAGGGTCAACGCCGGGACCGATGGCAAAGCCAACCGCGGCCGTTACAGCCGCTTGGTGCAAAAGGAGCACCCAGGACTCCAACCTTCTGGCTCAGCACCGAGGGCAATGCTACCTGTGGCCTCTCCACCCTGGAACCCACAAAAAACTGCCCAGGAGAGCGCAGGAAGGGACCTCTGCTTGGAGCGCCGCTGGGCTGGAGGTGGTGTTTTCCCCTTCAGCTCTTAAAAAGAGTCCTCACCTCTCCATCCCAGATGGGCTCCATCACAACACACAAGCAATGCCAAGAGCGGCAGCGCAAGCAACAGCAAAGCCCATCTCCCGGGGGCAGCACGGGGCCCCGAGCAGCCTCGGGGGACACGGGTGGGACGTGCATCGCGGCGGCAGCTCCCGAGCCTGCTGCTGTGGCCCCCAGCACCTTCGTTTGGGGCCTGAAAAATGAGGATTTGAGCCCAGGGCGGCTGGCTCAGGGTTTTATCCAGCTCCCCCAGCACACTCTCCAAGTTGGCTCCCTCGCCACGCTGGCAAGGCAAGTGTCCAGGCCTGGCCCCGTGCGGGCAGGATATTCTGTTTGATTAAAAGAAGGACGGGAAGTCCATTAAATCCTTTCTTTAGCAATACGATTAAGTGAAACGTTAGTGATTTATTTTCTCCTTCTGTATTTGGGTTTTCAGGGCCCGGGTGCCAGCCGCTGGGGTCGGCTCCAAATCTCGAGCGCTGGCCTTGTTTAGGAGTCAACAAAAGCCGTGTTTAACAACCAAAAGCCAAGCGGAAATCCGTACTTTGGACCAGCTCTAATAACGCCTCCTCGGCGGGGTAACACATCTTGTGTCAAAACCCTTTTGCTAAGCTTCACCTCAAAGTGTTTTTCCCCGACTTTTTGGCCGTTGCCGTGCAGGGAGCACCGAGCAGCAGCCGGCGGCACGGGCAGCACCGCTTGCCCCCAGCCCCGCTGCGGCGTTACCACCTCGGCATCCTTAGCCTCGAGGTACCCTGCCGGTGGGCCAGCTCCGTGCAGGCTCCTGTACGCACCGGGGGCAAAACCCTGGGGGAAGGAGCTTTATTTCCCTCCTGGAGAAGGGGGACGCAGTAAAGTTGCTTTAATCAGGATATGGAAGATAAATTCGGGTGATTGCGGGAGCATCCTTCTGCGGGAGCATCCCCCTGTGGGAGCATCCCAGAGCCAGGTCCCTGAGCCCTTGGGGGAGCCGGGGATGCAGAGCATCTCCCTCCCAACTGGGCTTAGCCAAGATCCGCCGTCTGCACTGGAATAAGCCGGGTCTAACCCCCCGCCCCGAGAAGGGGATGCCTTTCGGGCCGCGACGAGCAGCGCCCGGGCGGGGGGCTGGGTCCCTGAAGCAGCATCCCCGCCGGCAGGGCCCCGCAAAACTCAGCGCGGCGAGGCCCTCGCGTCGCCCGCACTATATGTACACTTGGTCAGGCTGTGTAAACTTTGACATGTGGATGTCAATCTTTCTCATATTTGCAGATGGCTTTATCAGAGCGTGATTAGTTTCTAGAACAAATTTGAGCAAAAGAAAACATTACCTACAGTATGTAAGCCAACAGACCAGCTAGTTTTCAGATTTGTCTATTTACATGGGCACTGGGTGTTTTGCTAAGGCTCTCTAAAAGTGATGGTAATTGAACAGTGCCAGTGTGTTAGTGGAAGCTGATGAGTTGTAAAGGTTTTATAAACAACCACGGTGGATTTGGCTATAGCCTTTCGAGTAATGTTTGTTAATCTCGCTCAGCAAGTGTGCACCTAACACAATGTAAATACTCCCGAATTTGGAGGTGTCAATAGTGTAACTTTTACTGTTTGTAAAATCATTCTCTGATATCATCAGTAAGTTTACCAAACGTCCCGTGGTCAAATATAATAAAAGCTTAAGTAAGCGCTTGCAGAGGAGTAGGGGAAAACATGTTTGCTGGTTTTATTTCCGCCGCCTGTTTGTTAAAGGATCGCAAAGAAAATAGGACCCCGACTAATAAATGCAGTCGTTATCCCTATATATTCGGAGGCATCTGTGGGGCTTCCCGCTCGGTCGCTCAGCAGAGAGGGCAGTGCGTTTGGGTGGCCCGGGCTGACGTGCCAGACCTGCTCCCGGCTTTTCCAGGGGAACCCCTGGGCCAGGCGGGCTCCTGATGAAGCCGTCTCTGCCGTTCTCTTTCTACTCGCTCGCTCAGCAATCGCATTATCCAAACACAGTCCCGGCTTTGCCAGGTGGAAGCCGCAGCCGCGCGCGCCACCGCGACCGCAGCACCAGGGAAATACCGAAATTTTATCCAGAAATGGAATTAACCACTAGAGGGCCCAAAAATTGTACAGAGCAACTTGCCTGCGGCAGGGAGATGCACTTGCGGAAGGTCTTTTCCCTCTGTGGGGAAGTAACTCTATTTTTTCCTCTTTTTTTTGCTAATAAAAAGGGGTCTGGAAAGGAGAAGCGCGGTGCGTGCGCCAGGAGCAGACGCCGGCACCCGGGGTTAATAAACAGCCCCCGTGGCTGGAAGTATTGATGGCAGAGGGAGATGAAACGGCTGTGACATTTAAAGGAGGAATTTGTGAACCACAAATATGAGCATGACTGACACAGCATGGCAGCACATAAAATCAATACAAATAACCTAAACCTTAATACCTTGATCCTGGGGAAGAGCATTGCATTACCGGGGACTCGGAGGAGCGGCGGCCGCCCTGGCCGTGCCTGCTGGGTGCTATCGACTGCCTCGCGCGGGGGCAATGACAATTAGGATGCTCTTTAGGAGGGAGGCTTTCCCTCCGCTCCCCCCAGATCGGCGGGGTGAAATGCAGAAGAGGAGACAACGGCGGCGGAACCCAAGGGCTCCCTTCGCTCTCCCATTTCCCGAAACATGGGGCTCATTATTCAGACCGATATATAAGGGCAGATTTCCGAAGGAGATCAGCTCCCGCTCCATTCCTTAAGCAGTGGGACCTGGCGGAAGAGGAGTCTTGCTCACTCTCCGGGCGTTAGAAACACCCAGCCCCAAGGACGGCCGCTAAGCCATGGAAAAATCAGACCTCAGGCTGTGCCTGAGGCATCTCGTACCTCCTAGTAGCCATGGTGGCTTCTGCAGAAGCAGAGTGATGCTGGGTGCAGGCATAGCCAGGGTTAGCTGCCTGCCCGTGGGTCTAGCCCTCCGGCGTCACCGGGAATACCTACCTGCAACCCACCCAGCTCCTCCGCAAGGGACCAGGGCTGGGGACTTCTGTGCCCGTGCTCCTTGTCCTTATGGCAGAGCGGCGGAACCCAGCTGACTGCAAGGCCCTAAGCCTGCCCAGCAAGCGGGGAGGGAGCCTGCACCGCTCCGTGCTCACCCCGCACAAACTCTACTGGCCTTTTCTGGACCTGAAGGGACAAAACCTCTGAGGACGTGCTGACCTCAGGGCTGTGCTCCCCCCGAGGAGGGAGGCAAGAGGGGGATGGATGGAGGAGCACGAGCAGCAAGAGCCCGGCGCAGCACAGCCTCCCCGGTGCCGGGAGCCACCGATAACCACCACGACACCCAGGCAGAAGCCAGAGGCAGTGAAAAGGTGAAAGCAGCCATCATCATCCGAGCTGTGTTTGTTAATGTGTGTACAGAGGAACTCTGTTTGTTTGTAGGTCCTTAGTAGAAGTGTGTCTAATGTTGACTTTTTGAGTCTAATATTGTTTGAATTTTCTATCATGAGCCTGAGCCACGCTACCCGAGTGCTCTTTCCCTCCCATGTTTGTACGTTCATTACCTTTTAAAAACGTCCTGGAGTAGCAAAGAGCTGAGCAGGTCTCCCAGCCACCCCCACCCCCCCAGCATCGGTGGGCTCACCACCCCAGCACAGGTTCGGCTTGCGCTAGCCACCACTGCTGCAGCCCTGGCCACCCCTCCCCGGAGCTCCCGCCAGGTTTAACCCGCACCCGGCTGCAGGCAGGGACCCTGCCCGTGCGCTGCCAGCGTGGGGCTCGTCCCCCCACCGAGTTCAGCCCGGGCCAGGGCCATGCTTGTTTTCACAGTCAACGGAAAACACGCTGTTCTAGCCAATTCTTCCCTAATCTTAAAGTAAACACAAAGCTCGGGCACATCTCTTATCCATCCCCACAGCTCTTTTAAGGTAAAAGTTTACCATGCCCCCCGATATCCCTGTGGCTGGGGGAATATTCCAGCCCTCAAACCCGCTGTGATCCAGCCCCTGACTCTACAGCGCTTCTGCAAATTAGAACACACAACCCCACAAACACGGAATAGAAACACAACCCCACGCGGCGGCGGAACTTTTAATCGCTGTGGAAAAGCTGCCGTGGCGCAGGAGGACGGTTCTGCTGGGCACCCACCGCCCCGTCCTGCTCCCGAGAGCTGAATTGGCTTCGGAAATGCTTCGCTGCTAACAACCAGCGTTCAGAAAGGACCCCACGAAACTAATACCCACTGATGGAATGAACTTTAAAAGGACATAATTAAAAAAAATCCTGGATGGTTGTAATTTTTACTTCCCTTCTGGGTTTTGAGGATGACAAAAAAAAAAGGGGGAGGGTGGGATAAAGCTTACTTTTCTTAGGGTGAGTGTGAGAGTCTCGCCGCAGCATGGCATGGCTCTGGAAATTGGCATTTCAAAATAAGCCAAGTATGGAAAAAATAAAAGAGAACAGCAATAGTTCCTGTAGTGGCATTGATGCAAGACCACCACAGAGGCCCGAAGGAAAACCGCTGCCAGATTTGCACCGCCTTTCGTTGCACGGGACAAGACACCTATTGCAAAAACCAGGGACGAGGAGCCCTCGGGGGAGGACGTGGCAGGGCCGGGTGGTGAGGACAAACCTGGTTACCGGCTGTGCTACGGACTCACCGACGCTGGGGCCCCCTCCCAGGCCAGCGCCCGGTGCCCTGAGGCCACCAACCCAAGTGCCACAAACACACCCGGCGCAGGCGGTGCCACCGGCCCCGGTGCCAGGCAAAGCCTGGCATCTTCCCACACCACCCGCCTGGTAACATCCATGGGGTGGGGAAGGAGATACAGGGACAGTGCAGCTCCCAAATATGCAACTACATATTCCAAAACAAAATCATTTTTCGTGTGTGTGAACGCAGGAAGACCAGCACTTTCACCTCACCGCACTTAAAGCTGTTCCCACCCCTCCACCTTGCCTCTGCCACCCCATGGTTAGCCAGCCAAACCATGCCTAGGCAAGGCTCTTTCAAGCCAAGGGACTAGCTGGTGTTGCAGGGTCCGTCCCCGCAAGCTGGGGGTCCCACAGCTCGCACGGCCCCCAAGCCGCTGCCCCCAGCCCCGCGTGTTTCTTGGCCCCACGCGACCAGCAGCTGCCTCCGAGCAGGAGGTGGCAGCTTTTTTACGCAGCCCTTCGCAGTCGGTGGTCTGGCACCAGGACTGTAACAGCATTAACGTGTCTCACCAGGTCCGGGATGAAGCGCAGTCAATAATACCTCCCGTGCAAGGAAACGGGAGGGAAAAAACGCAAGACAATAGGAATACAGGGATATTTCTCTCTTTTTGTGTGCCACGCAACAAAAGCTGCTGCCTGTAAATTGCTGTTGTGAATAAGAGCCTAAAGCAGGTGCTTAGAGAGCAGCTGTCACATAAAAGCCAATATTTAAAGCCATTATGTTTACATTACAATTATATTTACCTTTATCGCCTTCTGGGCATTATTAATTTCCTCCATTATCACCCGGTTTAACATTTTATTTTACGTAACGAGGCTTTTACCCCTCAGCAGGGTCCCTAATGGCTCCCCCCCACCACCTCGGCAGGGAAGGGGCAGGAGCAGGCACCCGAGAGCAGCCCTTTCCCCGGCGGCCCCATCACCGCCGGGGCAGCGGGACGCGGCGATGCCGCAATCCGCCCACGCGCGTGGGTCACTGCTGCGAGGCAGTAAGGGGACTGCCAGCCACGGCCAGGTTTTCGGCCAGGAACCCCTCCGAAGCCAGCAGGCACCGACATGGGAGCTGGTGGGACCCCACGGGATCCCACCCTAACCCCCACAGGGTGCACGGCCAAAAACTGCAAGTGCCTTGGTCCTGCTTACGCAGCGGTTACGGAGCAGGAAGGGATAAAAGCATCTGTGCACACACAAACACACAAAAAAAGCAGGCTGGAATTTTTTCAGTCCCTGAAGGGGAGTTTTCCAAGGGAAAGAAAACGCTTTGTTAGCCCCCGGCCTTCAGGGCGCAGGGCTGTTGGGTTCGGCGGCACGGACACCTGCGGTACCGCGCGCCAGGGCCCGGGGAAGAGGGTTTTGTTAGGGTGGCTTCTTTTCTTCCTTTAACTGTAGGCTTTCATCTTTCGAGCAGAGAATTTATTGGCTTGCTCTGCCATCCCAGATTATTGAAAACCCCAGCTTTACCCACAGCCCCCCATGGGAAGAATGATCCTTAGCGAAGGAGAAAGTATCGAAGGAACAGGCCAAATGGGTAGGAAGAGGGAAAAACACACCTCTCCCAAGATGATGCAAGGCAAAACCCCAGTTCCCCAGCCCAGCATGAAGCCACCAGCAGCCCCAGGAGCAGGACGTGGTGGTGGCGTTTCAGAGGGGCATTTTCCCCACCCTTCCCAGGAGCGCAGGGACTTCGGGACCTCATCCAGCGCTGCAGTTACCCCCACGCACACCACTTAGCCGCTGGGTAATCCCATTAACCTGCTAAATCAGGGCCCGGAGGGGAAGATGACCAGTGCCTGTCTGTTTGGGGGGATGGAGCAGGACCAGGCTCCGCAGGGATGCCCCCCCTCTGCCAGGATGGCGTGAGCGCTGGGGGTGCGAGAGAAGAGAGGGTTCATAACTGCCCCCTCACGGTGCCCACGTGCCTGAGCTCAGCCCCACAGTGGGGTGAGATGAGAGACCCATCCCCTAGAGATGAGACCCCCATTCCCTAGAGATGAGCCAGCACTGCCTGGCTGCCCCACCTCACCATGCTGTTGGGATGGGGGGAAAAAAATAGCTAAAAAACATCATCCCAGCACAAAAACACACCCTAAAACACTGTGCCCATGCAGCCCCGGCCAGAAACCCCAGGAGGACCTGAACTAGGGACAAAGCCCCAAAACCTGCTCTCTGACAGGGGGCCCAGCCCGCCTCACGTGAGACACCAGCTCCGCCAGCAGCGGGGGCCCCGCGGGACCATCCAGCCGACTCCAAACGCACAGTGTAAGTACAGTATATCTCCGTTAAATTATGGGCACTCAGATTAGCATGTCCTTGTCCTTGCTCTGATAAAGGAGCCCAGGGGCTGGGTTAAATTATAGGAGCAAATCAAGCCTTCTTTTGATTCTGACCCTATAGACACAAGAGTCCCAGAGGGTCCCAGTTTTCTTCTGCCCACTTGCCTTTATTTATTGCTAATTTCCCCTACTACAATAAACACGTCCAGGGTCATCTGATCCCCATACTGTTGGCGTTTTGTAGACGACATAAACCATGATCGGCCGGCGGCATTCCTGCTCCCTGGTTGCTGCGAACCAACAGAAAGTCCTTTATGAACTGGATGGGGAGACAGAGGGTGTCAGGAGGAGCAGGGGCTGCTGAATGGATGGCATTTCTTTCTCCCTTTTCAGAGGCCTCCCTGAATAGATTTGTTACGGGACAGCTCGGACTGGGAACGGGGCAGGACGAAGCCAGGAGCGATGTAGAAACACCCGGCCAGAGGCCGGCTGGCCTTATAGGTCTGAAAAAACCCCCGTGTGTGTGTGTGGAAATCGGGGGCTTCCAGGCAGCCCAGGTTGTGTTTAACTGGGTGGGAGAAACTCCCCTGGGAAGGTTTTTATCGCAGCAGGCGGGGATGGGCTATACCTGTGAGCCAGGGCGCGCCGGCTCCCGGCACCCAAAACCCCGCAGCCACCAGCCCCTTCGTTTCAGGGCTGCGTGCGTTTGGCTAATGAAGGAAAGAAATTATTATTGACATCCTTTTCCCCTTTCACGGGCTGCGGGAGGCTAAGCAAAAAGCGATTGCAGGGGGTAATTTCTCGCACAGGGTTAATCCTTGAGAAATAACCACGCAGCGACCCTCCGGCTCTTCGGAACAACGCTAAACTAGTTCTCCCCCCAAGCAGCAGGTAAATCAGTTTTCAATCAGAAAAACCCCACCCGACCAACCGGAGCTCTTGCTTCAAGCTGCGGGTTGACGTTTTCAGCTCGCCTAAATGACTTCGGAGCATGAGTCCTGGTGACTTTCAAGGCTCCTAGGGAACCAATTTTAAAAGATATTTACATGCCGAGCTGGCCAGTATCCAGGGAGCATTTCCAGAATACCCCGGCGCTGCTGCAGACCCCACTAAAACTCATGACACCCTTTAAAAATCTGGCCCCTCACTCACTTTTTGGAATAAAACCTGGGTGCCCAGAAGCATCTGGGGATTTTATTGACATTTTTCTCCTGTGATAACTTAAGAGGGGGTGTGCGTGTGTGGTTTTTTTTAGTTGTTTTGGGGTGGGGTTTTTTTATTGTTCTTTTAAACAAAAGGCCTCTTGGTTTAGAGAGCAATATCCCCTGACTGAAACACCGAGAGATTTGGAAAAACCAGGATACTGTAAGGGAATTAAAAATAATTAAAAAATAGCAGCCTGTTTCCAGTGAAGATGCTTCAGCACAGCTTTACCCGCTCGGTTTTGGGTTGCCTTTGAGACCCACAAACTCATCACTACCCCGTTTTTGGCCCTTGCAGGGGTACCTGCACGCAGTATGAGGGTCACCCCTCGCTCTCCTCTCTGCAGCCCGGCTCGCGCTGGGATGCGAGCGGGGGGCCGGGTTCGGAACCCCAGCACGGCGGGCCACCCGCGAGGAGGGTGCTTGGGATCCAGGTGCTGGGGTAAAGGCGCATTTGTGCAACCACGGCTCAAATTCACTCAAACATCACCCAGGAGGGTCAAAAGTTCATACAACCAACGCCAGCACCATCGAGTTTTGTTTCCTGCTCAGGAAAGCGGGTGAAGGAAAGAACCGAGGAGAAACAAGAAAGAAGAGAGAAATCCAATAAACGCGGGGGTGAGAAGGGAGAGGGGCAGGCGGTGAGAAAAGCAAACAAGGGCTGCAACAAAAGGAGGAGAAAGGGAACAAGCGGCACAGAAAGCAAGAGGACGACAGGTTAGGAGCCGGAGGGGCGGACGAGGGGCGCGGGGCTGCTTGCACAAGCGTCTGAAAAGCGGCAGCCCATACGTGGCAACAACGTCCCGGCCTGTGGAAGTGTTTGCTGACACTTTTGTCACCGTGAGCCTGCTCTTAGCGGGTGTGACTGCACCACCGCCAGCTCTGGGGTGGCCAGCACAGACCTGCATCCCAGCCCCGGGCACCGAGCAGGGTGCAGTCCCGTGTCCCCGGGATGCTGAGGATGGGCCCGTTGACCTTCCTTAGGTCTTTATATTGCTTCCCTGCCGCATCTCTCGAGGAACATGACGTGCAAGTGGAAAAGGGTGCTGTTTTGGCGACAGTCTTGTTACTTTTTGCACAAAAAACTAACCTCAGCGCTTCCCACCACCCACATCCTCCAGGCTCCCTGCTCCTCCCACCCGTGGCCACGCAGGCTGGTCCTCTGCGAGGTGCAGGACATCTACCCCTCCTTCACCACGCGCGGGGAAAGCTTCGTGGCAGCACATCATGTTCCCAGCATCGCTGTGGGAAGCTCCGTGCTTCCTCCCTGGCCCCCCACCAGCAAGGTGTCCCTTTTTGTGCCTCCTCCTGGCACAGACACCAGCTGCTTCCCGGGTTTGCCGGGGCGGGATGGTTCACAGAAGAGCAGAGCATGTCCCGGCATGCGTGCGGGCTTTAACGAGGCGCTCGTACGTGGGCATGTGCACCTCGGAGGTGGAACAAAGGCTTTATGGCTCTCGCACCGCGGAGCCCTGCCAGTGGCCTTCCCCGCGCTCTCCGGCGACCTTGGATCTTTATTGTTTCTGAGAATGGACCCTTTATAGGCTCCAGATGGAAAGTGTAAAATTAATAACCCCTGGTTGGCAAACACCCATATGTTTTCCACCTTCTCCCGAGATACAAGTTGTTTATAGTGACATTTATTTAATGCAAATTAACATATAAATGAAGATACATGGCTCTTCCTAGAGACTTGCAGAAACTGCTTCGCACTGTTGTTAAAGCCCATCATGTATAATGATATAACTGAGGGAGGGGGCTGTAAAACAAATCAAAACATTCTGCTGGGCCAAGTCGCCGAGTTGCAACCTCCAAACACCTCCTGCCACCCCGAAACACCTCCTGCCACCCACCCCAAAGCTGCCCGGGGCAGCAGCCGGCCAGCCGGGAGGGTGCACCAGGACCACGCCGCAGGGAAGCAAATGAAAGATGGGATTTCATTTTTGTGGGGGTTTTATGCTTTTTACTAACTTCTCTTCCATCCTCAAGAGACCACAACAACTTGTTTACCAAAACCTAAGTCCTAGCCCAAAGCTGCAGAGCAGAGCGCTTCGCTGCTCGATTTTCAGAAAACCCACGCACTCCACACATCCCCAAATCTGTAGGAGAGGTTTCCTTTGAAACAACCTCAGCTTTTCTTTTCCTTCTCTCCAGGCAGGAAGAATTTCACCAACCTCCTGTGAGGGCCCTTTTCTTTAACAATATATACCAAGCCAGGCTGGGAGGTGCTAATTGCCTTTTATCTAAATGGACTGTTTCTCCTCATGCCACCAGTGCTTTTGGTGGTGGAAGGAATACAATGCGTTATCAAGGAGTGAGATACATGTGCACAAAAGGTGTTTACTTGTAGGAGGTTAAAGATACTGCACAAAGCAAGCCAGCGGGGCAAGGGTACCGTGTTAACTAGTGATGGATGAACCACCGAAAGAAGAAAGGTCTGAAAGCAGTGAGCAGATAAGACCTTCCAAGGCCTTATCTGAGCCCATGGGTACCTCCTGGAGGTGCAGCCATGGTGGGTTTCTGAAGTCTCAGCCCAAAGCAGAAGGCTTGGTGGACCTGGGGATGAGCACCTAGGTGGCATCAGGTCCACCTTGGGCTGCCATGGAGGCCAAAGCGCCTGGCTGGATTTGTGACCACTTTCGGTGACTGACAACAGTCTCTGCAAGTCATTTGGATGCCTTGGGACATTTTAGTCCTCTGCTGCCTGCCTGTGGTGATGTTCTCCTCTCAAGGCAGAGAGAAAAGGGAGAAAGTCAAGGGACCAGCCCGTGGGGTGGGAGCAGAGGGGCAGGGTGGGGTGAGCCTGGCACAGCAGCTTCAGAAAAACCAGTTACATCCCATTTGTCCATCAATGACCTTAGTTAAACCAGTGCAAGTTTCTCCATTCAGAGCCAGCCTAAGCCTTTAAAAACTGTTGACTTTCCAGAAAAGCAGGAAGCGGGTAAACACGGCAATTGGCCGCTTTCTACTGCCCACATGTCACCATGAGGCAGGGAAAAAGAAATTCTATTAGGCTTTTATTTAACATGAATTTGAATGTATTCCAGGTCACTGATCACATAAGCAATCATGATATGGGTAATAAAGAAGTTCCTACCATACCTTTATTTGCTTTCTACCTGTAATAAATCTTTATCACACACCGTGCTGATTGCAACAGTATCGCTTCCTTTTTTTACCCCCCCCTTTTTTTTTAACAGAGCAGTGAAAAAAAAAAAATAACTCTATGTATCCACAAGCGCACCCCAAGGCCTCTGCTCGGCTGAATCCCTGGGGCTGGGAGAGCACTCTGGGTCACGGCTGTTTCCCAAAAGGCTGCTGACGAGGGGTGGGCAGGGGTGTCGCAATACCCCGGGTGACTTTCCCCGGGTCCTTCAGCCAGACCGTGACAACCCCGCGCAGGTTGCGGAGCTCAGCGTGCCTCCTCGCAGCTCGCCTTTAACCCGTGGGCACTGCCGCCTCTGGAACCTCTCCAGTGTCTCCATGCCCTCTCCGGGACAGGGATCCCAGGATGAGGCAGAACATCCCACCCCCGCGTTGTGCAGGTACGGACACACACAGACAAGTCCTTCCACACGCGTTGGGAGGCGGCAGCCAGCCACGCGTTCCCCCAGCGCTGCCTGTACCGGAGACAAAGCGCAGCTTGGCTGGCCGGTGCTTTGCACCACCTCTCCGTGCCCTCCCAGGCTTCGCAAAGAGTCATCCTTGTCCCAGGCGAGCTGGGTAGAGGCGGGTTCAAACCCAGAAAAGCCCCTGGGAATCTCCGCACGGACTCTGGTCGGGCACAGACCAAGCCCCCCTAGTGCCCACACGCATATAAGCTATGATGGGACAAAGCCAAGAAGATCCCACCCAGAGGGATTATAGTCACGGGGAACCCAAGAAGAGAGTGATGGCATTTAAAACTATCAGCAACCATTCTACAAGAAGGAAAAACTGGGTCTGCTTCGCCTTTGCGTGACGCAGGGAAATATCGACCTGCCAGCCCTCTTGGGAAGCGATCACTAAAACGGTTTTATACAAGATCCCGGCGGTGATGCTGTGCTGGAGCAGCCCACCGCTGCTCTCCCCTGCCTGCGACACCGAAAGGGAAATCCAGCCAGCCTTTCAGAGCCTGTCTGACGGAGCAGGGGATTTACAGAGGGAACAGACCCTGGCACCCAGCCCTCTCCAAAGCGCACACAACCCAGGTCGTGGTAGCGTTAGAACAGAGGCACAGCACGGATTAGAAAGCGTTTGGCAGAAAACCAGAGAAGCGGATGGGCGCACCTCTGCGTGCTGGGAGCCGAAGGGCGCGTTGCGATCGGCTCGGCACCGCCAGCGTGCGTCGGAGGGGAGCTGCGACCACGGCAAGGTCTGCAGCGAGCAGGCTTCTTGCCTTAGGTTGCACGGGGCTGGGGGGGGGACGACTCCCAGAGCAATGCAAAACCCACCCCAGCTCCGTGAGGTAATGGGTGAAACTGGAAGGACTCAGCTGAACCCTACAGGCAGCCTCCTGCAAACTAAGAAAAGAGGCTGCTGGAGCTAAAAATCTGAACAAAAGCTGTATTCGGCGGGTAGTCACCGAACCCAATGTAATTGCTGCTGGAATAAAGAATAATAAAAAAATATAGCAAAAAAATCCTAACTAGAGAAAATAAATCAGAGACCGCAACTGCTTAGCTTCGAGAGGAGGCGAAGGAAGGGTTAAACTCTACCTGTGCACGTGTTACAGATGGCAAAGCAGAGATTTATCTTTGGCCTCTCCAAACACAGAAATAAGGGCTGCCTCTGGGTAGAAGTGTGTCCATAGTGGGCAAAAGGAAATGTTTGGGGGTTTCCCCCCCACCCCCCCCGTGATACTGCTTGTAACACCCACCTCTATGAGTTCTGTCCTCAAGCCAAAAAACTCGCTGCAATTTATAAGATGCCGGACACCACCCTCGCTCCGCAAGCATCCACGGCCTCAGAAACAAAGTCTCCCAAACTGGGGGATATTTAGCCCTTCAAAAGATACACGAAGAACTCAAAAGCCAGTATGGCAACCACTCCTGTGGATTCTTTTAACTTTTTGCTGGAAAACAGAGTTCCAACACCAAAAGATTTGGTTTGAGGAGAAGCAGCTTAAAAGCAATTCTCAACGGCCACGTGACGCCCCAGCACCGCTTCCCGGTCGGGAAGGCTCACGGGGGGAAGCTGCTGCAGAAGACCCCGTCACGGATGGCACCAGGCTGAGGCTCAGTTTTCCCCAGCATTTCCAGTGCCTGGGGTGGGACGTGCCCCCAGCACCCTGACTTTGAAAGACCCCGAGATCTGGGGCGTCACGCAGGGGCCGACATCGCTGCACAGAGTTTTCCCAGTCTCTGCATCACCATTTCTAACCCCGCCAGCAAACACAACCCGAGCAGTTCCCCCACTCCTCCCAGCATCACGCTTTCCGGATCCCACAGTCCCTCGGTCCCCCGTGCTTAATCTGTCTCATTTGGATGATTTGCATCCAAATCTCCCCAATTTTGTCCTTTCGTTCTCGAGCACACGACGTTGGTTCCTGCTAACACAAGGGCATCAATCGCCTTCATCTTTTCCTATTTAATGATATTTATCCGTCATCGCATGGGAGAGAAATTGGCTGCAGCTCAATTTGGCAAAATAAATTGGTACCAGTTCAAGCATAATCTCACTAAACACACAGATTTTAATTTCCCCCCTAAGTGAACTACGCCGCATCTGCAGTCATTGTCCTTGGTACAAAATCTGGACACTGGTTTCAGACTCCTGCGTTTTTCACTGCTTGCAGAACTCCACTCTGCCGTCGGAGGTTCCTGCTCGGCGCCACCGGGCGTTTGACCCGCAGCGCTATTGCAAGGGCGGGTTTGCGGGTGCACGGCCGCTCTGCCGGACCCTCCTGCCGACACCACCCACTTGCTGAACCACCATAACTTTTTGCTTATACAACTTTAACCCACTTCACGCTGAAGTCGCTCGGTCTGAGGCAAGGGATGCCACCACCCTCGGGCTGCCCAGCGCGTGCCGTGGTCTCGCAGATGCCCACCAGCGCTCAGATGGCACGTGGGACCTTGCCGGGCTCGCTGTGCCTTTGCGGCAAAGGCTCCGCACGAGCCCAAAGAAAACTCTTTGACCTTGCAGATTTGAATCCTCCTCCCTTTGGGGAAATTAATCCTGGTTTTGGGGAGGATTCAGCCTTTTCTCCGCAACCATAAGACTGAGGGAGCGCCAGCCACGCAGCCTTGCCCGGCCGAGCCCTTACCACCCCGTCGCGTTGGCAGCCCCCGGGGGTCTGCGGGAGCCCGGGGCGGTGTGAATGAGTACAGCCCCTCTCCTGGCCTTCGCTGGCAGAGCCAGTGGGGTCTGCCGCCCGGATTACCGGGCCCCTGAAAGGCTGCAAATCCCTCCTTTGGAAAGGCAGGACGCTTCCCTCCTCCCGCAAGGGAGGCAGCATTTAAATGCAATAGCACAGCCTGGGTACAATTTCACCCCTGTTGTTGTTAATTGCTCGAATATCGGGCAGGCTGATGTAGTGATTATTTGTAGACATTTATACCATCCCAGGCCTTCTTTTTTTATAACTTTATTTCATTTTCTGATGTTTACTCAAAGTACCTTTATCATCGCACGCTGATAGTCTGTTCTTTATTGCCCCAGTGTGATTGCAAGGAGTCTGAGCATAGTGCAATAACACACATATATAAATATTTGAACAGGAAAAGAAAGTCTGTCTGATTTGCACTATGGAAGGAATAAATTAGAACAAATAATACCACTAGAGGGACCTTCACTCTGAACAGCGGCACCGGGGAGGTCACACACATAGTCCGAGGCGTAACTCGCAGCAAGCCATGGCAAATCCCCCCCAGTCACCCCCGGCCCGGAGGCTGTCCAGCCCAGACCCCTTCCC
>VWZZ01002147.1:263054-293548 GCA_013399095.1 Psophia crepitans | reverse complement strand
GGCACAGTGCAGTTTGGGGACAGCATCCAGCTCCCCACCCTCCACCGGCCCAATCCCCAACACCCATCTCTGGCTTCCCCCCAGCTTTTTGGGGGCTTTTTGTTGGTTTTTTGCCGTATCGATGAGAATGAAGGCTGGAGAGTGGAAGTGTCACATGCACACACACTCACACACACAGAGCCGCGCCGGCGCTGCAGCGGCACGATGCGCACGCGCCGCTTGTGCTCCCGACGGCAGAAGGTACGACGCCATCCTCTCCCCCCCTCCCTGGTGAAAAGTTTCTTACATTTATACATTGTTTAAGACACGCCGATATATAAATTACTGTCTCTATATATACTATGTATAGGCAGCAGGGCCAGTCCGTGTCGAAGGGCACCAGTGGGGGCTCATTTCCCTCTGTCCTNCGGGACAGGAAGGGACAAGGGTTTCTAAGAGGTTAAAGGAGATGAAGCCTCCTCTGTGCCACACAGGGGACAGAGGGAAGCTTGCCTTGTCCCCTCCAGCTACAGACAAAGTGCTTCTACGGGCAACCACGGTGCATCCTACGTAACGCAGCGAACGGTTTGGATCTAAGCTATCTGACAGCCTCCTGTTGAACCACGAGCAAACCACCTAACGATACACGGCGACANCACTCACACACAGAGCCGCGCCGGCGCTGCAGCGGCACGATGCGCACGCGCCGCTTGTGCTCCCGACGGCAGAAGGTACGACGCCATCCTCTCCCCCCCTCCCTGGTGAAAAGTTTCTTACATTTATACATTGTTTAAGACACGCCGATATATAAATTACTGTCTCTATATATACTATGTATAGGCAGCAGGGCCAGTCCGTGTCGAAGGGCACCAGTGGGGGCTCATTTCCCTCTGTCCTCTGTGTAGTGCTGGAAGCGAGTGAAGCTCATGAAGACTTGCTCCAGTGATATCTGGCTCACCGAATAGTCCTCCAAGCGGTACTTCTCTTTGGCTTTCTCCAAGGCCCCGAAGACCTGCAGGGGACAGCCCAGCGGTTACGGCAGGGTACCCTGGCTGCGGGGGAACTCCCGCGGGTTGCGACCAAGAAAGCCGAGGAAGCTTTTTCCTCCAGGGAGACCTGGGGCAAGCAAAAAACTTCCCTGGCAGGAGGGTGGTGGAAGCCAGGAGATGGATTATTTAGCAGCACACCTGACCCCATTTAAAAATATGTTTTATATATATATTTTACATATATCTATATATTTTAATATATATCTCTGGGCTTGGATCCCAGCTCAAAGTTTCTGCTCAATACCTATTTTTTTCTGTGCGTACAGCAGTGCCACGTTCCCAGCAGGCAGAGGCATGGTGGGAAGGATGCGACTGCCAAGCACATCCAGCTGGCCACAGAGCTTTCATCACGTAGTTTGAGAGGTACAAACAAAGGCAAAATCAGCTCTTGCTCCGCAGGGAGACCCTGATTTCCCTCACGGCGGGGGCAGTGGGATGGAGGGGTCTCGGCTCTGCAGGGTGCTGCGTCCGAGGTGCTACGTGCAGATGACTTGTTTGGGCCAGGAGGTGGGAAAAGGTCAGGGAGAAAACCACTTTTTAATGAGCTTTTTTAAATAAATCACCTGAATTTTGGAAAGAGAGTGGCTCTGGAAGAAAAGATGACGAGCTGAGCGTGCAAGCAAAGCACCAAGGGCGTACAAAGGGGCAGGAATAGGGCTGACCCTCCAGCCCTCTCCTGCGAAGGGGTGGGACGTGCTCCAGCACCCCCTTACCTGTGCCCAGCTGAGGTTCTTGTTGGTCAAGTGATAATGTACCATGCCCTGGTGCTCATGTTT
This sequence comes from Psophia crepitans, assembly GCA_013399095.1. Classification (NCBI taxonomy): domain Eukaryota; kingdom Metazoa; phylum Chordata; class Aves; order Gruiformes; family Psophiidae; genus Psophia; species Psophia crepitans. The sequence continues at coordinate 291,744 of VWZZ01002147.1, read as the reverse complement.
CAGAACGCTGCCTGGGAGAGACGAGCAAGAAGAGGCTCTGAGTTAGGAAACTCCCTGAAGCTCCTGGCCAGCATCCTGCCCTCCCCAGAGGACAACCGCTCCAGCAGCTCAGTACCTGGGAAAGTCTTCTCCACAAAGGCCTTGAAGGCTAGCAGCTCGCCCTCCTCCTCACTCCGTGTTTTGGCCAGCAAGGTGTAGCCACTGCCGAACTTGCTTTTCAGGTGCTGGGGGCTGCCCAGGCATTTGAACTGCCCGTTGACCATGATGGCCAGCCGCGTGCACAGGGCCTCACACTCCTCCATGCTGCAGGACAGAAGAGGCAGTTCAGCGGGGCAGGAGCACCGAGACACAACAGCAGAAACTTCTGGGAAGGGGCTGGAGGTGGATTCCTTCCTCTCTGGGCTTTCAGAGGAGGGAGATTTGGTGCCCACCCACCAGGCCGATCTCTTGGAGCCCACCACCCTTCCAGCCTCTCCCTGATCTCTCATGCTGAGCCGTGCCCAGACAAGTGTCACCTGTGGGAGGTGAAGATGATGGATTTGCCGCACTCCCGCGTCCGTGTCACTGCGTCCCAGAGCAAACGCCGGGCCACAGGGTCCATGCCGGTGGAGGGCTCATCCAAGAAGATCACGGGGGGACCACCAATGAGGGCAATGCCAGCACTCAGCTTCCGCTTGTTACCACCACTGCAGGAGGAGATGGGAATGGTGACAGAGACACAGCATGACCACAGGGAGAGCCACACAAGACGAGGGGCAGAGAGGATCGGGTGTCTCCATGTCTCCTCTCACCTGTAGGTCCTCACGAGCTTGTCGGCATGGGGCTCCAGGAGCAGCCCTCTCAGCATGTTCTCCACGCAGCTGCCAATGTAGCGCTCGGGGATGCCCCGCAGCCGGGCATACATGCTCAGGGTTTCACGGCCCGTCATGTGGTCCAGGAGGGCGTCAAACTGCGGGCAGTAGCCGATCCGCTGCTGAACCTTGGGGCAAGAGGAACCCAATAGAGATGATTGAGAGCAGCCCCAAGAAGAAGAACTTGGGGAGTGCTGATTGATGAAAAGCTCACCATGAACCAGCAGTGTGCGCTGGCAGCCCAGGAAGCCACCCATGTCCTGGGCTGCATTAAAACCAGTGTGACCAGCAGGGCCAGGGAGGGGATTCTGCCCCTCTGCCCTGCTCTGCTGAGACCCCCCTGCAGTGCTGCCTCCAGCTCGGGGGGCCCCAGGACAGGAAGGACATGGAGCTGCTGGAGCGAGACCAGAGGAGGCCCCGGAGATGCTGCGAGGGCTGGAGCCCCTCTGCTCTGGAGACAGGCTGAGGGAGCTGGGCTTGTCCAGCCTGGAGAAGAGAAGGCGCTGGGGAGACCTAATTGCGGCCTTCCAGTACCTAAAGGGCCTCCAGGAAAGCTGGAGAGGGGCTGGTTCCAGGGCAGGGAGGCACAGGACAAGGGGAATGGGTTTAAACGAAAAGAGGGGAGAGTGAGCTGAGATATTGGGAATAAATCCTTCCCTGTGAGGGTGCTGAGGCCCTGGCACAGGGTGCCCCGAGAAGCTGTGGCTGCCCCTGGATCCCTGGCAGTGCCCAAGGCCAGGCTGGATGGGGCTTTGGGCACCCTGGGCTGGTGGGGGGTGTCCCTGCCCATGGCAGGGGGTGGCACTGGGGGGTCTTTGAGGTCCCTTCAACCCTAACCATTGTGTGATTTTGTGATTATCTCACAGGCAGGTCTCTGCAAGGAAGTGTCCAAGCCAGAAGGTGCCTTGGCACCCACGGGGCTTTGCTGCACTTCTGCAACGTTTCTGGTCAAAGCAACAGGGACCGAGCTGCAGCTCCGAAACCGCAAGTGAAACGAGGGGAGTTCCCTCACTGGTGGAGCAGCTGCTCTGGTGGGGATGGACACAGGCAGCATGCTTCAGGACGGCAACTGCATGGTCTCACGCTGCATTCCCCAAGCCGATTCCTCACTGTGAGGGGCCATTTCAGGTGGTCCAGGCTCTCAGGAGAAGGAAAGCACTGGAGGGTCTGTACCTTCCCCATAGCCTGATCTCCTCTGGGGACGAGAGCCCAACAGAAGGCAGAGTCCCAGGGGAGGAAGGAAGCAGGGTCACGTTTTCAGGGCAGACACACCCCATGTTCTCCTCGCCTGACACTGTCTGGGGTTGACAGTGGTAGAGGTATCCAGGGACTGAACCGAAAGGCTGACTCCTTGTCTCTTGCTTTTCCAAAGGCAGTGGGCAATTCCCAGCAAGGAGACCTCTAGCAGAGGTCTGGAAAGGCCTGATCCACTTGTTTTTTAGAGAGATCATCATCCAACTGCGGTCACTAACTCACATTTTTCGCATTTCCAACTACGGAGCTAAACCCTTTGATGATGGGTTTGCCGCCCTTGCAAGGTTTGGCTTCCATTTGTTTCATCTCTTGTCCCAGTGGAGACAGCACTGCTTCCAGGTGGCCAGACAACGGTGAACTGGGCCAGATGAGGACACACCATCCCTGGGATATTACATCCACCCCTGGCAACTGCAACCGTGTCCTCCTCAGAGGCACATGTGAGCTGGCCCAGCCCAAGCCAACACGGGATTGTTTGTAAGGCTGCCCTCCATCCCCACAGCCCTCCGTACCTTCTTGATGTTGGCCAGAATGCTGTGGCCATCCACAAAAGCATCCCCCGATGTGATGCTCTCATCACCAGTCAGCATCTTGAAGGTGGTGGTTTTGCCTGCCCCATTGAAGCCGAGAAGGCCAAAGCATTCCCCTTTGCTGACCGCCAAGGAGATCCTGTCCACTGCCAGCAGGGACTCGCGGCTGTCGTAGACCTGGCAGAGACCAGTGCCAGTCACCACATGTGCGACACCGAGGCAAGCGGTGGCTTTACCAGCCCCGTGGGGACCCTGGCTCAGCTGGCAGCAGGGTGCTCAGGAAGGGCCATGTTCTCCTCACCTTGGTGAGCTCCTTGATGACCAGGGGGCTGCTGAGAGATGACAGCAGTTCTGGTGGTGACTCCAAAACCTTCTTCCTCTCATCTGCCACGTCCCGATCCTCTGGCAGCACAGACACCCTGTTCAGCAGTGCCACCTAAACATGAGGGAAAAAAACCACTCTGCCACCTGGTTACTGATGGACAAGTGGGTTCCTCCAGGCTGACCTGGGGCAAGTGCTCCTAACCTGGGCAGGATCCACCTTTTCTTTCCATCAGGCACCTCTGGAGAGCCCTCACTCCCTTTGCCAACCCACGTGTCCAACATGATCTGTCCCTCTGAGCAACCAGCTCTAGGGACGCTCCCCCAGGAAGGTGATTTAGCTGGAGAGGCAAACAGCCCATGGGGCTTGGGACCTACAAGCGACACTTTGTCATGAACAGTGGGAGAAGCAGGATTTGCATCCTTGAGCACTGGAGCTGAGCGACTCCACACACCCCGGGAATTCAAACAAGACCTGAGCAAGCAACATGGCCATGTCTCCAGGTCGCAGGGACTCCTGGGCTTGGTTTTGCACAAGGGCACCTTACTTCTCCCTCCCATGTGCTTCAGCTCACCCATTTCCGCCGCCTGCAGATGCCACAGATCAACGTTCTCAGTCTCCAGAGAAGGTTTGTCTCAATGAGGAAAAGGAGGAAGAGGAAGGAGAAACCCTGGATGGTCAAGGATGTCAGGTATCGTCCGATCCCAGGTGTCTCCCAGGAAAAGTAGTTCATTTGATAACTGATATCTGAGCAGGGATGGAACAAAATGAGACTTGAATCAATCCACACTCTGTGGAGAGAGAGAGATAAGCTCCAGAGAACACTGTGAGCCCAAAGCTTTGCCAGGTTCAGCCCCACCCCAGCAAACACTGGGATCCCTGCCCACAGCTCTTTCCAGTGCTTCCCACAAGAGGATTCAGGTCTGGAGGGGATCTGGCAGAAGATGCCCAGTGGAGGCACGCAGAGGAGATCAAGTCCCTCTTGGGACTGGGGCTTCTTTATTTGTCTGCAAAACTTTCCCTAGCCCGTATTTTCCTCCGAATCATTAGTATGGAGAAGATTCCTTTACTGGACCATCTGTGAGTGTCAAACCCTGCCCAGTTTTTTGCTTTAAAATGGTACATGGAGCTACCGCCCAGGTCGGGTCAGAGGCCCCATGATACTGCCCAGATCCACCACCCACCCCACAGAGACACCCCAGTGCGGCTACGGTGGGATGGGCAGGGTGGACAGGTGAGAACCAACACAGAGACTCACTGAATGCCTTGCAGATGAAGATGGCTTCAACGGACGAGGTACAAAACTGAATGAACTCATAGTTCTGGTAGAAGTCACTGATACACTGGCCCAGGCAGTAGTTGGGTAAGACAAGGAAGACTTTATCCAGGGTTTTGGAGAGGTCCACCAAGCCCAACTCTGAAACAGGAGCACAGGAGGATCAACAGATCAGAGTTAGCTGGTTTTAGAGAAAGACCCTGACACTTCCAAGTCTGGAAGGAAAACCAACAAACTTTGTCACGTTTAATAGGCAAGAATGAACTGTTAGAGTTTTTTTTTGACTAGCCCTGGAGTGAAAGAGTCCCCATGGGGGCTGGACCTTCTTGGTGATGGCAGGGTGTAGTGCTGGGCAGGCACAGACGGCAGTGACCCACCTGGGATGCTCATGATGGTGACTGCAAGGAAGGTGGCCGTGCCTGAGAGGATGTTGAAGATGGTGAGACGGGTGTAGGCTGTGGCTGCCACTGAGAAGAAGAAGCTGAGGAGGTACATGAGGGGGATGATGGCCCAGCCGTAAAGGAGGAAGATCAGCATCACATCAACGAGGTGGCTGTCTTGGGTGAAGGCTTGCACGTCAAAGGCTTGGAATATCACCTGGGGCACGCAGTGCAAGGAGAATGTAAGTTTGTCTGGACTGCAAGCGACGTCTCCTTTTCTCAACAGCGCAGGCAGACTGGTAACACCAGCACCACACTGACCGGGGTAACCCCTTCGCAGCTGGTTCCTACCAGCAGCCCACGCCTGTCCCCAGGGGAAGCCCTCCTGCAGCCTGGGATGCAGAGGGGCAGATCTGGGGAATTCCCCTTCATGCTCCCGTGTGTTGGAGAGCGTTCAGCGCCCAGCAGGGACAGCTTTCCTGCTGGTCCTTTCTATTAACTGAGACAGTGCCAGAGCCAGGTGGCCTCATCCTTTTCCCTCCACCCACACACATCCCAGCTCTCCCAGAGGAGCAGCACCCAGAATTCCCACCCAAGGGGAGGGCAGGAGGGTGTCAGGGGTGACTCACCAGCATGAGAGCACAAGGGATGAGGAAGTTGATGATGTCCCAGAGCAGGGCAGAAAGCCAGAAGTTGACCACATAGACACCGCTGACGAACTGGACGTGCTTGGCTTTGATGGCCCGCTCCCTGACCAGCAGCAGAGCGAAGGTGCTGGCGAGCGAGGCCATGCCGTACAGCAAGTTGATGGCAATGGCGAACCCGGTCTGGCCTCTGCGGGGAGAGCGGCGGGACACGTTAGGGCACGGACAGCTCGACAGACCGACGCTGAGGCTACACGGTGACAGCACACGGGGACACGCCATGCTTCCTGTGGAGGCTGCCCTCACCCAGCAAGGCAGCATGCAGAAGAAACACCCCATAATGAAAGTGCATCTCTGTAAGATGAGCATCTCCTACGCACAGCCCTCCGAGCACACCACAAACCTCCACCCTGCCTTTGCCAGGTCCCACACATGTCCCCTCTGGTACAGGTGAGGTTCAGAGACCCTGGATGTAGGATTTGTGAAGTGTAGGGTCATACAGCCCCCTCTGCTCCCAGGTGGAGAAACAGGCTCTGAGGACCTGGGAAAAACCAACCCTAACCACAGCCATGAGTATCTAGGGGAATACCCAACCACCAAGATACGTGCGTGGGCTGACGCAGCTGCCAGGCTCAGGCAGGTAAGTCACCCACACAGCTTTGCTCTCCTGAGCTCCTAAGTGCAATCATAGCTACACTTGGGTCTGAGGAGCTCCAGCCTGGCTCCTCTACTGACACTAGTACAACCGAGCCAATCTGCACTCAAGGAAGTCATAAACCCCCCAGAAAAGCAAGCACCGTGCCATCAGACGTACTCCATGAGCTGGTCTTTGGCCTTCTCGGTGATGTTGCGGGGCTGAGGATAGTTGGTGACTGTGATGGAGGCGTTGGGGCCTGCCAGCACCCTGAAGACAGCATTGTCGGCCAGCATAAGGGCTGTGGCGGGGGAGTGATACGCCTGGTTGTTGAAGAGCGCGGTGACCACCGTGCGGTTCCCGACTCCTTCGAAGGAGGCGGCTGCGATGTAGTGCTCATTGAAGGCTCCCCCTTCCTCAGAGGCTCTTGAGATGAGGTACTCCTCCAGGCCACCTGCCAAACACCACCATGGCTGCTGCTATGAGCATGCTCCAGCACGAGCAAACTGGAGCCAACTGGAGCAAACGAGCCAACTGGAAAAGACCCCAAGCAGCCCCAGCTCTGGTGGCCCACCCTAGCCTCAATGATGGCCACAAACGCAGGGTTATGGAGAACACAGCTCTGCTCAGGTGAGGAGGGGTCCTGCCAACTGTGGGACTCTCCCGTGCATGAAAGGACACAAGGGGATACGCCAGATACACTGCAGCTGGCACCCAAGCCACCCACACCAAGGGCCCTGGCAGGAGAAGCCCATGGCTCCTGCACACCCCGCCAGGCATCACCAGCTCCATGGGTGCTCCGTGAACCCTCACCCAGCACCTCCAGCGGCGACTGACGCTGGGCATCCAGCAGCTCCACGTACTGCTCCGCCAACCTCTGCGACAGACCCGAGGCGGCCAAGACAGAGAAAGGCACAATGGTCTGGCCATAGGGCTCCAGGGTCAGCTTCAGCAGGGAGGAGTCCCTGGGCCCCGGGAAGGTCTTGGCCACAATGAGGGCAAAGGCAGTGAAGATCAGAGGCACGAGGAACTGCGCTGCCACCATCTTCCAGTTGCGCCAGCTGTACATGGCTCGCTTCATGAACATGGCGTAGAACTGCTGGCAGCACAGGTAGAACTGGGAGGGGAGAAGTCAGGTCAACGCCAGCAGGGCCGGCTGTGGATAGCCCCACCAGCCACATCACCCCGCACAACCGATGGGGAGAACGAACCCAAAACCACCTTCCCAACCTGCACATGACCCACAAGTCCGCAGCAGAGCCTGCTCTCCAGCCAAGCCTGTAAAGGCATTAGCAGGGCAGCTGCTTGACTCCAGCATGGGTTAGCCCCTCAAACTCCACGGCTTCCCGATGGGACGCAGTCACTTTGGGATCTAAGGTGTTAAAGGTACGGCAGCTTCAGCCATGACCTTTACCTTCTCCACCTCTCAGCATTCATAAATAGGATTACTGCAACACGGCTGTCTGCCAAAGCCACCGGGCTGAGACGCCCAGAAGCTCCCAGCCCTGCCCCTGCAAGCACCATCTTTGCTTTTTAAACCCATAAACATCTTTCTCCCCTCCTGCTTTTGAGACATGCCCTTGAGAAGCGCAGAGAAATTTATCAAGGTGCATAGGCAGTAGGCCATGAAGGGCTGCCAGGGTCTGAAACACAAGCTTGGAGAGGGAAGGAAGATGGGTTTTCTCATCTCCCTCCTGGAGATCCCAAGTGATGTAGCAGCACCAAGTGAAAACCACTGCAGATAACCTGGGACACCTTCAAGAGCATCTCTGTAGACCTCAAGATTAACATGAAGAGGATGGCAATGACCAAACCCAATAACCCTAAAAATAATTTGCCCTAACGATGCAGATTGCAATTTGATCTTCCAAACCACATGCAGCGAGACCAGCCAAGGCCCCACCTCGTAACCTGCTCCAAAACCCTCCTTCACCTGCCCTCTCCCTGTCCCTGCTGCACCAGTGGCCCCAGCACTCACCCCAGTGTTGAGCTTGATGCTGGAGCAGTCCTCCGTAATGAGTGCCCCGCTGTCATCCGTCATATCTGTCATGCCGCTCAGGCTGCTGGAGTCATCCATGGCCCAGTCGTTGGAGCGTCTCTCATGCTGATACTGGAGAGCAGGCAGCTGGATGGCCTGGATATCCATGCTGGAGTCCACCAGCTTCCCAACCCTGCATGAGGAGGGTAAGTGGGTAATGAAACACGGACCCAGGTTGGATCAAGCTGTTCTGAGCTGGGGAAGCCAACCCAAGAGATAAAACCCAACACGTGCCCCAGAGAGCTGATGACGCACACAGGGACTGCTCACCATCAGTGACACCCCACTGCGGCCAGCCGCCTCCTGCTTACCTCAGGAAGACTTCCTCCATGGTGGTGACGGAGGCGCCGTAGCTGGCGATGCCCAGCTCCTCCCGCTTCTGCTCCAGCTCCGTGAACAGGGCCTCAAACCTGAATGGAGAAGCGAGGCGTCGGATGCTGCTGCTCAGCCCTTCTCCTGGCATCAAAGGCCAGACCCACCCAGCAGAAGCAGCCCTCTGTTTGGGGGTACCAGGGAGATGGTGCCTCCTGCACTTAACAGATGGCAGACAAAGCTGCGCAATGCACTGCCCTGGGCCTGCAGGCCTTGGATTTCAGCACAGCCAAAGCCGAGGAGAGGATGAGAGGGGGCTCTCAGCGGTTAAGACCCTCTGGGCATTGGTCCTGCAGCTGCTTTGAGTCCTGCAACCAGCTCCAGGGCTGCCTGCAGCACTCGGCACCCCATCTTCCCCACAAGAGCATCTTCTGGGCTCCATCGTTTGCTCTTCCTTGCCACAGGCAGCCTCAGCTACCCATAGATTTGACTTTGGAGCCAAACCGCCTGTCCTTGTTTGTGCCACCCTGCACAGTGCAGCCCTCACCAGCTATCAGCCACCAGCGCTGTCCTCTGCAGTGGCTGCATGGACACTGACACGGGGGCATGGGGACACAAGGCCGGTGTGCCAGCAGACACAGGGGAGGACGGCGGTGAAAGGAGGAACTCAACACAATTTTCCAACCGCAGTCATGGGCTCGCGCCTCCTCTTGCGCCTTCCCGCAGACGCAGAGAGCATCTCCCCTTCCCAGCAAGCCCGTGGCAACAGCGTGTCCTCCCCGTGTGCGCAGATGAGGGGACCTGCCCGGGGAGGGCAAGCGGGGGATGATGCCGTTACCTGTGCGTGCTCTCCTTGGGCAGGATGAAGGACAGCTCTGCCCCGGCATTGCTCTCCATGGTGGCGTTGGGCACGTACTGACAGATGAGGCGGGAGATCTCCCCCAGGTTGCAGTAGGGCTCCTTCACCATGACCATGTGATATCCTGCCCCTGGGCACAGCCACAAGAGAAGGGAGAGGAGGGTAAATTGCGGCCCAGCACGGCCCTGGGGGGCTGGAGCAGAGAGGGCTGCTAAGGCACCACAGAGCTTTGATGGCTTTGCCCGGGCTATGGGCACGGTGCAGGAGCAAGTGTGGGGATGGGCCTCAGAAGAGGCAGAACAGCACGACGGGGAGCAAGCAGCCAAGTCCTTTTCTCCTGCTCCTCCCTGGCAAAGAGAAGACATGGAGCATGGCCTGCCTGCTCCTCCCTTACCATATTTACGCTTGAGGAAGAGTGAGGACCCGCAGCACTGCAGCTCGCCCTTGGCCATGATAGCTATGCGGTCCCCCAGCAGGTCAGCCTCGTCCATGAAGTGGGTGGTCAGCAGGATGGTGCGGTTGCTCCTCTGCTGCTGCAAGAGGTCCCACGTGGCCCTGCGAGAGGCTGGATCCATCCCTGATGTCGGTTCATCCAGCATCACCACCTACACACCGGAGATGGGTGCTGGTCAAAAAGGGCTGGGAGAGGCACAGCAGGGCATGAGGAGGCAACCCCAGGGCCCAGAAGGAACCTTGACCTCACAACATGCATGTGATGATCTTGGTTGGGGGAGCAGCTATCAGGCAGCAGAGCTACACTGCAGCTTTAGGATGTTGTCCTCAGAATTGTCCCCCTTGGTGGGGGTGCTCCTGCCCTCTCCTTGCTGTCCCTGCATCTCCCACTGGCTCACCATGGGTGAGCAACAACCTCAGAGACACTGGAAGGACCTATGTTGGCCCCAGGGAGAAAGGTTTGAGGTGAGCCCCACTGCAGATGCTTGCCTTGGAGTCCCCAATGAGGGCGATGCCGATGGACAGCTTGCGCTTCATGCCGCCAGAGAGTGCCTTGGTCAGAGAGCGGCGCTTGTCCTCCAGGTTGAGGATCCTCAGGATGTGGTTGATCTCCTCAGGGCACTTGGAGGGTGGGTACCCCTTCAGCTGCCAGACAGCGGGATGGGAGGGTTAAGCCTGCCTGCAGCGGTCAGTGAATCTGGCAACAGACCTTCCCACCGCATCAGCCACCGGCTGCTAAACCCCCCCACACTCCCTCTTCCACGCTCAGGCAGGAAAGTCAGGAAGCACAGAGGTGGCTCCTGCCCAACCCCAAAGGAGCTGGCACAGCCGCCGTGGGAGTTTCCACAGAGCCACGCAGCCCACGACCCTCCACTCCTCCATGAGCCAGGCTGGGAGCTGCCTGCAGGTGAGGTGAGGAGGCAAGGGCTGTTCTGCTTATCACAGAATCACAGACTGGTTTGGGGTGGAAGGGACCTTTAAAGCTCATCTAGTCCAACCCCCTGCGGTGAGCAGTGACATCTTCAACCTGATCAGGTTGCTCAGAGCCCTGTCCAGCCTGACCTTAAGTGTTTACGGGGATGAGGCATCCACCACCTCTCTGGGCAAACTGGTCCAGTGCTTCACCATCCTCAGCATTAAAATTTCTTCCTTATACCTAGTCTGAATCTCCCCTCCTGCAGCATCAGGCCATTCCCCTTGTCCTGTCCCTCCCTGCCCTGCAACCAATCCCTCTCCAGCCCCTTCAGGGACTGGAAGCTGCTTGAAGGTCTCCCTGGAGCCTTCTCTTCTCCAGGCTGGACAAGCCCAACTCCCTCAGCCTGTCTCCAGAGCAGAGGGGCTCCAGCCCTCAGATCATCTCCGTGGCCTCCTCTGCACCCACTTGATGGATCTCCCCATGGTTTTCCGGCCTCAGGAAGCCACAGGGTGGCTGCAGGGTGCTTCCCCCAGGGCTGGCTCCTGGGGGCCCAGCAGTGCTCCCCGTAAAGCACCGTGCTCACCCCTGCATAGAAGTGGAGGTGCTCTTCCACCGTCATGTTGTCGAAGAGGACGTCGTGCTGGGGACACAGGCCCAGGCTGCGGCGGATCAGGACCATGTCCTGGGAGATCTCGTAGCCGTTGATGTACGCCTGCCCGCCCGTCGGAGAGTGCAGACCTGGGAGGAACGAGACACAGTGACCCCAACTCAGGGTGGAGGATCACTCCAGGCGGCAAGAAGCTGTCGGAAAGGCGGGCGTCCTGCCGAGCTTCCCCCCCCCAATACGCAGTTTTCCACCAAAAGCCGAAGCAAGCCAGTCTCCTGCGCAAGCTGGGGCACGGCAGCTTTCTCCTGCTGCCCACAGGGTGGGCTGCATGGCATCCATAGGTGGGAGGTGGGCCTGGCAGCGCTGCCAGAGCGGGCAGGCAAGGAGAGAAGCGGGTCCCGTGAGCACGCTGGGCTGGCAGAAGCAGCACAGAGTGACAGAGAACAGGGAAGAAAGGACCACGAAGGTCACCGTGTCCATCATGCCAAAACAGGCTGCCCAGAGCTCAGCAGCTCAAGAATGATGAAGACCAGCTCTCGGCCCGTGCCCCCTCTGCCCTATCACGACAAAGCCTGCAGAGACCCATCCTACAGCGGGTCCCTTCTCTTCTCGGGGCTCTCCAACACAAGACTGGCTGTCACTTCCCCACCAGATGATCCCGCTCTCGCGGAGGCCTGAGCAGGGACCCCCACCCTCCCTCCATCTCCCCAGGCAGCGACATGCCGCTCACTACCCCGGAATCCCTGGCCAACAGCTCAGTGACCCGAAGGTGCTCCAGGGAAGAGAAAAAACCCCTCCCCAACCTGAGAGATGGCGTTCAGCCCCTCTCTACAAGTCAGGCCATCAGCCCTTCCCTGGAACATGCCAGCCCCACAGCAGGACGCAGCTCCTACCTGTGAGCATGGACAGGGTGGTGGTTTTCCCAGCACCGTTGTGTCCCAACAGGACGGTGATCTGTCCTTCGTACATGTTCACTGTTAAGTCCTTGACTGCCTCTTTCATCTTGTTTCCCACTTTGAAGACCTGCAGAGATCACGTTAATGAGCTGATGCTACACTCAAGGCAAGCGCTCTCAGATCCGTCCCCTCCGTGCCACCCGGCAGCCAAAGCCCGCGGTGCTCACGCTGTATTGGCATTACACAACGGCTCTAATTCAGGTTAAATATAGATGTCACGGCACCTGCGAGTACCTAACACTTCATCCTGACACAAAACACAGCCAGCTCCGGGGAGGAGTCTTACCTGCCTTAGGGCAGCCACAAAACACAGCCCTAGGCGAGGAGGGCAGCGAAACGATAAGGAAGCTGCCTGCAGGCAGCAGTTTTTACAAAAACAACATTATGACATGTTTGTGCTGTGCTGGGCAGTCGGTACCTTGGAAAGGTGCTTTATTTTGATTCCCGACACGAGGTCAGCAGGTTCCTCCTCAATGTACTGGCTCTTCAGGGCTTTCTCGGGGTCCTCCTCCTCCTCCTTCTCTTTTCCCACGACGGTCCTGGGGCGCCCGCACCAGTACGAGGGCTGATGAAAGACGACAGAGAGAGAGAAACTCAGGCACAGGCAGAGACCATCTCTTCTCCCCAGCCTCATCCACCCTCCTCCTCTCATGCAGTCTCCTCCCAGGGATCTGCAAGACCAGTCTCCTTGGCCTGGGAATTGCCAGCCAGCACATCTCCAGCGGGCAGATCAGAGCATGAGACGGCTCCTCCTGCCCCGCTGCCTTCCCCGTACAGCAGGATTGCCCGTGACCACACAGACAGCTTTTCCCCATCTTCATTCCCACGAAAAGGTCAGTACTTCGATGAGAAGCAAAATTGCTCAGGCAGAAGCACCCTGTCCAGAAGAGCCCACGCAACGGATGACCATCCCCTCTGCAAACCTTCACAGACACTAAATACAAAAAGCCTGGGGTCCAGCTGCTGCAATTACAGCCTCCTTTTTTTCTTTTTTTTGTCCTGACCTGGCCCTCTGGGAATGAAAATAAGTGTTTGGGATCTCAAATCCTTGTGGAAATAGCAATTCAACAGTTCCTGGACCCCAAATCAGCATCCTGCTGCGGCTTTTGGCAGACAGCTCTGTCGCTGCTACCGGGGTCCGGCTGCAAGAGAGAGTGGGATGCTGGAGTGAAACCATGCTGGGATAAGGAATTTAGAGACGAGGAGGAAAAAATCTCCCAAACAAATAACAAGGGATACGGCCACAGGATCAAAACTGATTGTGTTGCTGTGGCTTAAAGGCTTCTCAGCAGGCAGCCGAGCTGCAGTAACCGCTGCTCCGCCGCTGGAGACGGTGCCAAGCATTTGACTTGGCAGAGCGAGGGCAGCTCAGCTGACGGCTGACAGTCGTCACCCTGGCACTGGCGCGTGGGGGCTGGCAGCGGGACACAGACTGCTCAGGTCCGCGCCAACAGCGGCGCTCGGGGAGTTGCAAATGCCCGGGTCTGGTTGCTCGCACCCGGGGCTTCTCTCCAGTGCTTTCGCTTGGAGACACTTAACAACACCCTGCACGCCAGCCAGCGACAGGACAAAGATTTAAAGCCAAGATGACCTTCACATTCAGTAAAAATGTACAGCTGCCTCAGCCTCTACCGAGGACGTGCTGCAGACCCCTTGATTTTGGAGGCCAGACAGTGCCGCCCTTGTACATCAGTCCAGCCCACTGTAGAACAGAAGCGGGGACCGCTCCCGAGCGATGCCCGTCAAGCCTGCTGGAAGGGGTGCGTGCGTAAGCAGTGCTCACCGTCAAGAAGAAGTACCACGGCTGAGGCACACCGTACTCCCCTGGAAAGACGGCCTCCACGTACCAGGCCACCATGCCGTAGAGCACCGAGTCCAGGAGCAGCATCCCCAGCACTTGGGCTAAGGTAAAGTTGTCGTCCACGCTGACGGGCTTCATGAGGTCCCTCCACTGAATGCCAGTCCCTGCAACGCACATGGTCACTGCCTGCCTCTGCATCCCCAGGAGGACAAAGTGCTCTCCAAGACCATCCTAATGCACTGCTCGGTAACGAGGAGCACATGCACGGCTTTGCAATCCCTGCTGGGGATTCCTCCATTTGGGGGGAATGGGTTTAAACTAAAAGAGGGGAGAGTGAGATATCGGGAGGAAATCCTTCCCTGGGAGGGTGCTGAGGCCCTGGCACAGGGTGCCCTGAGAAGCTGTGGCTGCCCCTGGCTCCCTGGCAGTGCCCAAGGCCAGGTTGGATGGGGCTTTGGTCAGCCTGGGCTGGTGGGGGGTGTCCCTGCCTGTGGCAGGGGGTGGCACTGGGTGGGCGGTGAGGTCCCTTCCAACCCAAACCATCTTGTGATTCTACAGATGGAGGGAAAAGATGCAGCAGAAAGCGCACTGACATCTCGAGGCTTCCCACCCCATCACGCTTCTTCCATCACACCCTCTGCAACTGCCCAGGGAAGAAGCAATCCCTTCTCCAGCCACTGCCCCTCCGTCACCGCAGCCCTTTTAGGTGCTATCATTTTGCAAAACCATGGCCTCTGCTGGAACCAGCAGCAAAATCTTATCAACATAGAAATTAGACTTATATATTTGGAAGGAGGAAATGCAATAGATTCCCATCCCTTATAACAGAATTTGCTTTGTAATTAAAGTGATGATGGCATTTTGCACAGCCCAGACTGCCAGGGGCACGGGTTGGAGAGGCAGAGCCCTGCTGCTGATACGACCTGTGGGAACAATCAGCAATTAGCCCTCCTGCTCTCGTTAGGAGCAAGGAAGTGTTTCTCCCTGACTTCTCCCCATCCTTCACACCACATGTAAGCCAGTCCCAACCCACCACAAGACAAAAGGGTGGCTTCTCTCCCAAGGGATGGGAGGCACTTGCTCACCTTTTCCTTCAAACATGCCTATAAGCTGTGCCCCCATGGCCATGGCCACGTTGGAGATGAGGCAGGACGCCAGCTTCTGGCTGTGGGACATCAGGTCGTAGCGGGGCGAGATGAAGAAGTAAGGTATGTAGGAGAAAAAGTAGAGGAAGCCGCCAGCGGCAGCCGCAACGTTGGCTGCAAGGACAGAGAAAAGTGGGAGGGAAAATGTCAATAATATGGTGATGCCACCAAATATTTCTCACCGGCGTTCCACCCAGGAAGGTTCAAGCCTTTCGCATCAAGCGCAGTTACAGGGGGGCTGGATGAGGACGTGGCCACCACCCACAGCAAGGCAGGAGCAGCACTGGAACCTGACCCCGCGGTGGGCAGAGACACCCAGAGCACCCTGGGACCGAGCTGGCAGGCTGAGGCCTTAACGCATGAGCTTGTCTGGTTTGGGAAGCGACAGCACACACATCCCTTCCCACAAGCCGCGGGGAAAATGCAGCCAAAAAAGGGAAGAAAGGCCGCCCCCCCCGCATGCTGAAGCAAGTTATCCAGCGCAGAGCTCTGTGCAACCTCACGGAACTCCGGAGCCAGCCCGTCTTTGAGCAGGATGGACCGATGACCTCCAGAGCTGCCTCCCAACCAAAGATTTTACAGCATGAGGCCCAAAAAACTCTCCCAGCCCCATGGGTCAGCAATGCAAGGAGGCAGCTGGGGAGGGACTCACCTCTGGAGAAGAAGGTGCTCACCATGAAGTTGAAGGAGATGGAGGAGATAGAGAAGATGGCGAGGAAGGTGAACACCAGCGTGGGGTCACTGTTGGTGAGCACTGCTCCCTGTTCGCTCACCTACCGAAAAAATCTGGTTACACCCAGGGCTGCGAAGCCTGCCACCGCTGGCATGCGTGGGCAGCCAAGATCTGATGTTCTCCACAGGTTAAAGACAAACTGAGATGGGTGAGCATGCCCAGGCCCTCCTAGACCACTCTGGAGGGAGGAAATACAGATTGTCCTTGTGTGACACAAGGTCTACAGGCAGAGGATGCCTGGTTCAGCATCCAGGCAGCCACCTCTAGCTTCTCACGGTGCAGGCACAAGCAGACGAGAGCTCGAGTCCCTCCAAGGGAGCACAGGGCTGTGGGTGTGGGGTGGTCCTGCTCTGCATAGGAGTGCCTGGGCATCCCTCATGCCCGTGGGGCTCCCACCCCTTAGCTCCCTCCTGGGGAGGTCACCCCTGCCATGAAAGGCAGCTGTGGGGGCAGGTCTGCCCATCCCGCTCTGGAAAAGGCCAAATCCAACCCCTGCTACACACGTGGACAAGTCCTGGCCGCCCAGGATGGTCCAGCCCATGGCAGAGGAGCCTTGTCATCCCTGTGCCCTGCCAGCACAGAGCTTCTGGCCCACAGAATGGTGGCCTGGGGAAAGACACTCACCTTGACACAGAAGAGCACGGTGACAAAAAACACGGACACCAGGAGGAAGAGGAAGAACATAAGGAACCAGGCGCTCCAGTGCAACCAGTTGCTGAGGCCCATCATGTGCATGTACTCCTGCAGGGAGGTCATGCTGTCACCCAGGGCCGCATCCACGCCTCCCTGCACGGCCAGGGTGAGGTGGAGCCCTGGTCGGAGTGGTGGTGGCCGAGCCCTGCAGCACTAGTGAGGGAGGTGGCAGGCCCAGGTGCCACCAAAGCAGTCCTGTGCACCCTTCAGCACGGCATAGTGTCCCCCACCTCCCCAAGGGGGGCTGTCACTGCTGCAGGCGAACATCTCC
This sequence comes from Psophia crepitans, assembly GCA_013399095.1. Classification (NCBI taxonomy): domain Eukaryota; kingdom Metazoa; phylum Chordata; class Aves; order Gruiformes; family Psophiidae; genus Psophia; species Psophia crepitans. The sequence continues at coordinate 275,069 of VWZZ01002147.1, read as the reverse complement.
CCAGAGAGCTGAGCTGAACCCAAACCCACAGTAGCTGATGCCGGTGGGGTCACCACGGCCAGCCAGCAGCGGGCAGGACAACCCCACGCCCAGGGGAAGCCAAGCCCTGCACACTCAGCCCTGCTGTCGCAACACCCATCGGCCGCGCACCAACCGCCCCCACAACACAACTCAGACACATGAGTTCGGACACTCAAAAGGCAGAAATACTGCTTCCCACACGCTGAACTCTGGAACCGACAAAACTCCGGAACCCAGCAGCGTTGCCCTCTCTCCACGCCACCTTCCAGCCCAAGAGAAACACCAGCCATTTGGTCCCGCAGCCTCGGCTGCACGGCAAGGAGAACCGAGCCATGTCCCGGTGGCAGGATTAGCGACATTCCTCCCTGGGGCTTGCTAATCCGCTGCCATCCCCACCTCCTGCTCGCTGGCTCCAAACCCGAGGGGGATTTTGTTCCTAATTTAAAGGCAGCACCCGTGGGGAAACGCTGCAGAGGGAGGGGAGCACCCCGGCGTCCCACCGCTCACGTTACCTTCAGCTTCTTCTCCTTCTCATGCACGACGGCGCGGACGATGTTGAGCGAGGTGTAGGTGAAGCTGAGCATGAGCAGCAGGGGCAGCTGGTTCTGGATGGCGAGGAGGAAGAGGTCGTTGACGTACGCCGGGTAGGGGAAGCGCTGCACCACCACCGTGATGTTCTCCAGCAAGCTGGCGGAGCTGGCGTTGGCGTGGTACTGCATGATGGCTCTGTCTACCGCGTGCTGCACCGCCAGGAAACCTTCTCGGATATAACCTGCATGGCAAAAACGACACGGGGGAATAGAGATGGGCCCGGGTTTTGGGGGAGGAGTCGGCAGAAGGAGAGAAAGAGCCCTTGCGGCAGGGCTTGCTTGGGAAGGAGAACAGGGAAAAATAGAGTTTGCAGGAAAAGCAAAGTAAACGTTGTTATGGACACACTCCCTCCCCTCCCTGCAGACGCCGAGGGGCTCGGGAAGGACGGTGTATCACAGCAAGGAGGAACACTCGATGTAAGCTGCAGTCGCCTTCCTGCAGGCACGGCTTGGTCTCTGTGAGGGGGGCGGTTGTCCATCATCACTAACCACCACCAGTGCTGCTGAGCTGGTACTTGGTCCCTTTTATTGTACAACAAGAGAATATGGGATACCACGCAGGTTTTGGTGATGAAGAATATATCCCGTTACTCACACACTTGGCTTCAATTTTTGTGCACAAGAAAACAGTGAACTATTTTTTTCCCAACGAGTCTGTTCTTACGTGGGATTTCTGCCACGTTACTTGAACAGAAACTTCAATCCTGCTTAGAAAGCCCCAGACAAGCACTTGGAAGGTTAGCTGCTCAAAATGACCAAGACAGAGAAGGAAAAGATAAGAATATGAGATCATGAACAATGTTTTATATTAACTAATTTACTAAACACACATCGTAGCGAGGGAGTGGATCCGGTCACCCCGTCCTGCAGAACACCTGAACCAGCAGGTACCGTCCTCTCAGGCTCAGGTTTATTTACACTGTGGGAGCAAAACCTGTTCCCCTGCTTTCTTGGCCTCTAAATCTTTTCCTTGACATCGCCGTTGGATGGAAGGAGAAACCCAGCCGGGGAAAATATCCCCTTTGCAGCCACAGAGGAAGCTCCCAAAAACTCAAGTCCTAAACCAGCGCCAGCTCTGGCAACGACCCTGCTGTCTCCTGCCCGGTCAGTGGCTTGGCTTTCCTTAAAAAGCTCAAACCACACAACTGCTCTATTTACTTTTGAAGTATTGAAGCAGCGCAATAAACCGTGAGCAGTTTGGACGCTGAAATAAATTGTCCATCGTGAATACATTTAAAAAGAGAGAAAAAAGATTATATTTTAAAAATTCACCTCAGTAAAATCTGTTCTTATCCAACTGCTCTCAGCGGAGGTACCCAGAGGCCAGCCATGCCCAAGAGAGCATGTGCTATTTATTGAAAATATTTAAATAAAATGGATTAATTATTTTAATTCATTTAAAAAATAAGCTAAACTATTTATTTAAAAACTCAGCCTCAGTGAATCCCTGTAACATCCATCAATTTGGCCGAGCAATATCCCGTGGCAGAGCTGAGGTGACCCTCACCTGGCGTCCCCCCATCGGCAAATTTGGCTTCCCGGGGCCCGGGCAGCTGGAAGAGCGGGAAGAGGTAGCTGGTGTGCCAGTCCCGGTCCAGGTTGGGGTTCAGACCCGTCTGCTCGCTCCGCGGGGCGTTCCTCGGGCTGTACTTGAAGCGCAGCTCATAGTCGACCTGGAAGGGACAGACAAAAGGACAGAAGGGACAGAAGCATGAGGAAGCGGGACAGAAGGATGCCTTACCCGCCCCCGTCCTCGTGCCCCTCCCCGGCTCGGCTCACCTGGAGGGGCAGCGGCGCTGTGCTCTGCTGGAAGCGGTGCTTGAACACGACGGCAGCCAGCACGCTGCCCGAGCGGTTGTCCGACTTGACGTACTCCTCGAAGTCCCTCTCTGAGGCAAAGCCCTGAGCTGCGGAGGGGAGAAGGAGGGAGATGTGGGCATGGAGCATGGCAACCCAGCATGGGTTCACCAAAAATACTGTTCTGTCTCAGGACACGAGGGATGTGCTCCGGCCAGAGCTGGGAACCACCGCTGCTGTCAGACATGAGGTTCATAGGGGATGCATCACGGGGCACCCAGAGGATTGCTCCTCCTTGACAGCAGGAGTCAGGTCTCCTTTCAGAGAAAATCCTAACGTTATCTTCACTTTGGAACAAAGCGTGTTAAAATTTTCTGTGCAAAAAAGTTTCCAAAAATACTTTGTCTCAGGGAAGTGACAGGACAGGGGAAATGGGTTTAAACTAAAAGAGGGGAGGTTGAGCTGAGATACTGGGAAGAAATCCTTCCCTGGGAGGGTGCTGAGGCCCTGGCACAGGGTGCCCCGAGAAGCTGTGGCTGCCCCTGGCTCCCTGGCAGTGTCCAAGGCCAGGTTGGATGGGGCTTTGGGCAGCCTGGGCTGGTGGGGGGTGTCCCTGCCCATGGCAGGGGGTGGGAACTAGGGGATCCTTGTGGTCCCTTCCAACCCAAACCACTCTGTGAAGTGACAGCCATGTTCTTTAATTATTTTAGGGCAACAATTTTCTAGACGGAAACTGTAACAAAACATGACCAAAAAATCAAAACAAAATCTTGTAGTTTAGTGAAACAAGAATAAAACCATTGCCTTGAAGTTCCGAGAAAACTGTTGCATCCCTGGAACAGAGCACCACGATTTATCAGAGTAACAATTCGTACCAGTTTCTGGGGTGGAAGTCGCAGCCCCCGGGGCCCGCTCACCTCTGATGCTGATGGGTAGAGCCCTCTCCACCGCCTCGGCAATGCTCCTGACGGCGCTGCTGTTGGAGGGGACGTAAGCCAGCTCCCAGGGGTTGCTGGGGTGCCGGCGGTAGAAGAAACCTGGCAGGTCATCCACAGTCTCGGGGGGGTAGATGGTGGCATTGGGGTGGCTGATGGAGTGCACCCGGTGCCGCAGCGCTATCAGGATGGCGGCAAAGAGCAGCGGCAGGCAGATTTCGATGACTGTCACCAAGATCTGCCGTTTCTGCAGGAAAAAAATAAATAAGAAAAAGATAGAAAACTTAAGACGTAAACACCAAAGGCAGATCAAACACAGCGACAGGGTTCCGGGCACCCACATGTCCAGCAGAAGTGTTCGTGCATTTCGCAAGGTTTCACAACCCGGGTTTTTCCGGAGACTGGGAACAACACCACGCCGGTTCCCACATCCTCCCGGACTTTCCAGCCAAGGTGACCCCTTCCCTAAACACAGCTCCTTCCCACACCACCCTCCTTCAAAGCCCTGCCCATCACGCTGTTGGGTTTGAACGAGCTGAGCTGGTCGTTTGCCGTTTCTCATACACCCGGGCTCTGCCCAGCAGCAGGCAGCACCCAGCGCTTGCCTGTACCCCTCCTGCAGGCAACCACAGCCTCTTGCTGCAGGAACCGGCTGCGGCTGGGAGAGCGAAGAGAACAGCTTTTCCCAAAGCAGAGCAACCTTGCCCAACGCTTAACAGGGCTGGGAGCTAAAAATGCTGTAACTAAACGAAAGGTTGGCACAAGGTAAAGCGGAGCACAGCAGAACTACTGCAGCCAGAGAAGGTTTTTCTGCTGGACCTTAGGGGTCACAGGCAGCAGGACACGGGCGCTGTGCCCCAGCCCGGGATGGGACCGGGCAGAGCCTCCGGCTACAGGCACCGGTGCCCTTGTGCAGCATGGAGAACATACCCACGAGCTCAGTCTCCACCCCAGGCCTGTCTGCGCTAAACACAGTGGCTCGTTCTGGCTTTCTTCTTAATTGAGGCTCAAGCAAGCCGACAATAAACTTGAGTCCGGTGAACGCACCCGGGCAGCAAAACCTGAGGGTTTTACCCTCCAGCCCCTGCCCGTTTCCCCCAGGGCTGCCTCTCCTGCAGGCTTCCCACTAGCTACAAACACCCACCACCAACCCAGGTTAATTAGCACCCAACCCAACTTAATTAGCATTTAAAACTCTGCTCGTCCCAGGGGAGCTGGGGCCATCTCTGACCAGGGGGAGCAGCAGTCCCAACCAGTGCCATGCACGCCCGTGTCCCTGCAGCAAGACCCGCCCCCCCCATCTCTTTCACTGGAGGTGCAGGGACACCGATCGGTGCTGACCGATGGATTTATGCTCGTGGAATCACTGCAAGGGTCCCACTTGCTTCCAGGGCAGGGAGGGGCAAGCACCAGGCTGCTCCCACTGCAAACTGCATCACCCAGCTGAGGGCGGGGGGTGGAAGATGGAGGCAGCACCCAGAGCTCGGCCAGGAGCACCACGCGCTCAGCACAGCAGCCGGGCAGCTCTGGGGAGGAGAGGTGAAATCTGGACCGAGCCGCCTTATTTCCTCTTGCAAACTGAGCTGCCTTCGCTCGAGCCCAGCCCATGTGCAAGAGCAGCGAGCACCAAACCTCAGTCACTGCAGGGCCAGCTAACGAGCTGTCCCAGCAGCAGGGAGCAGCTCTGGGCGCAGGGATCAGGGCGCTGCTCGCTTGGAGCACTGCCCAGAGCAGAAGCAGCGGCGTTAACCTCTGGCTTTACGAGGCCAAGGGAGTTTTCCACCCTCCCCTCCACCAGGCTGGAAAGAAGAGCAACACAAGGCAGAAGAGCACCAAGAGGTTTATTCTCACAACTCTGCTGTCTCAGCAATTGCTTCTTAATCCGATGATGCAGCTCCTCCCGACATCTCTGCACACCCAAGTGCTGCTAAACCGCCTCCTGCCTGGCCCCACGGCCTGGAGCCTGCTGGGCGCAGCCATGGGCTGCGGCGCCGCGATGAACACACCTACGGACGCCAGGCGCCCGTGCGGGGTGAGCACGCTGCAGGCAGGGCACGGCACGGCACAGCCCCGCGGCTGCAGGGCTCCTCGCCTGCCCGCGCTCTGCCTGCACCAACCACGTGCTGCAGGCAGCACCCTGGCTGCCACAAAAGCTTCTTCAGCTCCGCAAACACCCAGCATGGAGCTGGGCTGACTTATACCTCCTGGGATCTCTGCAGAGCGGAAAAAGGTTTTATTTTTGAAATGGGGAAGGGGGGGGCAGAAAGCAGCAAGTGGGGCACATTAAGGCCACACAGAGTTTCTGGTGGGGCAGGAACAGAGCCCTGAGCACAGGCCAGCCCAGACGTCCCGGGAAGGGGGACAGCCCACCCTGCAGCAGGCTCTCAGTGAGTTTATCAGGAGGGGGCGTGTGAGTGCATGGCCACGCAGCCGCTCCCCCCATTGCCCCGGCACTCGGCACCCACTGCCAAAGCCAAGCCCCCCCTTTGGCCTCCCCCACTCCAACCACAGCCAGGGCCAAGCCACTGCTGCAGGCAGCCCTGGCTGTGCAGCCAGGCGGCCGCGGCTCCGAGCAGGCAGGGAAAAAGGAGCCTTCGCAAAGGCCACGCTCATAAAAGCGAACGATGCAGATGTCTGATGGTTTTATAATGCAGCTCTGGCGGGCCAGCTGCCTCCCGCTGATTTACTATCGTATTAACCCCCTCTCAGTCTCCCGGGCTGTCTCCAGAACGGTTGCCTGGCTCCCTGAACTCGCAGGCTAATATGCATTTACCAGCGCCTGCTTTCGCTGCCGCAGAAGGCATTTAAGCTGCCTTATTCCTGAGGGGATGGGGACACTCATCCATAATCTCCACCTCCGCCTGGCCAGGGCTGCCCCAGCTTTGAGCAAGCCACGTGTCCCAGCACCCATTTTCACACCGGGGCGACGGCGGCTTGGGAGCTCTCTGTCTTCATCAGGAGCACTTTTTTTTGGTGGAGAGGAATAAAGACTCCAGGTCCTACGCTGGGAGGGTAGATCCAAGTCAGCTTGTGGGCTCAGGAAACAGGAGGAGAGGTGCCCCCAACGCCAGAGCACATCCAGAAGATGCTATTCCCCTGCAGAGGGGGTGGGGGATTGTGCTGCACATGTACCTGGGGGGATTCACAGGCCTGGCCACCATGCACGCCCACAGAGAACACTCCCGGCTGCGAACCAGAGCTGCTGCCAGTCCTTTGGTCACATCCGAGCCCTGCTTCCTGCTCCCTGCGCTGCCGGAAGGCTGGGCACAGGCAGCATAGCCAGCCCTTCCCTCTTCCTTTTGTTTATTTTTAAAGCAATGTCGTGCTGATCTGCAGAAGGGTTACTGAAAGCGTAAAGCCAGGCTGCGGCCATCTCTGCTCCCTCTTCTTCCACCGCGCTCTGCCAGGGCTGGCTCCGGGTCCCAGCAGAGCCGTAGCTTCCACCCAGGAGCGCCCACACGCTGCTTAAAGGTGCTGCAGCAGCAGGGAGGAGCTGCTGGTCGCAGGGCAAGGAGGCCCCAAGGTCCTGAAATCCCTCACCATTAGCCAGCTGCCACGCAGAGAGCTGGGCTGGGAGCAGATGCCAGGACAATGGTGGTTTAAGACACCCAGAAGCTGGTTCTGAGGGTGTAGAAAGTCATGGGGGGGGGGAAATCTGGTCCTGCTGGGTTTACAGGCACTGTGCAGCAATTGCCACCTCCAGAGGAGGCTAATAAAGGATCTGTGCAACGAACAGCTCAAAAAAAGACCCCATCCCAGAGGAGGGCACGAGGGATTATCCTGCCCCGCAGGAAGGGGAGCTGAGCTCATGGCTGGATAGCAGGAGGGGCACAGCACGGTGTGCACTCGAGGGGACGTGGACAGCCGAGCAAGCAGCCCTGCCGGTATCCCCCTGGCACAAAAGCATGACGACACCACATGCATGAAAAGATTTGTTTTCATCCAGACGATGCCTCCAGCCCATGGTGAAGGTTTGCTGGAGAACCAAGACCCCGGGCAAGCTCTGATGTACCCACATTTAGCGGTGACAGAGGCAGCCCCCCGAGAGCACAGCGCCAGCCTACCTGCAGGATGTAGTTCTTCCAAAGCAGCAGTCCAAACTGCCTGAGAACAACCATCCTCCCATCAGAAGGGGACCACCGCTGCCGCTCCGCAGGACCCTGGAAGAGAGGAGAGAGCCATGAACACGGGGCGCCCGCAGAGCCGGGCAGCAGGGCAGCACCCCGCAGCCCACCCACTAGCAACCCCAGGGCAGTTTTCTGCTTCCAGACTGGTGTCTCAAAGCTGGCTCGGCTCCACGCAGGGGAAATAACCGCCCTGCTCCCTCTCCAAGGGTCATTACTGACCATTCCTGCTCATGGGCATGCCCAAGCTGCAAGAGGGAGGCCGCCGTTTAGACCCAACCTGCGAACGTCACGGGTCCTTCACCGGCAGCAGGCAGGGAGCACCTTTCCTTACGCAGCGGGGTACAGACCTGCAAACATCGGCATGAGGAAGGCCGCCAAACTCCTTGCAGCCCATTATTTTGGGACTGGCAAAGATTTCAAGTGGTGCCTCCGCCTCCTACAACACGAAGGGTTGGCGTTGCAACGTTGGCAGTGCTTTCCCAGAAGAAACTCCCCTCGGAGCGGCAAGGAGGGGAAAAGGGCAGAGAAGCAGAAGGGAAGGTCGGTGCTCAGGGATGACACACTCGAGGACGATACGCCCACACCCTCCCTGTCTCTTAGGGAGCATCTGCCGTCCCTCCAAGTTGTTTTTGTCTCTGCCTGCAGCGGCATTTCCTGACGAAGCATCGCTGTCCCGTCAGAAGACAGGCTGTGGTCGCACGCTCGCAGCACCAGTGTGGCACAGAGCCGGGGCAGCCCTGGCACGGGCAGAGCTGCCCACCCATGCTGCCAGACACAGGGCAGCCCCCGGCTGAGCAGCCCCTCAGCCTCTGAGCACGGCAAAGCTCCCCTTCCCGCAGCAGTGGGGTCACCCTGGACTGCAGCAGCACCCATCAGCCCCACTGCACCCTCCACGAGCGGGCAGCTACTGGAGTTGTCTCCAAGAGCCTGTGCTCCAAAGTCACTGCAGAGACAAGGACAGACACAATACCTACAGCAACACTCCAGGAGATGCTCAACAGCACGTTTTCCAGCCCTGGTTGGGACAGTATCAGCTCCTTGGACCCAGCTAGCACCCACCAACCTCAGCAGAGAGTGTGGGGTGCTGCAGTGTGGGGTGCTGCAGTGAGGGGAAAGGGGCTGGCAACCCAGACTGCCCACCTTCCCTCCCAGACCAGTGACTGGTAAAGGCACCTCGAGAGCAGAGCACTGCCAGCTGGGAGCAACTGAGCTGCAGCAAGAGCAAGCTAAAAACCACGTATGTCTGCGGACACAGCAACAAGCATCCATCTACCCAGCCTGCCAGCCACCAGCTCCTCGAGACCTCCGGCAGCCTTCTCCTGGCTTGGCACGCACCTTCCCATGCCCAACCCGAAACCCAGGCACATTCTCAGAGCAAAAAAAACCCCTTCTTTTTGCCACTCCATGTGCAGAAGTCAGATTCCTGCAACAGCAAGAGACATCTGTGCTCGAGGATCCTTCTCTGGGCAGGAAAAAAGCAGACTAGGACCACTTCTGCAGCCCAGAAATCCCATCAGATACCCCAGCAAAGCCCGTCAGACACCCCCCAGGCAGCAAACGGGGAAGGAACAACAGAGGGGACTTTGCAAAGGCAGCTGCTGCTAGATTTCAGCTTAAACATGTTCAAGCTCATCACAAAGTGCAGTGTCTCTGGCTGGCCTCCAGTCCACACAAGCCCCGGCAGAAATGCCCCCAGTCTGCCAGAGGACCCCTACAGCAGGTCCCCCAGCCCTTGCACCCACATACCGCACACAGCAGCATCCGACGCATCTCCAAGCGAGCCCCCCAGAAGCAGAAACCTTCCTCCCGCGCTCGCTTGGAGGGAATCCAGAGCCAGTTAAGGGAATCAAACCTTTTGCTCGTTTTAAAGACGACGAGCGCAACAGGGCAGGCTGCAGAGATCACACCTCTCCCTCCTGCGTCTCTCCTGGCTGCTTGCCCCGCCACACCCTCAAACCCAGGCTGGCCCCTCTGACCGCCCACGCGGGTCTTACGGCTGCCATACATTGCTGAGAAAATGTCAAGCAGCTCTTGGGTAACACAAACACTACGCAAAGTCGGAAAATTTCATTATTGCCAATAAATTTTTCTCAAGCTTAAGTGTCCCAAGAAAACCCGTACTGGACCTTTCGCTCGCTGGGGGATGGCAGAGGGAAGCAGCTCAGTTACAACAGGTAAGCTACTGGATTTGAGAGCAAAAATGGTTTTCCAGGTTCTGGGCAGAACCAATCCACAGAAATTATTTTTTTCAACCCAGAAGGGAAAATACTTTTTGGAAGGTGCTGCCTGGACCAGCCCCAAGACGCCCCTGGACACAGGCGTGTGACCACCCTCGCGCCCCCATCCGGGACCACCTTTGGCAGGAAAGGAGGGCTGTGCACAGCCGGCTCAAGGCAACGCACTTGCCTACGTGCACGGTGGCAGGTCAGGTTGTCCCCTCTGGAGAAGGTCTCCTGCCTGACCTCAGCACTATGTGCTGACTTCCCCAGCAAGAAGCACAAGCAAAGTTTTGGGGGAAGAGAGATATGACCACCACCACCTTCCGGGAGAACAACCCAGTTCCTCTCCCCCTCGCTGGAAACACCCTGCCCTCCTCGTCTGACCGCAGCGAGAGGAAGAGTCTCCTAAATACCTGAGTGTGGACTCGCCCTGGCCATCCCCAGGGAGGTCGGCGAGGAAGGAGACCCTCCTGCCTGCCTGCCCGCAGTCGGGTGGAAGCCAGGCAGGTCCTCACCGCCTGGCCGGCACCACCAGCCCCTGCCACGCTGCCAAGCACAGCGCAGAGCCCTCCCGGGTGAGGGGGCGGCCACCCCAGCTGCCAGCCTGGACCAGTGCTCAGAAGCTGGTGGATTTAGATGAGGACAAGCTGCAGATCGGCAGGGATCAAGGCCACAGCATCCCACCTCCTGACCCATTTCCATGCTCCCTCGTCGTCGGGAGCCGGCCATCCCCAGCCACTGTCTCAGCAGAAAGGTCCAGCCGAGCCGAGCAAAGGCCACGCGCTCCTGGGAGCTGGCAGCTATTTTAGAGCACTCGCCGCCTTTCTGCTCTTCTGATATCCTGTTCCCATAGAAACGAGGCCTGGAAATGGCAGACGTCGCCTTTNATAAAATCAGTGTTTCTCCCCACCAACTTGCAGAAGCACCACGCTATCCCTGGAACACGAGCTGCAGATCTTGCCAGGCACCTCCATCTCCATCACCGTGCCGAGGACCGCACGGTGCCCAGGGTGGTGGCACCATCCCTAGCAGGGGCTGCTGGTACCCAGGTGCCTCGCACGTTGCCACCGGAGCAGGAAACGCCTCTCTGCTCCCCGCAGTGCCTGTGCTGGAAATTAACGCCACAAGCACCTGTGGCAGGGGGAAGGACCTTTTTCAGCCGGTATTTTTGGGAAGAGTGACGATTTCCGACGCCTGCGCGTCCAGGAAGTCCTGTCTCCGGCGGCTGGGTCCTGCACAAAGCAACGGGGCCTGCAGCCACCAGACCAGCCACAAGTGTTTAGTGGCACACAGCTCACTGCTGGCTTTTTCTTCTCCCTCCTGCTGTTCGCAGAGACACACGAGTCGCAGCACAGCCCGACCACAGAAACCCCACCTACCGCAGCAGGAGAGGCTGTGCAAACACAGCAATAAAACTTTCTAGGAGGCTGCAATCCCAGCGGGGTGTGAGGGGCTGCTGACCCAGCACGGGCACCGAGAACGCAGCAGCCAGCAGCCTCGGAGGTCCCCAACACTTCCCCAGGTTCCCCACACATCTGGTTTTTCCCCACGTGGGAACTTCAGACCTCAAAACACTAAACACAGGCAGTGCTGGGGCTGGGTCCTGTTTGGGGGAAGGGAGAGCAGTGCTGGGCCTGGCCGCTGCCCCAGAGCGGGGCGAGGAGGGCTCCAGCGTGCCCCAGCAGCCCGGCAGGCTCCCGGGGGACCGAAAGGCGGCCACCAGCCCCCGCGCTGGCAGCAGCAGGAGAGGGGGGAGAGGCCGCTGCATCAGAGCCGGTCGCACCCTTTGCTTTAAAAACACCATCGCTGGTTTGTCCGGAGTTAGCAGCGGCACGTAAAGCCCGCGGGTACAGCGGGCACACGGATTTGGCACGGGAGCAGGGGCCAGAGCCCGCTGGGGGGGTTTTGGTGAGCCCTCATGCAAACCACCCCAGGCACCCAGTGCGGGACGGGCAGGACACGCAGCGCGCCCACGGCCGAGTGACCCCCACCCCTCGGGGGGTCCTCGCGCCCGGTCGTGCTTGTGGCGGGCGGAAAGCGGGCGGGGGCCAGGCTGCGAGGCGGTGGGTGCACACGCCCGAGGCCGCAGACCCGAGCTGCGGGTTATTAATGCTTCCAGGAAATCATTCGTGTCGGCGGCACCTGCCCGGGCACAGCCCCGGGTGCTCGCTCGGTCACCGGCAGCCCCCAGGGGCCGGTGTCCCAGCCCCGCGATGCAACGGGAAGGGGCGACACGGGGCGGCCCCCGCACCAGCCACGGCTGCAGACGGCGGCCGGGTCACCGGCACGGTGCGGCCCGGGCGCCCGGAGCGGTGAGGTCCGGCCG
>VWZZ01002147.1:229071-251544 GCA_013399095.1 Psophia crepitans | reverse complement strand
CCACCCGTGAGGGTCCGCGCTGGCCTGAGGCCGAGCGGAGGCCGGTCGGCTCTGGTGTTTGGCGGAGCGCACCTAGCAGGAGCCGTGCTCCCCCTCTGTGGGTGTGGGTGCGAGGCCCGAATGCTGCCGGCAGCGTGCAGGAGCTCTGCTCTGGTGGTGTCGGTACCCCCCAAAGGGCAGCTCGGGGTTCCCGGCCTGCTCGGGCTGCAGGAAGGCAGCCGCATCACCCGAGCTGCTCTCGGCTCTTCAGCCACTGCTGGTCTTTGCTTTCCAGTCTGGTTGTAGGCTTCCACGGAAAAGCTTTCGATCCCACTCTCTGTTGTTAACTTGGAAACACTCTTCAGGAGGAATTTTGTCCATTAGTAAGCTTTGCCCGGTATTTGGCTTTGACTTCTTTTTCATTACTTACGCTGCTGCATAATGAAGTCAGGGCATCCACCTGTGTCTTTAAAAAGATGTGGTGTTAGGAGAAAATCAGTGGTGGTGTTATTGTAGTGGAGGGTGCTTTTTGGGTGACAAGCAGCAGATAACCTGTGTCTAGCCCTCAGGCTCAGAGCAGGTGAAGAGGAACTCCCCCAAGGGCAAGGAATGGGCGCACATCTTAGCGGAGGAGGAAGGCCACATATAGTGCTAAATCCATGCAGAGCAGAAGGGACCTTGGCGTCTCTTACAGAGTTGACAAACTAAGAAGTGAGCTGGAGGGAACGCTCAGCAAATGAATTTGGGGATGCCTTTGAGATTCTACTAATGATTTGTTCTTTACACACCACCTTCAAAGCACCCCACTGCTGTAGCCATGCCTAGATGCTTCTGTGACTTAGGCAGAACTGCACTCGAAGCATGTCAGGGGTGCTGTGCTTCTGGAGCAAGGTAAGAATTGTTTTGTAGCTCTCTGGGAAGACGCTGTCGCAGAGGATGCTTTTGCAAAGACCAAGTGAAAGAAGCAGAGGATAAGTGAAAGTCAGCTGCACCCGCTGTGTTTGATGATGCAGCTGACACTGCAAATAGCTCTTCTCGGTGCCTCTGTAACCACATCTGTTCCATCCTTCCACAGCACAGTCAGCATCTGGGACCTGCCCTCAAAAGCAAAGATACTCCCTCAAACTTGTGAGTTTTGATCTGTTTGGATAAAGAATAGTGCGTAGTGTACCGTGTCCAGGGCTCAACTCGTCTGGCCTGTATGGCTAAGAGTGTCTGAGGAATTCAGAGAAAATGGTCACAGAGGCCCCTTCTAGGTTAGGAGAGGGGTACAAAACTGGATTTGGTGGTGTGAGGTAGGGCTCTTGCTTCAGTAATGTCAGACCTGCTTTTTTTCCCCATATGACAAGTGCGTGTGTACCCTGCCGAGGCCCGGAGAAACTGGAGGGGTTAGGATTTGGTGGCTGTGCTGAGGCAGTGTGATGATCCAGCACTGAGAGGCACTGTAAGGCCAGAGCACATCTTTCAGTCAAACAGTAAATACAGCTGGAATTCGAAGCCAGCTTTCTAGGCAATTCCCAATGACCTGGGTTCTCCAGAAATGTGCTGTTTCCAGTAATAGCTGTTCTGCAGTGGAAGTTCAGCTGATTGATTTTTCAGTAACTCACAAACCAGAGCAGAGGCTCTTTTCTTGCCTGCTGTTGGGGTTTCCTCATCTGTGGGAAGACCGGTGCTGACTAACGGCTCTGGTGGGGAGCTGGTGGTGCCTGCTTTGGAAAAATTGCTCTCCCTTTTGTCAGAGAAAAGCCATCTAAGAGGGTGGAGAAATAATAGAGACAGCTAACTGCCACAAAACTAGAACCAGTAGGTGGGAAACTGTGGTCACTTCTGTACGCAGCTCTCCCAACTCCTATATTTTGCACCTTTGGCATCTTTTGGCATTTTGCTCAGTCGTTTTCTGCCGGTGCAGCCCAGCTCCTGTGGTTGCAGAGGACTGCAGAGTATGATAAGGCACATGAGAGCGTTTTGGCCCCTGGGTGTGATGGCTCACATTGGCTCACCAGGCAAGCTGCAAGACAAAATATCCTCTGGAACATGGTGGTTTGTACTGTCTGGAGCCTGCTGATCCTCCAGCTACTGCGGCCAGTTGTGGGTAGGGCCTTTGGTATCAAACCAGCCAGAATACAGAACTGCTGCCTCCTCCCATGCGTAACGGCACCTGCCTCAAGTTAGCGTGCAGTGTGCCAAGTATGTATGTACGTGTGTGTAGGCGAATGCATGCACAGTGACTGTACACTGCGTGCATTTCGGGCCACTCAGCAACAGCAGCAGTAAAAGCGCAGTACTGCTTGCTGATTTAAAAAGATGGGTTGTAGGGTGTCAGCGCGTGACCTGGACACTTGAGTGTCACAAATAGACTTGCTTGCTTGTCTCACTTTCTGTCAGCTAGACTGAAAGGTTACAGTTCTTTGTTGGGACTTGCCTGTTTGCAGAAATCACCTCATCTGTGCCCTGGATGAGAAGGTTGCCTCTGGCTCCTTTTAAAATAGCAGCTTTGGGACTAGAGCTCGCTGAGGTTGCCAGGTGGTCTGCATTGTCTGGATGCTTTTAACCCACAGCCACAAGCGGTTGTGCTTGAAATGTCCAGGGTGTGACAGCCGCTCCCTCCTTCTGTGCTGATGCTCAGAGTTTATGTGGTTGGTAGGCGCAGCATTAAATAGTGAACCCAAAGGCCTGAGCTCTGTTTGCAGCTCTGTATGGTTGGTTTTTTGTTGGTGGGGTGGGGTTGTTGCTCTCTTTAAAATGAGTAGTGAAGGTCTTGTAGCAGCCTTGCCCAAGTTTCCCTTTCTAGCAGGGTGTGTGTAGCTGAAGTAATGCTCCTCCTTCCTTGTTCCCTTTAGGATGTCAAAGATGGCAAGATCTACAATGAACAGAACTTCTTCCAGCGAGCTGCGAAGGCAGGCACAGGTTGGTGCTGCTCATCAGGAAAACTGGTGGCCCTCTCTTGTCAGAGTCTCTCGAAGGCCAGGCTAGAATAAACTAATGCCCTGCTTGGTTGGTGCCAGAGTGCTGAGCAGTTGTGCCAAGCGCCTGTTCTCCCAGAAGTCTCTGTGTACCTTAGGACAGCTGGTATTGGCATTTTGAAGCTTTCTTGTTCTGCCCATGCTTTGGCTTGATCTCACTGGTAACTGTTCAGCCCTGCAGCCTCACCTGCCTGGGTGTCCTCTCCTCTGCTCCTTCCACGGGCGTTTCTGGCCGCTGCTGTTTGGTATTTACTCCATTGACCCTAAAACTCGAGCAAGAGCCAAGCTGACCAGAGAACGTGGGCAGGTGTTTGAGCAGGGGTGATGGAGGAATTCCTGTCAAACCTGCGCTTCTGGAGGGCCCATAAAAATCTGCTTCTTGCTCTCTCCTCCTGTTCTTGTTTTACCTAGCCCTATAGCAACCACATGCCTGCTCAGGTATTCCCAGCATCCTTTCTGTCTTACTTTTGCTCTGCAGTGCATTGTGCCAATACCAGCACGTCAGGCTGGCGTTTCTGGGACAGAATCAGTAGGAGCGCAGCTTCCTGCTGTAAGCTGCCCAGGGCAGAGCAGCCTTTGGAGAAAGAGCATCCTGGACTGAGCTCCTTCGTTCTAGAGCTCCTTAGCAGCATGTGCCACACTTTGTCCTCTTCTCTCCCCTTCTAGTGGAGAAGTGGAAGAAGGGGCACTTGGTGCCTCTGCTGGGAATCCCCAATTGCATTGGCTTTGGACTACACGCAGATTGCTACAGGTGAGATGACTCTGCGAAGGGCTTTCCCTCCTCTCTCCTTGCTGTCCGCTGCGCCTTTTCTCATTCTGGGCTCCTAACCTTAAGCACTGCGCCTATCTCATGTGTTAACAAATGGTTTGCCTCTCGTTATGGTTTTCTTGGCTTGCTGGTGAAGTCACTGCTTTTGCTGCTTCTGCCCCTCAGGCCATGGGACGCCTTATTCCTGCCTTTTAAGCTTAACACCAAGGGGAGACTCAGGCTGTACATCTGCAACATGTGCTCGACATCTCTCCTTTTCAAGGAGTTTTCTGTTATCAAAAGTTGAGGAAATGTTTATGCAGGTCATCTAGGAATTGAAGGGGGGTCTAATCCACGTGGATCACTTTGATGAGAGTCTGCTGCGGGGTTTCCAGATGAGGTAGGTACTGCTACATGCTAAACCCTTGTCTCTTGTAGGTTTTTGGTGTTCTCTGACTTAGGGCGAACTCTTGAGTCCGTCCTGAATGATGGCTTACACCTCCTGAGGGAGAAGGCAGCTTTTCAGATTGCAGTCCGGCTGGTATGTAGAGAACCAGTACTTTCCAAGAGACTTTGTCAGAAAAGACCTATAACTTTCTTCCAGATCTTTTACATGACTTTTAAAGCTGATGCAGGAGGTTGGCTGTGGCCTGTAAGTAGCATCTCTTGAGCCTGTTGTAAACTTGAGCAGCATCTTTTGAGCAATGTGTCAGCTTGAAGGAATTTGGGGTAAGGAGAATGAGAGAAACATGACACTGGAACATCAGAGACTGTGAGACAGGGTGCTTTTCGTGCTCCTCCACCCAGCTGCAGGGAGCTGGGGAGGGTCCAGCTTAGTGATCGCCAGGGTGCTGGAGGAGTCTGTGTGGTTCTGAGATGCTCGCCTCTTCTGTTTACTCCTAGCTAGACTGCCTGGAGTACATTCATGAGAACGAGTACGTGCATGGGGACATCACAGCCGAGAACATCTATTTGAACCCAGCAGACCTCACGCAGGTAGGCAGCAGGAAATGGCAGTGAGGGTGGGCATGTGAAATGGGGCAGAGCACCACCCAGGTTCCTGCTGCTGAGCAGGTGAGCACGCAGTCTGTGCAGGGCTGAAGCACGTGCTGTGGCGCAGGATTGCGGGCTGCGCTGTCAGCAGAATTCACACCACGCACACGCTCAGATGTGTACTTGTTGATGTCTTCTAGGTGACCCTAGCTGGCTACTGCTTTGCATTCCGTTACTGCCCTGGAGGAAAGCACGTGGCTCAGCGTGAAGGCAGCAGGACCCCTCACGAAGGCACGATAGAGTTCATCAGTCTGGACAGCCACAAGGGAGCAGGTGGGTCTGTTTCTGACACCAGCTGGCAGAGCTCAGCCAGAACCGTTACTGTGGCAGTGCTCCCTGGAGCTGGGGCTCCCTGCTGGCATTTGTTACTGCTGCCTTCCAGGCATTCACCTGCATCTGGAACCAGGCTCCAGTTTGGGCTGATTACTCTTGCCTCTCTCTTGGCTGCTGTCTTGGGACTTGCCAGGTCACTCGGCAACTGCAGCAAGAGGTGCAGGGTTGTTCCTGCTCCGTCTGGAGCCTTGGCTACCGCAGACGTGTGAGGAATAGAAAGTAGGTCTGCTTCATGCTGGCTTAGCTGGGATCTGTTCCAAGCCAGACTGGATCCCTGCCCAAACCAGATTTGCAGCAGGCTCTGCTTTGACCTTGAAGCGATGCGAGCTGGAAAGGCATTTAAATTAGACAGTTCCTCTCCTGGTGGGGATGTGACTGTTCTCTCCCGTTGTTCAGACCGGGCACATCCTCCTCCAGAGGCTGGGAGGTGATTCCTCAGCTGCAGGAGTTAGCAGGCTCCCAGAAGTACTGATACCCTAGAGCACATCTTAGCGAAGCTCCTGCATTTCTTTACTTCTGCCCCTTCATGGGGCTGCCTGGCTTACAGAAGGGGTACCTCAAATAGAGACTGCCGAGGTGGTGCAGTGAGAGCTGGAGTCCTTGTTTGCCCTTGGAGGAGAGGCCTGTGCCTCTCCTGAGATGGCTCCCAAACTCGGGTCTTTTTCACCCGTGAATATTTCTCCCTTCCCATCAGGGCCATCTCGCCGGAGCGACTTGGAATCTCTGGGCTACTGTCTTCTGAAGTGGCTCTGTGGCTTCTTACCCTGGTCTGATGAGCTGGACAAAGTAGAAACTGTGATGGAAAAGAAGGAAAAGTAGGAGAAATCATCTACTCTTTTGGGAAATGTTCAGCAGAAAACAGTGAGGGAGGTTTTGTGACTGAAGAGGCATCACTCGGTCATAGAACACTATTGGGATGTGGGTAAATCCCACTGTAAAGGCTGAGCCTGGCCAAAAGGGTGTTTGATGAACCCTGATTTCTGCTCCCATCAGAAGGTGGCCATCTGAACTCAGCCTATTTTGTGCCCTCTTGCCAATGACAGGCTGTTCAGGTGCCTGCTCCCTGGCTTATCATCTGACTGTGCTCTGCACTGACTATTCCAGGTACAAGGGGGATGTGATATGCCTTCTTCGACTGTGCTTCAGGCAGAGATCCGTTCCAGGTAGGGGCTTGCTCTCTGTGCTGGTGGGATTTGGGGAAGGAGGATTGACTGTACCCAAAGCTAGGACCTTCTCTGTGCTGGGGTGCTGGTCCAGGATGGCTTCCACTGGTGGTGGTGACCAAAGGTTGTACAGACTGGTTGATGGGCTCCTGCGAACCAGTCGCTCTTTTCTTTACAGCAAAACGGGGAGGGCTGCTACCCATTTTCTGTATTCATGAGCCTTGCTGAAGAAGCAAGTGTTCTGGTTGCTTTAAAAATGCAGCATTTGGAGCTAGAAGTCATTTCTTCACTCTGTCTTTGAGCTTCCTATTCATCTTTGGTTTTATTTTCCCCTCTCTGCAGCTGGCCAAGGCGGCTGGGTGGACTGTCCGCAGGGGGAGCGGTGTGGGGAGGCCAGCAGGCCGCTTGGTAAGGGCAGCAGGGATTGCAGTGACGTTCTCTGCTTTGCAGATGCCCTGCAGAGTTACCTGCAGCAAGTAACAGCACTAGAGTACGAGGAGAAGCCCGACTATGAGGCCCTGCGACAGCTCTTCAAGAAGCCACTGGAAAAGATGAAAGCTTCAGCTTATGACCCTGTGGATATCAAAATGGTGCCCTAAGTAAGGGTGGGGTGTGACATGTCCCCACTGAGACCTGGGGGCGGCTCCTGCCACAGGGAGGGAGTACTGGCCCTTCTGCAGCCCCTGCTAAGAGGGAATCTGTGCTGCACAAAGCCAGGCTTAGCCTGTGTTACAGCGTGTTTCCTCAGTTTTTTTTCTGGAAACACTTGTCCTTTAGAGGAAAACCAGGGTTGTTAAAGCAAGGGCTGTGGGCTGTACCTTTTGCTTTCCCTTCTCAGGAAGCAGGTTCTGGTTGTATTGCCCCAGGCCTGTGGCAGCAAGCGCTGGCTCTGCAGGCCCAGGTGCTGTTTTATCCATGAGGCACCTCCAAGACCGAGGCTCGATATGGAGGCAGCTCTGGTTGGAGCCTGGAGCTGCTGGGTTAGGCAGTAAGCCCCAGGAGCAGGGAGCTAATTTACCCTTCTGAGAAGGAACTGAACCAATTAATGTTCCTATTTTGTGCCTTTTCTTTCAGATTGAGGAGACCGGTGCAGGAAGAGTTCAAAGCTTTCTGCAGTGTGAGGTCCTTCCTGCATTTAACTTTTACCTACTTGTTTTAGAACTTTTAGAGAGGGTTTTGTAAACGTTTTCTCCCAATTTTAATGTGACCTAATGCTGAATTTTGAATGGCTGCTGTAACAAGTTAATGTGAAGACACTCCTGCACCGCAAGTCAGTGTAGCTGCAGAACTGCAGCGTAGCCAGCAGAAGGGTGAGGCCTAGCACAGGAGAACTGAATCAGAGATTTTTTTTTTTTAACTACAGTGGCAGTACATAGTTTTGTAATAAACTTTGTGGACAAGCACTCAAGGCTGCTGTTAGTTGGTTATTTGCTCATTCAAGGCCTTTCTCTAGGCTGTTCTCATTGTATTAATGTATAGAGCCCCATGTGCTCAGAACAACTGAACTCTGCCTTCAGCCCCAACCATCTCAGCAGTCAGTGGGGTAACAAGTCAGTGAAGTAAGACAGGGAGCCATCCATATTAAAAAAATGTTTTTTATAAAAAAAAAAAAGTCACTACACTGTGTATCGGAACTGTTGCCATCTGCCACAGTAACTTCTAAACGAAGGAAGAGTCATGGAGTCCAGTTCCAGTGTTAAATTCAGTGACACCTCCTGGAAGTCTCGTACCTCGGTATTTCCACGCTCACTACCTGGTTGTAGAGGGGTGGCCTGTTTCTGGCGTTCACAGGCTGAGGGAGCTTTAACCCAGGCTGGGGGCAGCATGGGTGGTTTCTTCAAACTGTCACTGAAGCAGCACAGGTTTCATTTTTGCTAAGAAAAGCATACGCTGGTTAGGAGCCAGCAGCAAGGCTTCAACTAGGGCTTTGTCTGACAGACTGCCTGCCCTTCCTGCGCTGCTGCCTGCTTCTAGTGTTCAAGTGATTTGTGCTCTACCTAGTGGAAAGAGCAAGGAAGACACTGCGAGATGGGAAATGAAATGGAGCTATGGGCTGGAGGCGGCAGTTTAACCACGCTGCTCCAGCAGAGACCAGTTCGCAGAGATGGCGTTGCTGGAGTACTGGGCAGTGAAGCATAAAGGCACAGAAAGATTTTTCAGGTGAGGAAAACGTGGCAACCAGAGCCTGAGGCAAATGGGGTTTAAAACCATCTGAGAGGTAGGTAAAGCAGCTCAGCCCTGCAGTGAGCCTTCATTTACCTTTTGACTGTATCCATAAAAACCTTAGACCAGTGCAGCAAATGGTATATACAGAGAAGAGGGAAGCACCAGCTGAGTGAGACAGTACCTCGCCGAATAAAAAGGCAGCACAAACTAAAAGGTCTTTCAAGTGGAAGAATTCAAGCATAGTGTTACATCCAGTAACTTGAGAATCAAAGTCAATTCCTTTCTTTTACAGTGCCAGGCCTCAGGGCAAAGCAAGGGACACAAGTTCTTTCCTATTATCAAGAAATAACTGGTGAGGTATGATAAAAATGAGCTATAAATTTCATATGTGGAAGAAAAATCTTAAATTTGCAGAGAATCAGACAGTAGGGAATACTTTAAAAAGGCAACTATCAAGAAAGGAAATGGCCCAGAAGTGAGCTAGAGAATTAGAAGATACATAGAGGCAAAGTCAAGGGGAAGGGCTCTTTTTGGAGGTATTGAAATTATTCACTATCATCCCTGTATGACTACACCAGAAACACTGTTTCCAGGAACCCTAGCAAAGTAAAGAGCTTGAAGGAATCAGAGGCTTAAGAAGCCCAAGTTCATCCTTTCTTCACTGTGTTCTGCCACATTTTTGCGCTTGACTTGCCTCCTGTTGCACTTGCCCTCATCAGGCCTAGCACAGACTGACTGTAAACATGACTGCAGGTAACGAGGCAGGCACGGCTCCTTGCTCGGGGCACGGCCAGGAGACAGTGCTGAGGTAGGTTTGGGAGGTACTCCAAGGCTGCCTTCTGCAGAGGATGTAGGACTGCCACTGTTGACGGAAGAGTAGCCTGAGCTCCCTTCCAGGTTAGGATTTCTCGGGGTGAGATATGCTGAAAGGCTGCGAGTGTCATCCAGCAGCTTGGCCTCCCTCGGTGGTGCTGTGTGCCCAGCCCACTCTAGGGGTAGGTTGTCTTCATCGCTGGAGTCCTGGCAGCAGTGCTCTGCAGGATCCATATAGACCACCGTCACGTCCAGGATCCCACTGGGACCTGTCACTGCAGAATGATAAAAGGAAAAGGTTAGTTTTGATTTGGGCAACACCAAGTGGGCATTCAGCACAGAATCAAGCAGAAAAAGAACAAAGCAAGAGCACAATGTCTACTTACACAGGGGAGGGAGAGCGCCAAGTTCACCCTCCTTTGAAACAGTAACTTTCCCCCCTCAGACTGTTTGCATAGGTACCAAGAGCTGTTCAGAAAATGAACAGCCAGTCCCCAACTCAGCAAAACAAACATCTAACAGTGGGCCATTCAGAAAACAGTCTCTCTGAAGCACTAAGCAGCTACAAACCCTTCGTGTTCTGAAGCAGTACAGCGGAAGAGAACAGATAGGTACCTCTAAAATAGTTTAACAGTTATAACCACTGGGGAAGGGGGAGAGTTTTTCCAACTGGTCTTCAGCAGAAAGTTCAGGCGTCTTTGTTGCCTGAGAAACAGTTTTGAGCAAAGATGAAAAGACAGTTTTAATTCTCTAGTCTGCTTTTTATAAGGAGAAAAGAACCCTCACCATCACCATCTCTCTCGCCTTCACTTTCCTGATCACCTTCATAACCAGAACAGGAATCTAAACTCCAGTCTAGGAAGTTATCTAGGAGACTTTCTTCCTGGGTGGAAAGCTCCGCTGTGGGTGTAGTCACAAAGCTGCCTCTGTCATCCTGAATGCTGTCTTCCCTCCTCCTGCAGAAAGAAAACCCAGAAGTCACACATTAAATGCCAAGTTGTCTTTTTCCAGCTCTCAATAGTCTGTCAGTCATGATTACAGAAAAATTGATCATATTTAAGAATGAAGCCTCAGGACACCAGAGAGGAGGAAAGGCTCACTCCAGTCCTCAGAGGCATTTACAGCAGTGAGTTATACTGGCCTTTTAGTTCTCTTTCCAGAAGGAGAGCTAAGGAAAGTCTGAATTTCCACCACATTCATGTGCAAGGGACTGGGCTCCGGGTCTTCCTGTTTCATACCCAACAACGAACAGAGCTGGCTGTAACTCATCATCTAAAAATCAAAAAGCCACTAAGAATTAGACCACGCGATTCTACCCGCCAGGCTATTTCTCTTTATTTTCTAGGAGAAACCTA
This sequence comes from Psophia crepitans, assembly GCA_013399095.1. Taxonomy (NCBI): domain Eukaryota; kingdom Metazoa; phylum Chordata; class Aves; order Gruiformes; family Psophiidae; genus Psophia; species Psophia crepitans. The sequence continues at coordinate 240,971 of VWZZ01002147.1, read as the reverse complement.
TCCTGCTGAGTTCTTCCCACACATACTCAACCAAAGCAGTTGTAGTCCCCGCATATCAAGTTTAAAGCCACCCCTTTATTTGGATACCCTCTCCTCCAAAAGTCTGCACTTAGAACCCACCTCCCATTACTTGAAGCTTATTACACCCTGCCATATGGAAGCTTTGCTGTGGGTGCCAAACATCAGCAAATGAAGACAAAGCGATCACCCACCTTTTCTTTGCCTATTTCTTCATAACGCTCATCTTCAAATCGTTGTTTCACTGCAGTTAAGGACACTTGCCTATAATCCTTTGGGACATCATCATGGAAACTGGAAAGATTAAGGCCCAAATCTTAGAACGGGTTATATGAAACAGTGGTAACGCAGCCTGCCAATTTAAGTACTTTCCCTCCATCCGGCTCAGCTCTGTGGTAAGGAAGTAGTTGTTTTTGCAGAGCTGCTAAGCAGCCAGCCAGGACACTTGGTTCCTAAGTGTAACAGTACTTAACTCCTTTTCTGCTCATTGAGGTAAACAAGTTATTTGCCTTGTACTCTTTAAAGAAGTGAGCTACTTATGCTACTGGAACTCCTCCTGAAGTTCACCAAGGCAGCAGTGAAAATAGTGATATTTAGCAAGCTGAAACCCATTAGCCTTGAGGAGCATCACATGTTCTGTAACACAGGGCCATGAGACATTGGGAGAAACAGAATTGCTGTCCCTGAACTGGTCTCGGTGCCTCGGGGAGGGGGAGGCAGTTTCCCAGAGCCACCCCCTTCATTCAGGAGAGCTGAGCGTGTAGATGCAGCTTGTCTGCAAGAGATGGAATCCAAGTACTTGTGTGCCCTCCCAGAAGTGTTCCAAAACTATTACCACTTTTGGTGGAGGCTTAGCACGCAGGGCAACAGGTCTTCCAGAGAGAAACCGGTGTACTCAGACAGCTGGCTTGTCCAGGGGTGTGCTGGAGAAGAGAATACATGTTACCATTTCACAGTGCTTGGGAGTCCTGTAATTGGACAGATTATTTTTAACATAGCGATCATGATCTTTACAAGCTTACGCCTGTACATAGGCCAAATTCACTGTTAGCTTCAAGGACAGGTTTACCTGCCAAACTGAAGTTACACTTAAGTATAGAAATCTTCAGTCCGATTTAAACACAAAGCCTGCGTGGTCTGATGCTAATCCTTTGTTCATCATCACTATTAAGAGGTAAAATAGACTGAACCCAACTCTTCATTCTGAAGCCTTCAACCTGTTCCCCTTTTCTGCCCCCAAACAAGTGTTTGGGACATCTTGCCTAAAGACAGAGTCACACAGAGAAAATCCCCAAAGGCAGAGACAAGGCAAGGCGACATGCCATGCTGCAGCTCTCCCCACGGTGAGGTTCCTTACCTTGCCTGTGCAGTATCTTCGCCAGCAGCAGTGCCGCAGCAGCCAGCCGAGCTGGGGAATACACGCAAAGGCTTGTGTTTAAGAGCGACAGTTCACAAATGAAGCTGTACAGGTGAAGAGTTCTTCTCTCCAGTGAGACTATGTTTGACAATACTTCTTTGTAGTCCACAATGGTAGGTATCTAGTGCAGAAAGGAGACCAGAGGTTGGCAATACAAGTCCAGCACCAAGTATGTAGAACGCAGTTGTTTCCAGGAGACACTGTTTTCGTTACACTAGGAGCTTTTTGGTTGGTTGGTTTAACTACTACACTGACATTAAATCATTCTCCAGTGAAAGAATAAATGGTCTCTTAAAACTTACGCTTTAATCTCCACAGAAAGGCAGAGGGTTTTGTATCTGTATGCTCTTAAACATGCATGGCCTCCACCACTGATTGAGAACACATCAAAACCCGGCATCTTCAATAAGCAGAAGTGCTAATTACAATAGCCTGACTTCAACTGCAGCCCAACGGGTGAAACATTCCATTCACTTTCCAAACTCACCCTTATCTTTCCTTCTAGGGCAGAAATGATCTCTCCCATCATTCTGACCAAGTCTTCGTATTTGTACGTGTTGTCCGTTAGCCACACAGCTTCCCGTATTGTCAAGATCTCTTTGCTGATGAAACTGCAATATTAAATATTAACAGTTGACCCCAGAAGAAAGGTAATTTGTGCACCTGTGCACTGATGTTTTTGTGGCAGGTAAATGCACCCAAGATGACCAGGGAGTTAAACAACTTTACAGAGTACTTTCCCAGGTACAGATCAGAAAAGAACGAACAGCTGCTATTCATTTATTTCACCTTTAAGCTGGAACCACCTACTAGAATGTTCCTAATTCGTCATTTACAAAAACCTCTCCTAGGTTAAGATGCAAGATATTAAGGAAACTAACACAGAAGAATAATTTTCCACCACACAACGTGAATTGTCTGAGCATAACAGACTACATCAGGGAAGAAGCCCCCTGCAGTTGTTTCTTACAGGGTTACCCATGCCATATGGTGTGAAAGACACCGTTGATGGAATGCATTTAGACCAACGCACCGCTATGGAGCTTTTTCATATTTAAACATATGTTCAAGGAATTACATTTTGCATCTCATTTGCAGAGATTGTGTTTGTACGTGAACACAGTTTAAGCAACAGAAAGCGTAGAGGGAAGCCAAAGATTCTTTCCAGTATTACTACTAGCAAGGGGAGAGGGGGAAAAAAAAAAAAAAAAGCTTGAGCTGCAGAAATGCATTTGAATGATCACAATAACCACCTCTGTTCACCAGTCAGGACCCCTACCGTGTGCAAATGACCATGCAGGCTATTCCCAAGAGTTGGAGTCGAGCCCGAGGTACAGGCCTCAGCTTCAAATAACGATCCACACATCCCACTGTCATGTGAAGGCATAGGCTAGAAAAGTCTTTCATGGTAGCCACTTCGACCAGCCAATCAATCAGGATGTACCTGGAGAGGAAAGAGAGACACACAACCCATGCAGTGAGAAGCCACTCAAACCCGTGCTCAGCACCTTCCCCGCACCGAGTTGCCGAGTCCCTTCTCCACTCACAAGTTCCAACCAAGAAACTCAACCAAAAGGATTTTCGGAATCATGACATGTTGCACCAAGATAAAGGTTTGCAGCCAGAGACCTGTTATCCTCTGAAGGGTCAACAGTCTTAAGTTGTCTGTGAAATGCAATTAGAAACTACCCTACAATAGCACTTGCAGAAGGAAAGGGGTAGGGCATAGCCATTAGGAGACTCAAGGCCACCTAAAATAACTACAGAGAGTAACTACAGCTCCAATAAGACAAACAGTGCCTCCAGTTCTTGAGGAGATTTAGTCCTGACAGATGCAAGAACTTACAGTCCAGAAAAAGCCTCACACACCTTGCATCAGCTCATCAGGGCTTGAAATAAGGGCTCTGATACTTTCTCTTTGCAAAACATCATGTGCTTCTGAATGTACATAACACAGAGTAAAGCAAAAGTTTCCATCCTCCAACAGACCTCATTCTAGATTTGTTTCTCTCTACCGATGTAGAAGGAAATAGGCAACGGTTTCTGCTGTTTTTACCTCATTGTTTCATTCATTCCTTTCTGCACAGTGAAGATACTTTGCTTGCTGATAGGAAGGGAAGCTTGAAAGATTTGAGACACCATTTCACTGGAAGATTTTGCTTCTAATCCTAGTTGGTTTCCATTCCCACAAGCTTTGGCTAAAGCTATCTGGAGTAGAAAGAACACAAAAGAAAGTGGGTTTTTTTAATCAAAAGCAAACTAAGGCAGCACAGGATGATCCCATAATTTTCCTGCTGAAAACAAAGAGCAAACGTGACAAACCACTTGAATCAGTAGTTCTTAGTTTGGCTGAAATGTTGCACACACGCATTATTTGGAGGCAGGCTTGTAAGTCCATCGAAAGATACATATTTACTCAGATCACCACGTGTCTGTGGTACATTTTCCAGAATAGGGGGCCTGCGGTGTAAATACACATGTGCATATATAGATATTATTCAGCAATTTTGACCCTGCTTCTAAAGGGAGGAGTCTAAACCTACAATGGCAGCATAGAAAGACTGGATAAAGACTCTTTTCCTGGGAAAAGTCAGTCTTACCTGTGCTTCCCAGCAGCCCTTTGCTGCGTAGTCTCGTAGCTTCCTGAGGCTTTGGAGGTATCTGCCAGGATCTGACATCTATAGAGAGGAATATAAACAGATTTCAAACCCCACTGCTGTTACACAACAAACAGAGGGATTTTAGTCCTAATATCCAGAGAAAAAACACTGCCTGTGGGTACATCGATTACTTCAACAACCAGTCTGTTTCTCATCATGATGACAACGTTGTTTTTTAAGAAACTTTCTTCAGTTCTTGCCCAAGGTCTCGCAGGAAATGAGGCGGGTCACTCGGGATTCCAACATGAGAGCTTTGGCAGATTTATTAATGACAGCGCAGGCAGGCTCCCCCCTCCTGTTCCCAAGTGAGCCGTACGATCCCTAGCCAGCAGTGCCTATGTCTCTAGCAGGGTTAGTATGAAAGAACTTTTGCTTGCACCTCGGCTACAACTGCTTGTAAACTCACTTTAAACACCACGGCAGACACCAAAGCTCACTTGAGAGGATTCTTAGCGCTCTCCTTGTTTATGGAGAGGGTAAGCTCTGAGGAACAGCAATCTCTTTCTGTGTTCATTGCACGTAACGGAGGTCCAGAGTTTACAGTGAAAAAGTTGTTTTGAGACAAAAAAAAAAAATACTTACAGCAGCCTTTCTGTTACTTTCCCAAAGGAGGTAGGAGCTCTTTAAACAACCCTGCTTTGAAGATTCTTCAAACATTTCAAGGGATTCTTTTCTTCTTTCTTCATCCTAAGAAGAAAAGGCACGATGGTATTTAATGCCATCCGGCCCACTGGGCACCAGATCTCAAAACTTCAGAAGCTACAGAACAGCTCTGTACCGAATGCTACAGAGCGGAATCAACCAGTGGCAAATCCCCCTCAGATTACAAGGGGTGCTCCCACCTCCACTCTGGGCTCTCATTCAAAGTGCCAGGCTCAGAAAGCAGTTAGTGGTTTTCCTCAGCTAGACAAAAGCTTTTTGCCTGAAGGACTATTTTTTTTTTAAAATATGCATTACAATTGGAAAGCTTCCTTTGAGGCCTGACAACACAGGAAGCCCATAATCAAGCCAAAATTAATTTCGCTGATTGCAAAATTCAATAAATGAAGTTGATAACGTTCCTTTAAACAACCAGTAAATTAAACTCATGACAGCAGAAATTCCTAGGCCACTTGAGGAATATAAGAATATCTGGCTGATCTCTTTTTTTTTTTTTTTAAATCAAGGCAAACAGCATTAGCATCACCAAAAAAAAGGTATCCAAACACATCAAACTGGAAACACTGCTCACCTCAAAGAGACTCAAGACCTTAGCCAAGCAGTGGAGAATAGATCCTTTCTGAGCCTGAAGAAAGCATTAAGATAAACCACTGTTAAAGGTAAACAAAGAACAATAGCAACTTTTGCTAGTAAATCCAGACTACAATTTTGTTTGCCTTTCAATCATTTCTCCCCCTTGCTTTTCTCAGTGTTTTATCAACTTTGAGACAGTACTGAATCTCTCAGAAGATACAGTACAGGCCTCCGGCACTCATGATATATGAAGCGTAGTTTGAGAATAAATTCATTAAAATGATTGATCCACAGTCATTTAAGCAACAAGAGCTTCTTGGGAAAATAAAATTATTTTTTTCCAGAACTAGATGCAGCTAGTGGCCTACGTTAAAGTCAAGGGCAGAAAAAAAATAATCTTACTTTCTCCAACTGGCACTCTGCTTTGAGACTCTCATAGACCACAGCTTTACAACAGCTTCCACTCAAGGACCAGGGAGGACGGATAAAAAGCCAGATAAACGGGGCTGCGCACACATTCAAACGCTCTGCCAGGCTGAAGAAATAGGATGCCTTCAATCCATTCACTTCTGCACGACCCTCGTCAGAGATGGACACTGAATGAAAAAAAAAAAAGTCAGAAATCATTTAGTTTATTCACAACATGCACTTGGTATTTCAGGCCAAGACAGACAACAGGATACAATCAGGAAAAGACTGAAAAGTGTCTTCCCTCTAGAGCTTTAAAAATCCCAGAGATGACAAAAGAAGAGTTGTCTTACTACAATCAGTCTTTAGGAACACGTAACGTAAGCTGGGACAGTGGTGGTGTTCCACAAATACCAACCCTCAAAGCAACGTGAATTCCTGTCAGCATACAAACAGATCGGTGTGCAAGTCACCTGCCCTGCAGCACCCTTGGAGAGGCAGCTCCTCCTGCCAACTGTCAGTCCCTTTCGTTACATTCATCTGACTAGGTAAGTAGTCAGGTTTGATCAGAAGTTTACAAAGGATAACTTCAAAACATGAATTTGTAAGCTATGCATCGACTTCTCTTCTAAAAAGAAGCGTATTATACCATCGTTTAACATCTAGCAGCTCAGTGGCCAGTGCTTAAGCTGTGCTGAAAGGTAAAACTGAAGAGACATGAAAGTAAATGAGACCTAAGCACACACTGAAGGCACCAAGGTGGCTCAGCACTTCACTGCTGTAAAACCTTGGTACAAAAACCATGTCCTGCCAGCTGTGTCCTGGGGAGCATCAAACACAGCATTGCCAGCCGGGCCAGGGACGGGATTGTCCCACTCTGCCCTGCACTGGGGTGGCCTCACCTTGAGTGCTGGGGGCAGGTTTGGGCGCTACAGCACAAAAAGGGCATAAAACTATTGGAGAGTGTCCAAAGGAGGGGAACAAAGGTGGGGAAGGGTCTGGAGGGGCAGGCGTGTGAGGAGAGGCTGAAGGCCCTTGGCTTGTTCAGCCTGGAGAAGAGGAGGCTGAGGGCAGAGCTCATGGCGGCCTACAGCTTCCTCCTGAGGGGGAGCCAAGGGGCAGGCGCTGATCTCCTCCCTCTGGGGCCCAGCGACAGAACCCCAGGGAACGGCCTGGAGCTGCCCCAGGGGAGGGTTAGGGGGGGGATCAGGAGAAGGTTCTTCCCCCAGAGGGTGGTGGGGCCCTGGCACAGGCTCCCCAGGGCAGTGGTCACCGCCCCGAGCTGGGCTGAGTTCAAGCAGCGTCTGGCCAACGCTCTCAGCCATCTGCTGTGATGGGGCTGGGCCTGTGTGGGGCCAGGAGTGGGACTGATGGGCCTTAGGGGGCCCTTCCAGCTCGGGAGATTCTATGAAAAGTGTTGGTGTTTGAGACACAGGAGAAACAGCTTTGTAAGCAGCCAGTGAAAGTGCTGTCTTTATGGTGAGACAGTTAGTCAGGGCCATATCTATAAATAAACCTCTAGCTCATCTACATTTCCTTCTGTTGTGCCACCTTTCCCACAGACCCGAGTACAAGGTTCACACTTACAGCCTTCATTGTACAGGTACGCTATCCCCAGCTTCACAGCAGCTTCAAAGTTACCCCTTTCGGCAGCCCTGAAAGGAAAACAGAGAAGACACTGCAGGCTGAAGTTGATGTTTTCAGATCCTCAAACAAGTTACTTCAGTGGAAGCCAGGCTGTGAATTTGGTGATCACCAGAACCATATGTGCTTTCACTACAGGAGTTAAACCTAAGTTATGCTGAGGCTTTCCTGGCTGCAACCCTTTTATATGGCGATGTCCAGCATAATTTGACAATTCATAGGAACTCTCTCCCACTCCCATGGAGCACCCCCAACACCAGAATGCAATAACACGTTTTGGTACTTGTACCCTTAAGGACGTGCATCAAGCCCTTGTGCTCCTCCCTTCCAAACTGATGGGCACGCAGTAGTCTTCTTCCGAAAGAAGATAACACATGCATCGAAGACGCAATAGCCAGAAGCAAAACAATTCTGACATTTAAACTGATGGATCCCCTTCAAATCAGATGGATAAAAAGACATTTTGTCCTTTTTAAGCAGATTTATCATTACCCTTTCAAACTTCACTTGTTTTAGTACTGAAATTCACCTACTTTTCAATACACTGGTTTGCACAAGCAGCGACCAAACCAGCTCAGAAATATGGTTATGCTCTTGAGCCTCTGACCTCACTTGCACATTCCCATGGAAGCACCAATAATTTCGGTTACTGGGCTGTGTTCCGATACGGAACCTCCATGTCCTTACAGAGAAACAACTTTGGTATACGCAGCGGGCCCTGCTGTAACGAGACAGCGGTTACAAGCCGCAGCTTAGACACAAAACCAACAATGCTTCATCACCCCCAGCGAAGACTTCTACCCAAAGGGAAAGTCAGATCCCCCGCCTACAGTGAGGGCTGGTTGGAACTGTGTATCTACCTTCAAGCCTCCTCTTCTACAACATCAGACAAATTTGATTCCCAAAGCTTACCTTTCAAACATCTTCAGATTGTTTGGAGAAGGCCATATTTCTTGGAAACTTGCACATGCCCAAACACTAGCATGATTATCCACAAGGTATTTAAGATGTGAGTGCACCTGCAAGGGGGGAGGGTGGTATAATAATCACTAAAATAAAAGAACCAACAGAAAAATAGTTCTTTGCAGTCTAATTTTAAATAGGTAACTAATTAATCACAAGGTTATCATAACTTGCTACCTGCCTAATCACCATTAAGGCAAGAGATACCAAAACAAACTGATTTGTTCAGCCACAGTGATGTAGCAGGACAACTCCCACAGGATATTTACACAAAGCGCTCAAATACTATTGCTCATCATCTTCGACTTGTGTACTGAGAAATAAAACTGCTAACAGGACAGCAAAAATCTAAGCAATTACTGCATGTATTTCTTTGGTTTTCTTTAGGTTTACGCTGAGAGGAGAAGTCAGCCTTTTCCATGTGCAGCCCTGGCTCCTAACGACAGAGATAAATCACTGTACGTGATGCAGGGGAAGGAGCAGCAGACTCACAGCTCTGACCGACAGGATGTCCTCAGCAGGAAGGCCTTTCAGAACATGAAAAAGAACGTCCTCAGGCAGGCTTAACAACGTCAGGACACGAGGCCGCTTTCTTATTCTGCGCTTTGAAGGGAAAGAAAAACACCTGGAACACCTACAGTGAATCACTGCAAAACAAAAACACGGGACACCTCAGTTAGAGATGGGACAGTAGGAGGAAGAAGAGGCACTACAGAGTGTACACATGTATAGACACATCTTCACTTGAGGAGTCATTTACTGTAGCGTAGGACACTTCTTAGAACATATTAATCACAGAGAGACTTCGCATGTGTCACCTAATGCTACAAGAACAAGCCACAAAGTAGCAAGTGACTCGTTCAATGTAGTCAATTAAGCTAAGAGGCTCAGAAAGGATGGCTCATGCTCAAGTCCTCTTCATTGAGAGGAGCCCCTCCATGCCCTAACTCCATCATTTGACTGTGTGTACTTAAACTGTCACTGCCACACCTTCATTCACTTGCTCCCCAATCTTTCCTCCTCAATCAATAGCAGGCCTTGAAAAGGTGACCAGAGGGGTGAGGAAGTTAGCACCCACCAAACCAGCTCAGGCCAAAAGTCTGTCTCGCTAAGCAGCCAGTGGCTGCCCTGTGAGCTCACAGCAGACCCCCAAGAACTGGGAAGCCCTGTTTTGAAGTTTCAGCATTCACCAGCTACATGTTCTGTTCCTTGTTAAGACAAGCTTTACGCTCCCTGCGTTCGCCAAGAGATGAAAACGCTCTAACAGATAAGGCAAACCCAAGAGCAGCACATGAGTACTGCTGGCTGGTAGAGACTCTGACTCCATGGTAGAAAGACCCGTCCCTTCTCCATCTCTGGGGGACAGCACAGTGCTGACCCTGTGCCCAGGAGCCCCAACACCCACAGCAGCCTGACTAACAAAAAGCCAAAACTCAAATCAGTGAAAGGTACTAGGAGGAAAAAAAACCCAAAACCCAAACCACACATTCCCTACCTCCAGCCCACAAGAGGCGGTGAAGGATCACCCTCACCGAGCGGCGCTGGGGTGGGAGGACCTGCATCAACCCCAGCTTGTGCCGTACCTTGGCGATGCCAACACTGCTTGTTCCCACAGCAGCCTCTTACAGCAGTCAGGAACAGTCAATACCAGCAAGAGGCCCATTTCTGAGCGAGAAAAGGCCGAACATTTTCTTTGGAGATGTGAGGGCTCAAAAAGAAATTAAAAATTTTAAAGTGAAAGGTTGAGCCCCACAAATTGAAGGGCTATGCAAGGGCCTTTACCTTATTACAGAAGATTTCTTGGTTGTATTTTTCAAATCTGTTTTGAGTCTCAAACAAGGAGGTTATGCTTGGGAAATTTATTTACTGACTTTTTTTTTTTTTCAAAAAAGTTTAATGAAAGACACAGATTCCACTAGAGCACCCAATACTGTGCAGCACGTATGTGCCATCTCCTATTTTCCCTAGTTCACTATTAGTTTGAATGTTTTTTGACAAAAATGAAAACAGTAGTATAATACATACACCAAACCACCTCATATTATCTATCCGCAGATTCCGAAGGGGTCTGTGAGCCGTGGCTACCACTGTGCTAATGCAGGTTTTTCTGTTCACGTATGCTACTAACACCCTTAGCGCTTCGGCTTTAATCAAATGAAACACCAGCCTGATACAAAATAGCATCCAATGTCTCACCAGTAGCATAGAATCCCAGACTGGTTTGGGTTGGAAGGGACCACAAGGACCATCTAGTTCCAACCCCCCTGCCATGGGCAGGGACACCCCCCACCAGCCCAGGCTGCCCAAACCCCATCCAACCTGGCCTTGGGCACTGCCAGGGATGGGGCCTCACCACCCTCACAGTAAAAAATTTCTTCCTAATCTCCAATCTAAATCCCCCCTCTTTTAGTTTAAACCCATTACCCCTTGTCCTGTCACCACACTCCCTAAGAAGCAGCCCCTCATCAGCTTTCCTGTACGTCCTCTTTAGGTATTGGAAGGACGCAATTAGGTCTCCCCGCAGCCTTCTCTTCTCCAGGCTGAACAGGCCCAACTCCCTCAGCCTGTCTCCAGAGCAGAGGGGCTCCAGCCCTCGGATCAACTTTGTGGCCTCCTCTGGACTCGCTCCAGCAGCTCCATGTCCTTCTTGTCCTGGGGACCCCCCGAGCTGGAGGCAGCCCTGCAGGGGGGTCTCAGCAGAGCGGGGCAGAGGGGCAGAATCCCCTCCCTGGCCCTGCTGGTCCCGCTGCTGGGGATGCAGCCCAGGACACGGGGGGCTTTCTGGGCTGCCAGCGCACACTGCCGTGTACCTACCTGTTGCCTTTGATTAAAAGGCTATTCCTAACCAAAATAAAAACCTTTTTGATGTGAGCAGGGCAGAATACTGTTGCCCTTTGCATCCTCTTCCCCCCTCTGGGGAAATCTCCAGCAGGATTATTGGCAGGCTAAAGAAACGGACTTCACACTGGTATGCCAATTAAACCTGCATGAACACCTGAATGACTCAGGAGCGTGGGCTACTCAGGGAAGAGAAAACTCAATTTCAAGAGACAGGAAGTCACACGAGGAAATTATCCATTTGCTGTTCAGAAAATCGGAGCGGATCAGGCTGGAGGAGATCACCCAGTCCAGTCGCCCGGCCCAAGCGGGGTCAGCTGCAGCCGGCGGCACAGGACCAGCCCAGGGCTCGGCAGTCTCGCAGGACAGAGGGTCCGCACCGCCCTGGGCAACCCGTGCCGCCCTCCAGCCACCCTCAGAGGAAAAATGGCTTGTTTTAATGTCTGAGGGGGCCTCCCGCCTATCAGCCCGTACCCGACAAACGGAAAGACGCGGTGTGTGTCACACGGCCCGGCTCTTAACGCCTGGCTTCGACGTGCGAAGCGCCAGAGGGCTCAGACACGTCCTCCCGCTGCAGCTACGGGCCCTCCGGCCAACGGGAGTGAAAGGCGCCCGCAGGTACCGCACCGGTGCCCGGTGGCGGCGCTCCGCGGGCCGCTCCCACGGGCGGAACGGTTTCCGAAGCGGGAGGCCCTGGGAAGCCGCAGCCCGGACGGACC
>VWZZ01002147.1:186111-228795 GCA_013399095.1 Psophia crepitans | reverse complement strand
CACGCCCCCTCGCAGCCACGCCCCCTCGCTGCTCAGTGAGGGTCAGGGAAGGCGCGCGGGGTGCGTTCCGCCCAGGCCACGCCCCCCTCCCGCCATAGGCCCAACGCGCCCGAGCTACGCCTACCAGCCGCGCGCACTTTTTTTTTAAACACAGCAGACTCCGCGATTGGCCGGCAGGGCGACGGAGGGGCAGTACCCTCCCCGCTCCGCGGTCTCTGATTGGTCCTCGAGGATGCGAATTCGAATTGGGGCAGTTGGCGGTTCGAGCCTGACACCGACACGGCGGCTGCGGCGCATGCGTACGGGGAGCCCCCCCCGAGGGGGTGTTGCCATGACAACAGGCGCCGGTTGCCCGCCCGTTGCCTCAGGCCGCGGCCGTGTCACCCTCCGGCCCCGCGGAGCGGGGAGCCTGCGGCCAGGCCGCAGCGGTGGCCCGGGCTCCCCGTAGGCCGTGATTTCCCCCTCAGCGCTGGGCCCCTGCCGGCAGCACCCTGCCGTGGGCCGCCTGCTCTGGCCCCCCGGCTCGCCCGGCGGAGGCAGCGGCAGCAGAGCGAGGGAACGCTTGTGTCCTGCTTCCACCTGATTTGTTCCAGCCCGAGCATCCGGAGCCTAAGGGTGTCGGTGCTGGGGCAGGAGCAGCAGGGAGGAGCAAGGCTGCCCAGACGGAGCATCCCTGCGGCCCCCGGGGGCACCGAGCCCCGCTCCCGCCCTGGGCGGCCTTGCGCAGGGCCAGGGGGAAGTAGGAAACCAATCAAAGTCCAGACCTGAGCCAAGGATTCAGAGGAAAGCCCTGGTGCTCCGAAGGCGAAGAGCAGGGAGAGACAAGGACAGGTCTTGAAAAGGCCGGCTGACAAATGGGGCGACGAAGGGAACGAAGCCTGGTCTGACCCTTTCACGGACGAGCAGCGAGAAGAGGAGCTGTCGTTTTGCGGGACGTAAAACGGCCATGGCGCGGTTTGCGGTGCCGGCAGCTTTCCCGCGGTGTGCGCCCCGAACCAATGTCAGCCCAGCGCCGCAGCTGAGGTTTCTTCCTGGGAGCGCGTGCGTGGGGTTTATTTAAGGGCAACTCTACCTTTCACACACATCGTTTATTGGTAAAACATCAATTTTGGATGCTTCTCTGTTGCAGAAGGTTGGGACAGCTTTGAAATCTCACCAGCACCCTCAGCTGTGGCTGGGGAGGCTGAGCTTGGGTGGTTAGAGGCTTCTCTGAGCTCACCCCATGACGCTGGCGGCGCTGGGGCCGCAGCCCCTCGCCTCGAGACACAGTCCTGGGCAGCGACCGGTGCTGTGGACAGGCTTCCTCCTGGGCAGGTCCTCCTCCTCCTCCATCCCTCAAACTGCGTAACGTTCCTGGGGCACGCAGCGGCTGCTGACGTGGAAAAGCGGCACCAGGAGCACAGGGAATATTTAGCTTCTTTGAATTGAGAAGTGTTTTGAGTTAAAAAGTCAATCGTGCTGTCGCCTTTTGTTCCTTATTCTTCTCCCCCTCACAGCTGTTTCTGCCAACTAAAAATAAGTTGAACCAGCAAACAAAACATGAATAGTCACCTTCCCATGGGACATAAATACCAGGAGGAGATGCTCCGTGAGTCATAGGTGCTCTGCACCCTCAGGTAGATCCCCTTCTTTCCAGCAGCAGCAGACAGCAGGGCATGGGGGAGGTTATGTTTGAGGGATGGATTGTAACCGAAAACTGAGTGGGCACAGGGAGGTGGGAGTTGAGATGTCCAGGAGCACTAAACTTTGGCCTGTTTTGTCCTCTCTGGAAGCAAATGACAGAACATCCAGATGGTTTTATCCCTGACAGACCAGATCAGAGGCTGACGGGTATGCAGTGGGATTCATGTTGCCTAAACACGGCCTTCTGGCAAGATCTCTGAAAGCCTGTGGTGTCTGCAAGCCCTGCCCAGAGCTGGCAGAGCAGACAGGAGTGGGACCTGCACCCTTTCCAACGGGCAGCTGGACACCAGGCTGGATACACCATCCTTCACACTTCTGTACCTCCTCAGAAAGGCATTGCACAGCTAAGAGTCAGCCCCTACAGAGAAAAAGGCTGATTAGTGCATTTTAATCACTGTTACCAGCTCCTGAGCTGGGTTTCCCTTACTTATCATGCCTCTGTCTTCAGTGAAGAGCAGGCAGAGGGTTGTGTTTCTCCTAAATCAGAATGCCTCTTCGCTCCCTTCACACCTCTTGGCTGTGGAAGTGACGGTAAATACAATGAAGGTCTTTCGTTTGCCTTGATTGCTGCGTTTTAAACAAAACTCAATAAAGGTGTAACACGTACTCACAATACTGCCAAACCTGTGGTTCTCTAGGGGGAAGAGGTGTTGCGACGGTAGCTCAAGTTTCCATCAAGGTGTTGACCCCTCTTACAAGGAGATTCAAGGGCCTGAGACCGTGGCATCTAAGCAATATGTCCGTCATCAACAGCAACATGCCCCTGGCAAAACTGAAAATTTCCTGAAAATACCTTTTAATCAGGCAAATATCAGCTTGTACTTTTTCAAGTCCATTTGTGAGAGAAAGGCAATTAATTGCTACACAGATTATTGCTCACTGGCACCCTGTTTCTCGACAACTTCAGCCTTTTAAGCCTTTTCAGATGGGCATTTGTGAAAGTCTTCTTAGAGCTAGTCTGTTTTTCCACCCTAACCCGTACATGGATTGTGATCAGATTCAATGTGTAGATTTTAAGGAAAGAGAAAAGATGAGATACTTCAGTCACACAGGACTTAACGGCAAGTGATAAAAATAAATGTGAATGTAGCATCCAGTCTAACGTCTTCAGCTAGTGAACGGGTTAACAAGCAGCTTAATCTGGACATTCAGAACGTGTTCAGTGCGGTGAACAGGTTGCAGACAAGCAACCAAGCACGAGAGGTTGCGCTGCATGCCCTTGCAAAAGTAATTTCATTTAGATACTCTGTAAAACGATGTACGTCTACATTGCACGGCGGAGCTGCGTGGTTTGCAGAGGTTCTTTCCCCCCAGACTAGCACTGTCCAAGAGAGTTCTGGAATGGAAAATGAAATGACTGTGATATTATAGGGCTACAGGGAAGTTAATTAGCCAAGCTGGAACCCAAGAGTAATTAGTTCAGCTGCAGCAACATCACAGCTATACTGCCCTCAGGATCTGGCCATTCTGCAGGCTCTGATGTGATGGCACTTTGAATACGAGGATGCCCGAAGCTTGGAAGAAAGCATGCGGCAGGGAGTCATTGTGCTACAATTTTCACACAGCCTGTGATTATTCAATCAATAAACATGATAGTGTTATAATGTCGGCAGCATGCGTTCAGTCAGCTGTAAACTGGTCTCTTTTCCACAGGTCAAAGGGCAAACAAAAGCGATAGAGGCCGTTTACTGGGTAAAAGGCTGAAATGCTCTTTGCATTTTCCTGGCAAATCATTCTCTGCTGTCGTAAGGCTAAATTACTGAGAGCGTGGAAGAGCCAGTATTCTCTCGAAAGAGCCAGTCCTCAGTTGAAAAAGTGGTACCAGTCTTTGTAAGTTCTCCTGTCCCACTTTTAAAAGGGCAAAGTAATTCGGGTCTGTATTACGCTCCGGGCTGGAGAAGGAAGTTGCTCCCCACGGGAGAAAAGGGCTTCTCCAAATCCACAGATCCAGCTGCAGGTTGGGTGGAGGTGTTTGTCGGAGGTCCTCAGACGATGAGGCAACTCTGGCTAACGTTTTGTGTCAGGACATCTCAGCATATTCTCCGTCAGCCAAATCCCTATCCTGTAGGTATTTCTGCATAACATTATGGAGTATAATTTGTGGTGCCTGTGCTTTAAGTTCATACTGACGTTTATTAATGATGCTGTTCGGAGCCAGCACTGCAAACTGGCAATGAAAGGCAAGGGCAGAGCAGGACATCTGTAATACTTTCGGCCTTTCTCCAAACTTTTTTTCTCTTCCATAAGGAACACGATTGGGAAACCTCCCAGGAGAGTGCCAGCCTTCCCTTGCAGATCAGGACATGAAACTGCCACGAGGTGGCATTACACCCATGTGATGGGGCATCACACCTTCTGCTCTTGGGTTTTTTCCCAGTCCTGAGGACGTCTAGGTGCGGAAGTCCTAACCCAAGAAGGAATACACTGATATTTTAGAAGCAGAAGCTCTTCACTTTACAAATCTTCCTCACGCTTCGTATGCTGTGTGTAATTTCACTGCCTGCTATGAGTAGTACTCCTCCACAGTAGTAAATACAAGCAATGCAGGCTACGTGCATGGAGTAGGTTAATGCAGTGCTTTCCAAAATCCAGGAATCCTGCCCCAGTCAGGCAGAGGAAGAGTGACCACAGCTTTTAGGAGCAAACAACTTGGCCAAAGAGGCCTGTCGTGGGTTTTTTTCTCCCGAGAGGGGCTGTGGCTTCTGCCGGTGCTGTCTGCCATCTGCCTCTGCCGTCTCGAGGTGAAACAAGCGCCTGACGTGCTGAATCAGCTAACAGACGTGCGCCTGTGCGTTGGCTCACACGAGGACCTCGTTCTGCAAGGACAGGCTGCGTGACCTGTAAAAGCCCACGGCACCGAGCGGTGGGTGATGCCGGTGGGCTCCTGCAAGTGCTGCAGAAGCCAGGGGCTATGCTCGGCGCAGCACAGAGACTCGGCGGCAATGAGCGGCGTTGAGGAACTTGGGGTGGGAAAGGCGCTGCAGGAAACCCGTGCAAAAGGGAGCACGTGGAGCGATGCTCGTGTCTCATAGGACCTGACAGCCTTGTGTCTCGTGGTGGTGTGCGTGAAATGAGCATGCTGGCTCAGCCGAGTGTAACAACCCACCTCCTGTGACAGTCAGACCCTGCTCAGGCTGCCCCACGAAAGGCTGCGGATGGATGTCTCTCCTCTTCGGAGGGGGAGGGTCTGGAGGCAGCTCAAGGTCAGCCTCTGCCTCTCCATCCCCTGGGTGGTTGCAGGGCTTCTTCGCTTTGGGGGGCTCTCAGCAGGACATCTTTTACTCCCACTCCATTGAAGTGGAAACTTAGCACCTGCCGGACTGAGAACAGGGAGCTTGGCCAACCTCTTCCAAACAGTAGCCAATTCCCTTTAAACTCTTGCTAAAAGTGGTGCATTTAAACACTTGAGGCGTATCACTTCTTAAAACCCCACACTCGTGTGGAGGGCGGTACCTGGAGAGGAGCCAGCGAGAAACGACTGTGCGATGCAGGCAGACAGAGCAGCGCTCCATCCGCCAGACGAGCACTGGCTGCCGAAGCGCAGAGCCAGAGGCTCTTACCGTGACCAGACTTTCTCCTCCGGAGGCTCTGGCTGGTAGGAGACATTCAATTTATATCTTTTCATTTTAGAAAAAGCCCTGTGTTTTCAAGATGCTTTAGGCAGATCCTCAGCACCCTAGAGGCTGAGGTGCCAGGCAGGGGCTGTTGCGCTGCACCCGTGATAGCTGGAGGCACTGGCATTACTGGGTAAGGTGGGCAGCAAGCCGGCTCTTGTTTGTGTGAGCACTTCTTTCCCTACGAGTCCCTAAATGCCAGTGAAGAGGTCTGGCCCTTACCACTGCAAGGGCAAATCTTCAGCATTAAAAGTTCCTGGATACCTCTATAGCTTCTTTTAGGTTTATCCTCCTCTCAAAAAAAGGTGGTAGCTAGCTGGGCCTCCTGTGTCTCCCAAGGCTCGAACCACAGCTCCCCTTCTGCCATGAACCCATCCCTGAAGGGTTTCTCTCTCTCTTGGGAGGTGCTCGTTGTCCCTCCACCATGGGAGTTAGAGGTTCCCCATCTTTCTATTCCCCCCTCATCCTCCAAAGGACTTGGGAAAGCTGCCCTCTTCCCTGCTCTGCATCGGGAAAGGACAGTCCTGACTTCTGCTGGGATGGCACGGGAACATGAGACGAAGGGGACGCCTGGATCGCCGAGCTCAGCTCCCCCATGTGCACAGCACCCCGATGTGCGGTTAGCTTCAAGAGAGACGCCAGAGCTTCTCCTCTGCACATTCTGTGGCACTATGGGCCTCTGCTACAAGTTTCATAAGTACAGTTAGAAAAAACAAAGGGAAAAACGTGTACCTAGCCTGTTGCCAGCCCAGTGCTTGCAGCCAAACCACAGCTCGGTGCTTCCCAGCAGCTCTGGGTTCCTGGGAAGCTCTGGCCCACCTTCCATGTGAAGTCTTGGACTAAAATCATGAATAACTTCATTATAACTGAAACACCATTTGCCATGACGAGCTACGCGTATTTATATCTGTCATGTACTTTGCTGCTCCACACAAGTGAATGAAGAAACCGCGTGGCTCCAGCTGGGCTCCAGACCGCTGTGCACACCGCTCGTCACGCTTGGCTATACGTGCTGCCGATCTGCGTGCAGCCAAGCACTGCTTCATCGCAAAACATGGTGAGCACCCTGAGTTTCAGAAGATGCGAAGGAATACTGCCCTAGTTCTGTGTGGTTCCTCGCTGATTACAGAGTCTCCGCCACTTAATACTGGGTGTAGGTTTGGTGTTGTTTTTATTTCCTGTAAAGAACAGAGTGTTTGGCAAAAGAGGAGGGTGAGAATGACAACTGTGTACACATTTCACATATTTCTAGGATTATTTCTCCTCCGGAGGAGAACAGAGCTGTTATTAATAATCACCTTGCCAAGTTTCTGAATAGATATTTTGAAATGAGCTGGGTGTATAATTTAGGAACCACAGGCAAGGGAGAAAATGTGCTTTCAATTGAATTTGAAATGGGTGGAGAGTTGATGACGCAGAGAGATAAATGACGGCGATTCTGGAGGGCGAGAGCTGTGGCGAAGAAAGCTGTAAACCAGACGTTTTCCAGACTTCGCAAAGCCAGAGGCATCACAAGGGCTTGAGGAGAGAGAGGAGGTACAAGAGGGGGAGCCACGGACAGAGTCCCTGTGGGTCAAGCCCTTGGTCTGGAACTGAAAAGGTGTTCAGCCGGGGCTGAGCATCAGGAGATTGTGTCTCTGCACGGGCCAGACGAAGGGTCCCGGAGCCCGGGAGGTCATGGGTGGCCACCGGGAAGGAGGCTGCAGGAGCAGGGCAAGGAGAGAAGCAAGACAGAGGCTGACATCTCCTCTCCAGGCAGTGCTAACCTGTGCGGGGCAGGGTTATCCCTCAGCAGATACATGGGGACCAACAGACACTCGGCACGTGTCACTTGGGCAGCGTCAGAGGGAGCAAGGCTTTACGGAGGGAGGAAGCCTTGGGGAAACGTGCTTTCGGCATGTGAAGGGGACAAGGTAAACTGTGGGATAGTAGGAGGACTTGGCAGCTTTGTCGGTGTTTCCTCTTCCGTTAATCTGTCATCTCCTACAGAAACGAAGCTGCTGTTTGAAAACAGAGGAAGGGCATGAACTGTTTCGCCATTATAACTGCAGACTCTGGGCTGTGACTCAGTCCCGTGACGTCTGCGTGAGCCTCCCTCCAGTCAAGCCGAAATGGACTCTGAAAGTGTGCGGGATTACTGGCTGCTCTCTATAACCCCAGCAAAATTAAATTTTCTTCCTGCAACAAACAAAATCCTTGCCCATGGCTAACATTACAGCGGAGATTTCTCCTCCCGCCTGCATTCCAGTGCGGACCTGCTCAGTCACAGGACTGGCCTTTGTCTTATTACAGCGAACCCATCTCTGCCAGCCTTGGGCCCATGAGCGCAGATATTCCTGGTGTGCTTCCCGGCACTGCCTGACGGCTATCGACAGGCACTGCTTGTCATAGGACAGGCGACAAATGGGTGACAGAAACACCCTTTCCAGGTGTACACTGCAACCGCCAGCCAGCTGCGGTCACAGAAAAGCTTCCTCATCATAGAGCAACCATTTAACAAACACCAAGACCCACACATTTAGGGATGGGGTGTTCATGGCTCAGCACCCTCACAGCTCTGGGGACCCCATGAGCTCTCAGTGACCCCCTGCGCCTCCCCCCCCAAGCCTGAGCTGACCCACGCCTGTAACGCACAGCCACCTTGGTGACTCCACGCCTGGCCTGCACCCTTGGCTTTGCACAACACACGGGTCATTTCCCAGCACGTGCTTCTCCGAAGGCAGCCCCTTGCAGGGGCTGGGACGCTGCTGGCACAGCTGCCCTTCCACAGGGCTTGGCTGCCTGTGTCGGAGGCCAGCTCTGGTATGGGCACACACATCCCAGACCTGGGATCAGGGCACTGTGCAGGGCAGAGCAGTGCGAAGCCTTGTGGGGGTCTCCAGAGCTGCCTTTACGCTCGGACACCTGCCCTTGGGGCCGCTGCACGACCTACACTGCAGCTATGGCCACACTTGAGCACGTCCCTCTGGTTCGGAACTGCTGACTTGACCACTTGGCTTGACCTCAGGCCAAGTCCTGCTGCATTAAGAGATGCTGTACCCTTCCTTCTCAAAGAGGCAAAGCTTTCTCTGTGGTAGCGTGTGTCACAGTGTAGTTTGGATGGTGATCAGAAGGCTGGAATGCAATCTTCTGTGACTTGACTTGGATTGAACACAGCCCAGCCAGTTTGAGCCTTGTAAACACGGCAGCTTCCAAGTGGGTAGCAGCGGTGCCTCTGCCCTCTTGTGAAATATAAGTCCCAAAGCCTGGGAAAACACAAGGCATAAAAACGTCAGTCACTTTTCAGGCTCCACTTGAGCAAAGAACAAATTTATGCAAAGCCGCAATGGAAATTCATTTCCCTGCATTTTCTGGTGCCAGGATTTCATGGTGTCTCCCATTACAATTTAGAGGCAATTTTAAAAGGTAGGTCTTTAGAGACCTGAATTTTTAATACAAAAAAGAAATGGAATATGAAATGTTGAAGAATATCTTTTGAGCTCTCTGCAGACAGAAACTGCTTTCCCTTGTGTCTTTTGTCTCCTGCAAGCAGATAATGACATGCATTAAACACAGGGCCAGATCCCCAAATGTATTTTGCCAACTAACTGCCATCGGTTTTCTTTACGGATCCATGACTTATTTCTCCGTACTGTGCTTGTATTGCCCCTCTTCACAGCAAACTTTGCATAAGTGTAGGAAAGAGCCTGACAGCTGCATCTAATTGCAAGGAGAATGAACCATTAGCACATTTCTAAACAGTTCAACTAGAACCGAAAGCAGAATCACTGTAAGGCCACCATCGTATTAATTGGAAGGGCAAGGGTAAGAATGAGGTTGGTAAAAATCTCCCATATGAATTGCTTCGCAATGGAAAGTTAGTGATTGCGAGGCAAAATCACATTGGGCGATTCATAACAAAATTATTTTTGATTGCTCATTGATTATTTTTTTTCAGGTTGGGGTAAATAATTTGCAGGGTGTTTTTTTTTAAATATATAATTTTCAGGCATACCTGGAGGCTGGGGGAGAAACTGCAGCTCATCTCGGAGTCCATGAGGCAGGAAGAGGTCTGTGTCACTGTAGAACACAGCCACTTTCTTTGCTTTTAGTTAATTGCAGCTTCAAAAGTGACTGCATTTCTCTTGCCATCCCGATTGCCTTTGTTTCAGTCTGCTTCCCAGAAATTGCCTCTCTGAGTAAGTACCAGCAAAATGCCTGCCCCCCGCAGCGAGAGGCCTCAGCCGCCGGCTCCGCCAGCCCTGTACAGGTGCAGCCGGCTCTGAAATCTAGTTTAGACCAAAAAAAGTACAAATGGGTTCCTCAGTCAGTTGATATTTCTTAGTCTTCTGCTTCAGTGGATCAGTGTGGGGGCTTCCCACATGGTATAGCCAAACCACAAGCGATTATGCCTACCTGGGCAGGCTAATAAACATTTCCCCAGGCTTTGGTACCGATGGTGATCTCCATGAGGTGGGGAGGTGGGTGCAGGGTGATGGCTTGTCTGTCTACCACCATCTCTGCTGACTCCGGCACCTCCCCAGTGCCAAGAGGTGCAACAGTAGCCCTATATTCTTCTGCCTTTTAGGCTGTTTAATATTTACACAGCTGACCTGCGTGCCATGATGACATCTCTTAGATTCCGTCTGTCTGGTGCCTGCACGCTTGCAGGGGAAGGTCTGGATTTGTCCTGCCTGAATCAAGGCTGCAGAGCAAACCATGCCCAGAAGCAAAGAGCATGAGGAAGTTCCTGCCTGGCACAGTCACCACCCTCTCTGTCTGACACATGAGTAATTCCTGGGCAGATGCTGGTTACGTTAGTGACTTGTGTTCTTTGCGTGAGCTCCAGCTTCCAGTGACGCTCCCCGGGGCTTCTTCTCTCCCCAGCGTGGTGGGATGGGAAGAACTGCCAGAGCTCCGAGGGAGAAAGACTTCTTAGCAATTCTTTCCAGAACAGCTATGATCTTTAGGAGCAGATGAGCACGCATCTGCAAGGAAAATGCAACTAGCAGATCTGGCTGATGCTGTTCAGTTATCCAAGCCAGCTTTGGGTTTGCCAGCCCCTTCTCGGTCACAGGAGTAGCTCATGGTTCTGGTCATGCAGTACCGAAGCAGCTCAGCCATGCGTGGTGGCATGCAGCTGATGGTTGGCATCGCTCACAAACCTGACAAAATCCAACGAGGGCACTAAAGATGCTCGACGTAAATGGAAGGAGCAATCAAATCTCCTTTCTGCAAAACTTAAACGGTGGAGGCCACCACAGAAGGCACAGACAACTGTTTGAAGGTCTGAGCAGAAGTCTTGAAGGTCCCTGGTCATCTGGAAACTAAGCTGGCAAAGCTTTCACCGCACAGCCACACAGAGCTGGTAATGGGGAAGGGACAGAGCTGTGCAGCTAGGATCCCAGGGAGGGAGATGGGCACTGGCTGTGCAGGGATTGCAGGGGCTTGAGCCCCACAGGAGACTTCTTTTGGATAAAGTACTTCCACTGGAAGTAGGTGTGGATTTCCAAGCAAGGAAACTGTCATCCTACTTGTTTGTACAGGCCTCAGGAAACCAGACTTCATGAGTGTTTTCCACAAATACGTCCCATCACACTGAAGGAGACACCTGACCGATCCTCACCTCTCCCGCTAGCAGAGCGTCCCATCGATGAAGTTACCACACAGGTCAGACAAGACTCTGGTTTTCACCTCCCAAATCCCCACTGGGTAGGAAAGTAAAATTTCCACCTATTCTGTGATAACCATGATGAAGCACAAATGCCCATCCAGCCTAACTTCAGACCTGAATTCCATTACCCTAGGCCCTGGCAGCCACTGGTCCTGCTGGAGCCGGCAGCGAAGGGCAGGCATCTCTGGCCTGAGAATCAGACACCCTGTGGGTGGCACCAGCCTGCAGAGCTCTCAAAAAGAGGGACCCCCAGTTGTGGGGTGAATTCAGGCACGAGTGACATCCCTGATGTCGGAAATGAACTCTGCAGCGTGCGAGCTGCAGGCTAACATCTCAGCTGCTGAACTAGCTCTCCTCTCGCCCCCGTGTAAGTTAAATTAAAAGACTCTTCATGCAGAATCACACCCGTGTTTAATTACTGCTGTTGGCACTACAGTACCGCCAAGCAGTGCTAGCTGCAGACGAGGACCCTGCTATTTCGGGCTCCGCACAGGCACTGCAGGCTGGTTCCTGCCAGAAGTGCGTGTTCGCTTGGCGCTGCATGGCAATAAGATAAAGCTTTGGTCAAAACCAGAAAAGTCGTGTCCTACCCAGGAAAGCCAGGTAGGAATATACAACAGATTTGCAGATCACGTTTTCCAGTTTCTGCTGTAAATCAAGATTTTTTCAAACGTCCTATGAAATAAAACATTTGCAAGGGAGCCCTGGCTTGAGAAAAGGAAGTTGCTGATATGCTTGCAATTACATTTCTGGCTTTATGGACTACAAAATTAGAAGTGATTTCTGTAAGGGGACTGAGGGTGTAACAGAAGAAGCTTGGACAAGAAGAGCCAGAGAGACGAGCACGGGAATGCATTCAAAGAGCCGCCTCAGGCTCAGCCTGCGTAGCATGTCACTGACAGCTGGCCAGGAGCACTCCAGGCGTGCTGCGGGGACCAGCCAAGGCATCTGCAACCCAACACCGGCAAACTCACAGTCACGACACCAGCGGGGTAGGAAGGGGAGTGTGTCTGCAACAGGAAGGAAGAGAATAGCAATAAGCACAGTTGCTGAAGCGAAAATGTGGAGGACTTTGGAAGACAGGGAGTGAGTGGCCAACAGGGGACAGGATGGAGAAGGGGCAGCCTGAGGGACAGCGAAAGAAACAGGGTACAGGGATGGACAGCGGGTGGGAAGGGAGAAAGAAAAGGAGTTCAAAGTAATCTTTTAATATTACTCATTGTGGATAAAAGAATGGGATTAATAAGTAATATACACAACCCCCCCCTTTTTTTTTAAAAAAAAGGAAAAAAAGGAAGACTCGGGGAACTACAGGCTGGTCAGTCTCACCTCTGTGCCTGGCAAGATCATAGAGCTGATCCTCCTGGAAACTGTGCTCAGGCACATGTTGGTGACAGCCAACATGGCTTCACTAAGGGCAAATCATGACTGACAAATTTGGTGGCCTTCTATGATGGGGTTACAGCATTAGTGGATAAGGAAAGAGTGACAAACATCACCTACCTGGACTTGTGCAAGGCATGGGACATTTTCTTGCACGACATCCTTGTCTCTAAACTGGAGAGACGTGGATTTGATGGATGGACCACTTGGTGGATAAGGAATTGGCTGGACGGTTGCACTCCAAGAGTTACGGTGCTGTTCATCATGTGGTTTGTTTATTATTATTATTATTGTTATTATTACTACTATTATATTTTTTGTTGTTGTTTTGTCCTATTAAATTGTCTATCTATCCCACAAGTCTGGTGGGTTTTTTTTTCCGTTTTCTGTCTTCAATTCTCTCCCGCATCCCACTGGGAGAGAGAAGCGAGCGAACGGCTGTGCAGTTGTTCTGGTTAAACCACAACATCACCCTAAATGCAAACCACAGCACTATAGCAGCTGTTGGGAATAAAATTAACTCTATCCCTGCCAGAACCAGGACATGGTTCCAAAGAAAGACCTCACGCTGAATCTCTGACAGCTCCACTTTGCCTCTAATGTGCTTTTTCATGCTGCTGTATGCTCTTTGCAGCTGATTGAGAGGCTTATTTTCTGCCCTTCATCTAAGATGGCTGTTAGTCAGCTTGGCTTAGACTTCCCCAAACTCAGATAACAGCAAAGTTGCCAGGAACTCAAGTGATCTTGGAAAAGGATACTAAAAAGCCTGACTGTCCTGTCACTTATAGCGACGTAACCCTGAGGAGCTGCTGTCCTGACCACAGACCGACTAGGAGCAACTGCTAAAAAAGATCTCGGAGCCTGCCAGATGCGTGGGGCGATGCACCGGCCCTCTCCGGGTGGCATTGCACTGTGCTGAGGAGTCGGCTGCTGGCCCCACGCGTTAAATTGGGGTTCAGCTGCTGAGGTCTTGAGTTGTGCCAAAGGTCTCCAAGGGATAAAGCTTTCTTGGTAGGGTTTCAAGACATTAACCTGAAGCCATTTCCAAGAAAGGAATTGAAGTGGAAAAAAAGAGCCAGTGGGAGAATAAAAGGTTAAGGTTAAGACAGAAAGGCTTCAAATGCTCTGGAGTTGTCACTTCACTTAGAGGACCACCATGAGCTGTAATTACAACTGAAATACGACTTTTCAGAGCAGTCTTAGGTCGATGCTAGGTGGAGAAACCACAGAATAAATGCCTAGAAAGTTTGGTTTACCAGTGGACGAGTTGGGTGAAGTGGCTGTGGCCTCCTTCAGTGCTGGGGAGCCACAAGCAACAGCTCCATCCCAGGCTGCGAGAGGATCAGTCAACAACGCCACACGAGCTTTCACTGCGCATGACACAGTGCCCAAGGAACTTTGCTTCTGTGAAGTCGGACCTCACGTGAAGTGCTTCAAAGACTGGTTTTGGTACACACAGGGAGTGGTAATTTTATTAACCAGCTTCACTGAACAGTCTCTCCATAATCACAACTGGTACAAATTGCGCTGAAAAGAGCATGTTAAAGTCATTAGCTGAAGACTGGGTGAGGAAGTCACCCATTCCCTAGTGGTTAACCAGCAGTTTCCTACCCATCAAGGCCCAGCACCGTACCTTTATAGACTTTATGAAACATGCAGGGCGTGTGTATGCAGAGAACTTGGTAATTGCTTTAATTACAATTCTTTTGATTAGCAATCTTTATTCACTGTGGAGAAGGTTGCCTTCTCCAGCACTTGTGGAGAACAGTTTTCATCCCCTCCTTCTCAGGAACACTTTTTGCATGAGCAACAGCTCCTCAGATCCCTACCACTCGGCCCTGCAGAAGAGCACAAGGTGTTCATGGGTGTTTGCGTGACGGAGGCTGTCATATTTTGGTCCTTTCTAAGCTCACTGTAATATTCTGCATCTTCACAGCCCCAGCACAGCTTGATTTTCAGAAGCCAGCAGGCAAACTGCTTTTCTCCTGCCTCGTCTGTTCGCAGACAGACTCATTAATGTTGCTGCTGTCTTGCACTTCAGTGCTTTCTTTAATCAGATTACACCCGTCCCGGAGGATACCTGTTTCAACCGCCGGGGCAAACGATTACATTTCCAGAGCTCACATCTGACAGGAAGGATCATTCGATGCCATTGAACTAGGGCAGCGGTGGGGACAGTGCCATGTGGCATGTTGGAAGAGTGCAGGACCTGTGTGGAAGGAGAGAGGCAAAGCCATGGATGGTGCTGGGGTGAAGAGAACTCGTTTACCTTCCAGGGTTTGTTGCCAGATGCTCAGTAAACAATTTTACTTAAGAGTGTCCTGGAATTTAGGTTGTAGTGCAAGAGTCGTCTAACCAGAGAGGCTGGGACAAGGTGGCAGTCCCAGCCAAGAGGTGGACAGAGGAAGGCAGGGAGCCCAGCAGCTCACTAGTTGATCCCAGGAATGACTCAAGCAGGGGGAGCTTCTCTTTTCTGAAATCCAGTTTTAATCTCCTCACCTCAAATCCTCCTTGTTGGCAGGTATTCTCCAGAATGTCACACCTCGTGTCAGCATGGGACATCAGAGCCAAGCACACTGGGGGACAGAGGCAAACCTGGACAGCCACACTGGGAAGAGAAGAGTGAGGCTGAGTGAGGGCGGTGGTGTCTCACTCGCTGCCCTGCCAGCTCTCTGACCAAGACATGTGGGTAAGGAGGGACACTGTGCAGGGACATGCTTGCATACATCTCACACACATACAGAAAGACCTTTCACAGTCCTTTGGTCATGCAGCTGAGGCCTGGGGCCACCAGAATCCTTTGGGTGACTACCGGAGCATGTGCCACCACATGGTCAACGGTTGGCAATTTGTCCTCACTGAAAGTCACCCTGTGACACTTTGCTGACGTAAAGAGCACCATGTCTTAATCAAGTGCTCCAAGGGTACGGAACGAGCAGGATACTCAGAACCTGTGACATGCCCCAGCGTGGCTGTCTGAGAACCCAGGTACCATGATGGGCCGTGGCCGGTTGTGCATAGGTGCTGGTGGATTCATATCATCTGCAAACACTCGGAATAACTCCAAGCCTTGCCTGTACATCTGTTAGCTGTGTCATGGGGCTAGCAAACCCCAGCACTTCGGACAGGCTTTATAACCAAACGGAGGCAAGCTCTTCCTCTCACCTCCAGAGAAGTGTATCTTGGAGGCAGAGAGACACTGCACATGGCTAAATGATTAGCAGCCATGTAACAAAGTACATATTGGATTCATAGCTAAAAATGTACCGTAAGGTGTGAGAAGAGCTATACAAACAGGGCATCAGTTCTCTCCCAAGCTGGGAGAACGATGTGGCTATGAAACCCCAGACTGTGTGGCCAAACTGCGGGCTGGTGCAAGAGGACAAAAAAGTCCCTGGTTTGTTAGAGGTGGATTTAGCAGGGAGGGCTGGTTTCATGCGCAGCTCAAGTCAGAGGGCATAAAGTTGAGGAAAATGTGTTCATGAAAAAAGAAAAAGCATTTAACACAGGTACTAGAGAGATGAAAAATCATGTTAAAGTAGAAAAAAACCAGGGCATGGCCAGGGATGGACATTGCAGATGGCTGGGGACAGAGCGCGTGTGATTGCCAAGGCAGAAGATGTCTATGACACGCTCCATTTACAAAATGCATACAAAATATGAAAAAAGCATGGGAACCCCTGCTGCAGCCAAATAACGCTGTCAGAACGACCTGCGTAGGCAGAGTGTTCCCACGTTGATTGAAATTAAGCCAGGTCAACAGGATTAACAGCCTCCTCTTGGGAAGGTACCAAGGGAACTCCGCAGGACTGCAAGCAGGGTGAACCTCCCCCGTTTCCAGTTTCATCAGCAGAAAGACGGCCTCACCGGCAGCACGGCATCCCCCGGTGGAGGCACGGCCATCCCGAGTCAGACTCAAAGCGGCGAGCACTGCTAGGGGAGCCCTCTGCACTGCCTTGGTCTCCTCAGGGAGCCTCTCACCCAATCTTAGGCCAAATTTCATTCTCTGTTTCAGTTTCAGGTCTGGCAGAGGCAGCCCCCAGTTCAGGCAGTCCTGGTAAAAGTACTCAACTGAGCCATCCAGCCGGAAACCCCAGATCCAGAACCAGGCACTGGACATCTGTGACCTGGGCATGGGCAGGACCTTGGGCACTCCCAGGAGAACTCCGTGTGTCCTGTGCTTTAGGTGGGATTGCTGTGTGCGTGCCATGCTGCCTGGCAAGTCTGAGGGTATTGTCACCACGGCACGACGCAGCTTTTGTTTAGAAACATCAGGCAGCAGACTGCAGCTCGTGCCGCTGCTGGCTGTGCTCTCGTCCCTGGGAGGTGGCCCATGGCAGCACTCTCCAGCGCAGCTTTTCAGGGACATTAAAGTGGTGGCACAATAAACATTCTCAAGGCTGCATTAAATATCGACCTGACAGCTTTTTCTCAAGCGAGAATAAAAACCAGGAAAGGAATAGCGACGCTGAGGGTGTCAAGATGAAGATAAATACAATCCTGCAGCTCCTCCGAGGGGTGGTGGGCTTAGCTTTTCCTCAGCAAGGCTCAAGTGCCCTTTGAGAGGGTAACGCAGAATCATTCAGAACTCACCCACCTCTCCCTCCTTCTGCGCTTTGCTCGGCAGAGGCTTAGGTAAACAGATGGGCACTTTGGTTGGTCCCTCATCCCAGCATCAATACTCGCTCTGCTTAGCTAGGCACCACGCGGCACGTCAGATGTGCAGCCTGGAGACAGAAGCTGATGGATCTATTTACATTCCATTCCAGATTTTAAGCTTTTTGTCTCCACAACGTGAAGAATTGTAGATTGTTTCAATTTGGATGTAAGCTTTGAGCTGAACGGAGGAAGGCAACCTCCAGAACAAGAAGTACAGGGCTGAGTCGCTGGAAGCTGACCCTGAAATGAAGCCGTTGGGTCACACCAACCCCAGGCAATGCTGTGGGCTTGGGGCAGAGTGGCTGGAAAGCTGTGCAGAGGAAAAGGACCTGGAGGTGCTGGTCAACAGCCAGCTGGACATGAACCGGCAGTGTGCCCAGGTGGCCAAGAAGGCCAACAGCATCCTGGCTTGTGTCAGGAATGGTGTGGCCAACAGGACCGGGGAGGTGATCGTCCCCCTGTACTGGGCTCTGGTGAGGCCGCACCTTGACTTCTGTGTTCAGTTCTGGGCCCCTCAGCACCAGAGGGACACTGAGGTGCTGGAGCGTGTCCAGAGAAGGGCAATGAAGTGGTGAAGGGTCTGGAGCACCAGTCTGATGGCAGCAGCTGAGGGAACTGGGCTTGTTAATCTGGAGAAAAGGAGGCTGAGGGGAGACCTTGTTGCACCTGAAAGGACGGGGTGGTCAGGGAGTGTTGGTCTCTTCTCACAAGTAACAAGTGACAGGACAAGAGGAAATGGCCTCAAGTTGCACCAGGGAAGGTTTAGGTTGGGGATTAGGAAAAATTTCTTCACTGAAAGAGTTGTCAAGCCCTGGAACAGGCTGCCCAGGGAGGTGGTGGTTACCGTCCCTGGAGGTATTTAACAGATGTGTACATGTGGGGCTTCGGGACATGGTTCTGTGGTTGGACTTGGCTGTGTTAGTTTAACTGTTGGACTTGATATTCTTAAAGGTTTTTTTTCCAAGCTAAACAGTTCTATGATTCTATGATTTCATGTGTGCACCCTGGTCCCTCCCCTCTCCCAGAGGAAGCTCTCTCTGACTCCATCAGCCAAACGTCAGAGAAAGGCAGGACCCAGGGATCCAATGTCTTCTGATACTGAACTTCTGTGAAGTCTGGGACGTCCAGCGAGACACACTCAGGAAAGAAACACTCATGGCTGACCTGTCCTTATTCCATCTGAGGAGCACACTGAGGAAGAGTGATAAAGGAGCAATGGAAAGCTTTTAGAGAGCTATTCTTAGCCCTTCCCAGACAATTTAAAAGCTTTACCAATTGCAAGTGAGGGTTGTGCCACAAAAGCTTGGTCTGTGTCACCCCTGTCTCATAGGAGAGCACAGGTTGGGAGAGGCAGAAGACAATGCGTCTCAAAGGCTGGTACAGACACTGTGCCAGCTACCAAGCAGAGATGGCTTCCATTTACGATGAATCATCACGATACCTTATCTCAGCACCCAAAGGCTGTGTTTTAAATCATCAACTTCTGACAGAAGGCACTGCAGAGTTTCAGCAGGGGATCTCAGGATGAAAAGCAAAGAGCGAAAATGGGAACCGGTTCCAGATGTCCAGTTCTGAGGGTAAAGCACCTGTCTTAAAGTCACCTTTTGCCTCCAACAGGAAAGTTTCTGACATTTACTTCCTTATGATCATGGAGAAATTGTACCCCTCACAAGCTGCTATGGAACAGCAGCCTAGTTTCTTAGAGAGCAAAATTTATGTCAGGTCCTCAGATCTCTTTCTCTTAGCCGAAAGCTGTTTTTTGTCTGTTTTTTTTTGTTTGAATGTTGCACAATGCTTAGGCAAGAGGGTGGGAAGATTCCTGTTCACAAAGAGAAACCAAGTGAAATGTCAAGAGGAACATCCCTACAAGTCTAGCATTGAATGTAAATATGCATGGAACCCCAAGGCTGAGTCCTTTCATCTGAGAAGACGTTAATAAAACTTTACCCTGCAGCCCACACGCCTGCAAAGCAATGAATAACAGCCACATCCTGCTAAACTCTGAAACATTTCGTAACAGAAACAAAGGAACCTTCTGGGCACTGCATACTTTCATTAATACATGAAGAAAAAAATACCAGCGATTTTTACTAAGACTAGGAATGTCCTTCTTCCGAGGTCTGGACTGCTCGTGGTCTGCACTCTGAGGAGCAGCAGTGTGGGAGGGCTGCTCCCTCTTGAACCCAGGCCAGGTAGGCTCAATCGCAAAGAGCAATTTCTGCAGTTACAGCATAAAAGTCGGAGGGCACTGGCAGCCTCCCAGAGTGATGGTGTTATCCTGTGTGTGAGGGAACACGTGCCTACTGGGAGTTCAGGTCTGGCCACAGCTGAGATTCATGCCCGTGGTTATTGGCAGAAGGCAGGAGCCTTCCTCTACTTGCAGAAGAATGGAGGAAAATTAAAGAGCAGGGTCTGAGCTGTGGATGGCGATCCCCTCTTCTCCATCAGCCAGTTTCTGGTTACAGCTTCACCTGCTTGGTAGGCAGTGGTCTCACTCCTGGAGGTGGATGTGTTCGATCTGAGACATGTAACTGGAGGAGAGAGTAAACAAACTCGATGTCGGAGCCAGGGGATGTTCCTTCATCAGCTATCTGAAACGAGTAAGGTGGCCTTCAGCTGCCAGGGAGCCTCCTGGGCTCTGACCTAGCGCCCATAAATCAAGAAGTTTTACAGCAGGTCTCAAGGTCCTCTCCCAGGCTCCACGTGGTGGCTCCGGACTTGGGTTCCCATGCTGGAGGAAATTTTCAGCAGTCACCTGGTGGTGTCCTTCTTGGAAGCATCTCTGCAGACAGTTTGGCTCTTGGGAGGCTTCTGTGACTTGACCGCAGGTAACCTTCATCAGACTCTTACGTTAGCTCCCTGCAGGGACCCAGAATTATATTTCACATCCAGCAGGACAAACAGCCCTGTCCTCTGTCCTGTTCTGCTCTCTTCCAGCGTCATGGAACGTACCTGCTCTCTGCTCCCTGAAAGTGCGCTGGTGCTCGAGCACCCTGGTGATGGCACGGTGTCTGGATGGATGAAACAAGGCTGCAAATCTTAATCAAACACTGCCAGGAGGGAAGATTAGCTCAATCCAATGGTCCTTCAATGGCCTGCGAGGTCCTGCAGCAGTCCTGGCAAGCCATGCACGAGCAAGCCTGGGCCGTCTGGCTTTCACAACCGCTTAGCCAGTATTTCTAGTTGTCAGACCCAGCTCTGGTGCATTACAGCACATAACACCAGTGCCCCGGGAGAAGAGCAAATGGCGCTGCTCTCCTGGCTTGAGGGCTCCTTGCTTTCTCAGGCTTCCAACCGCAGCAGATCCCATCTCGCCCCTCAGTGCGTGTCCCCAAAAGCGGGTCGGGGCTGTGCTCAGAGCCCAGCTGCCGCGGGTGGGTATTCAGTTCCAGCACACTCGCTGTTGAACAACACCTCTGTATGTCACTCGATCGTTTAATAAGCGAACAGTCTTGTGAGTCTTTTGCTTCTCTGCCGAGGCTCACAAGAGCCTCTCAGCTAACAAGGGTTTGACACTGACCCTGACGGGCTCAACGCCCGCTCCGGTAAGTGGCCCCAGTGACAGCTGCGTGGATTCCTCCTGTGCCAGAAGCACCCAGGAACAGGGCTGGGTAACAGCCGCTGCGTAGGTACTTAGTTACTTTTACCAAACCCATACAGCTACAGTTTTCAGATCCTGTGTGACAGGGCAGGAATGATCCTGTCCCCAGCCCATGACCACAGGGGGTTGGACCTGGCTCCAAAGAGGCTTGTGGATCCCATGACTCCGCGGATGTGACACGGTCCAGGGAGAAGGGGTGCGGTGACACTTGCTGGGAGCATCGTCTAATCCCCGCGTCTCTCGGTACGTGGAGTGACCGTGAGCACATCACATCTTTGCCTGGCTCCAGCATGGGCTCGATGGCTCCATTGGGATGTTGGGAAGAGAGTGCACTACTGATGGGAGGCACCGGGGGCTGCACGCCTGTGTGTGACCAGGGGACAAGCGTTGGTGCTTTTCTGCTCCTGAGAAACCATGTGGCCTCGTTTGCTGGGAGCCAAATCTTACTTCACTCGTGCTTGTTTTCATATCTGGCGGCACATCCAGAAGACCCTGAGCTCTTTGGCACGGGGACAGCACCTGTCCCATCTGAAATTAAATTACACCTTAGGTGCTATTTTAATAAAGAGCAAGACAGATTATTTCTATGGGTTTACAGTGTATAAATGAAAACTTTTAAACGCCTGAAGCTGCAGGCCAGCACACCTACTGATTCCACATTTTTCACGGCAGAATTCACACCAGCCTTTTGTTTTTGCTAAATTACCCCGAGTTCCTTTGTGGGGTTTGGTTGTTAACACATTCTCCCTCCTGCGGAAATTAAACATTAACATTTCTCCGTCCCAGCGAACTTCAAAGAAACAAAGACATAAACTACAGACGCCTCCATGTATATTAAGCTAGTGTTGAAGAATGAAATGCAAGAGTGCTAGGAGAGGACAGGGGTTCATGAGTAGTCCCCGGAGCCAGAAATCCTGTTAAATCCTGTTTATCCAGCAAATACACTTCAGCATCGCGTCTGACCCGGAGCTTGGCTGTGCTCTTGCGTACGCTGAGGAAAGCAGCCTGCTCTGCGGCGATGAGGGCTGGAGAACCGCTTAGAAATATTAATGGTCCGTGCATAAGAGGCAAGCTCAAGCAGCTTGATGTGAGATTGGAGGATAAAAGCTCTTTCCCATGCTTTGCGTTGTCTCACTTGAGGCATCCGATAGCGCTTCAGACAGGCACCATCAGATGTTTGGGACTTTGAAAAGAGGAGGGAAACTGTCCCCTTTAGGGGTAGGAAACGACTCAGAGACCCACACAGTTGTGGCAAGCGAAGGTCCCCCCTTTGGCTCACATCTCACGTGTCTCCGTGCTGGCCCCAGCCCCTCTGCAGGGAGGTGCCTGCACTCCTGGGGCAGCCGGGACTGCTGGGGCCAAGGGGCTGGGACGGGGCTGGGGCCAGGGCGCTGCGCCGGCCGCGGGACGCCCCGGCTGCACGTCGCCTGGCACTCGGCTGTATGCTCTCACGGGACCCGTGCTGCACTGGGGACGCTGCTGCCTTATGGGGAAACAAGGGAGTAGCGGTAATAAATGAGAGAGAAACAGGACGTAAATAAGTCAGCAAAGGCGCTACCCTGAAACTGTGCGGGAGGCTGGAAGGGAGAAAGGTTAAGGGACACCCCTGAGACACAGCCTGCTGCCTTCCGCTGCACTTTTCCCGCAGGCAGCAGTTCCCTGCGCAGGCAGCTCTGCCCGCACCCAGCCGCAGGCGAGGCTGGGGTGAGGGGGGCGGTGGGTGCGCAGGCAGGACCGCGACTCACGGCGCGGCCACAAAGCAGGAGGCAGCGCTGGCCAGCCTGCGGCGGGAGAAAGTGGAAAACTACAGAACAATCTGAAGAGCTTTCTATAGCCCCGAGGAGGCCGGCGAGGCAGTCTTTAGAGCTGTGTTACTATAGCAGCCCTGATGGTAATTTACCAGTACATCTCCTTTTCTCTTCTTCATGCCCCTTTCACAACAAAAAAATGAGATTAGTCTCATCTTCGCCAATTACCTCGCCACGTTCCCGCCGCGGCCCTGGGCTGACAGCTTTCCAGCGCAGCCCCACAACACCCCTGCGCAGCCCAGGGCCCCGTATCGTTCTCCCCCGGCGCAGGGAGGAAAACAGCCTGTGCCAGCAGCGTTCTGTGGGGACGAGGACAGCGCTGCAGGAGAAGACACGTGGCGCTTGCACGACGGGCTCCCACGGCATGGTCCCTCTGCTGTGCCAGCCACAGTTTTGGCAGGACTTTTTTGCATGAGCAGGGGAGAATTTTTGCTGGAGGTGTGGGCAGGAAACCCTCATCCACCTCAAACCCCACAAACGTACGGGGGTTAGGAGTAAAGCCGTAGACTGGCGACCGATTTCCATTCTCTGGTTTTGCTAGTGATAATCAGCTTTAACTTGACTGATTATACATCCTTCCCTGGAGAGAAAAATAAGGTTTGGGGTCTGGTCCCACCTGGGAGGCTTGGGGAAAGCAGATTGATGGGGTTCAGGCTCAGAAAATATTTAGTGCCTGTTACAAGGCAGGTGCTGGGCGCCCCGTTCCCAACCTGGGTGCTGCCCACGCTGCAGGACACCCCATGGCAGTGTCCCTCCCGCCTGCTGCCCTGGTAGGCAGCCAGGGGCAGGCGTGCCCAGGCCTGGAGGGACAGGGAGGGGGTCAAGGTCCCGCCGGACCCCAGCAAGGGCAGTGATGCTGCAGCCCCCTCCTCTGCCCGCCCACGCCAGGAGCGGGGCTCTTTGTTGTGGCACACCATTGCAACTTTTGCAACTGGATTTTTTTCTATACTGATGGAGCTACGAGCTAGGATCGAAAGCCCTGGGTAAATCTCCACGCAGGATGGTCTGTGCAGGAGATGTAGTGCAGGCCAGCCTACCCCAGGCTAGTCCCACCACTGCACCATCCTCCTTCCTCATCAACAGGCCCAGTGGGGACCTGGAGACTGCCCAGAGCCAGCTCTTTACTTTGTGCTTCCCTCCAGTCCCTTCCTATGTCGCAGAGGGCTCCGGGGTCTGCCAGAGATCTCCCTGGCAGAGCTGGAATTCAACATGATCTTTCTTCATCAATCCTTTTCCTTAATCCTGCACCAGAGGGGAGACAGGAATCCTCCCTGCTCTGTCGGTGGTGCCTAAAGAAGAAAGGCTGCTCCCACTGTGCTTCCTGCACAAATCAACCTAATTACCCGTTCCAGTGGCAGCTAATGAGCTTAAAGCTTTCATGGCCAGCACCTCCTTCCCTCCCTGCGGGAGAGGCAGCTTCAGCTGGGACTGTCCTTAGCTAAAGAGCTTTGACAGTGGTGGAGGAACAGGAGGAAAAATCTTTGTGGAACAGAAAAGCATCACTGGTGTTGCTGAGGCTGCTGAACACCGAGCTGTTAGTCACAGACAGGGCTCTCAGCGTGCGCTCAAAACCCTGCCGTGTGAGTGAGGCTGGATGCTGATGAAAGGTGATTCGGGAGCCTGCGACTGCAGGTACCTCCTTGCTCCCAACGCTGTGTCCTGCAGTACCACATCCACATGTGGTTGCCTTTCCGGGCCTTTCCCATGCTGCATGACACGGTTGGCAGCAGGATTGCGTTGCTGTACAGGGTTGCTGGTAGGTAAAATCCCTGTGATGGAGGAAGACACCACCAGATGCTCTACATGATGACATCTCTGCGTGCATGGGGGCTCTGGTTGCTTGCTCATGGTGGCTGTCCCCAGACCAGTCCTTCTGGGCAAGGATGGCCCAAGCTGCTCCTGGCGCTTGTCCTCCTTGTGCCCCTTGTGCCCTGAGTCACTCCGGCACGAGCCAAGAGCTTAGCTGAGGTCCCCCTTGTCTGCAGTGTCATTGCTGGCCAGCAGCGCAGTCCGTTGCGAGGCTTCCAGGTCCCACCTGCTATGGTGCTCCCCGTTCAGCGCAGCATCTCACCCAGTGAGCAAGAATAAATTAACTTACCAGCCCTAGAAGCAAAAGTACCCACCTTGCAGGGCTCCAGCGAGCACACCGCTGTTCAGACTCTAGCCGGGACTGCCCGGAGTGTGCTGCGCTTGCTGCAGAGTTTGACGTCTTTGCCATATCGCACCAGCCACGAAGCCCTTTCAGTGCTGCGGCACTAATCCATCAGCTGGAGCTCAGCCGGCGCGAGCGTGACGTTCGCACTGGTGTGAGCAGGTTTCTGGGTTGCTAGGAGTGACTCAGGCGTGTGCACGGACCGTGTCTGCGGAGAGGCACTAATGTGATTTTGTCAAACTGTGATTGGTTTCCCAATTTCTGAAACGCCGCCTGGCAGGCTGGGCCCCCTTCCAAGGGTTCCTGGAAATATGAAGATGTTAAGAAGGTGCTGTCGGAGGTGTTGAGTCGGGATCAAGCCCATCGCTCAGTCCAGGCCAGGACTGCAACTTTCTAAAATGGAGTGAAGCCCCGCAGTGCCAGACATCTTGCACACCCAGAGCTCAGGAGCTCGTGGCTAAATTCCAGCCTGGCTGGGTCGTCCTACACACCCCAGCTTATTTTCAATCCAGCACCAAGTTTATCCTTCACTTCTGGTCCTGAGCTGTTGTGTAATGTTAATTATCGCATGCTGCCATACTCCTCCTACGTTCACAGATGTATTTTGGGACTGAACGAGGTGATTTCTGCACACAGAAGAACGGAAAATGCTTGGGCACGTTTGATTTACAAGGCTCTGTGTCTCTGAAGGATGAGGGCAGGAGATGGGGTGGTGCTTACAGCAGGTGAGTTGGGAAAAAAGGAGGATGCAAAGACTTTAAGTGATGGCTTCATGCCATGTCTGTCCCGCAGCTACTTGGCAGCTTATTCATTGCCTTTATTAGTTCTGTGTTAAATTACCCTTCTTTTTCTTTAGTTTTTCAAAAGATTTATTGTTTCATTTTGTTTGGTTTATCTTTCTTGTAAAATCAAAGCTTTCAGAAGAAGCTAGCCCGACACCCCGCAGAAAGCGAGTACCCCTTTATCCCCAGCACGGGCACTGGGCACTGCTAGAGGAGAAGGCCCTCGTTCGATCAGACACAGCGGCCGGGCAGCGTGGCCGCGCTCTGCGCCTGGCAGACAGCTCTGCCTCGGCCGCTGAGCTCCCTGGCAGGGCACAGGCAGCGCTAAGTGCCGATTCAGCTGGGAACACTTGCCATTAGGAAATGGTCCAAGATCACCAAATCAGCCTCGGGCCAGCCAGCTAGTGGCCACTTGCCAGGAGATCCCAGAGCTCTTCCCTGCCTGACCCTCCGTCCCTGTGGGAGACTGGAGTGTGATGGCCCCGTCCCCTGCATGGCTCTCTGCAGCCTCCCAGCCTTCCTCGCCCGTCGTTTTAGCCATTTCCATTAGAATCATAGAATCACAGAATATCCTGAGCTGGAAGGGCCCCCCCAGGCCCATCAGTCCCACTCCTGGCCCCACACAGGCCCAGCCCCATCACAGCAGATGGCTGAGAGCGTTGGCCAGACGCTGCTTGAACTCGGCCAAGCTCAAGGCAGTGACCACTGCCCTGGGGACCCAGTTTCAGTGCCTGACCGCCCTCTAGGTGAAGAACCTTCTCCTGATGTCCAACCTAAGGTTGGATAGGTCTCAATGCACATTCGGGAAGCGCCCTGGGGGCTATCGGGGATGCCCGGCAGGGCAGTGCTTGGGGGTGGTCTCCCAGCAAGGCCACCCTGAAGCAGCATCAGCCGCCCATCAGGGACTGTGATCAATGGATGTGGATGGATTTGCTCAGCGCACGCTGTTTTATTTGGTACTGTTGCAGCTCCACGGCCACGTCAGGCTGACCCAAGCAGAGGCTCCTGCTGCAGCAGTGGAGGATGCCCAGTGCACTCTGCTCACCCTGCTCACACCGTGTGCACTGCTTGTTCTGCGCTCACACCCAGCTCACACTGCGTGCACTGCTTGTTCTGCGCTCACACCCAGCTCACACTGCGTGCACTGCTTGTTCTGCACTCACACCCTGCTTACACTGCATGCACTGCTTGTTCTGCTCTCACACCCTGCTCACACCGTGTGCACTGCTTGTTCTGCTCTTGCACCCTGCTCACACTGCGTGCACTGCTTGTTCTGCTCTCACACCCTGCTCACACCGCGTGCACTGCTTGTTTTGCACTCACACTCTGCTCACACCGTGTGCGCTGCTTGTTCTGCTCTCACACCCTGCTCACACCGTGTGCACTGCTTGTTCTGCTCTCACTGCTCGCGCTGCAGCAGCATTACGTGGCCGGTTGGGCACCTGATGCAGGTGAAACCACATTTTTCTCCAAAATGAATGTCACTGATTAAAAAATCAACATATTAAAATAAGAATCAGAAATGTGAAGTGCTACCCAGCTAGGCCCTCTCCGTACAGACACACCAGCCCTAATGCACGCTGCCTTCACCAGCCCAGCCAGCAGAAATAGATCTTTTAACTAGTCCTCAAGTTGAAAAATTTCCATTTATTCTGTGGCGAGGTGCTGGCTCCAAACTGAGGGGCCCCTGAGGGCCACATGTCCTCAAAGCCTCTTCTGGTCAGATGGGGAGGAGATGCTAATTGGAGCTGGGGTGATGAACCAAGGAAGAGAAAGGGTCCCTTATGTGTGTGAGAG
The DNA here is from genome assembly GCA_013399095.1 of Psophia crepitans. Lineage (NCBI taxonomy): Eukaryota > Metazoa > Chordata > Aves > Gruiformes > Psophiidae > Psophia > Psophia crepitans. Next base: position 201,663 of record VWZZ01002147.1, on the reverse strand, counting down.
CTTGGGCCTTTGGGGTTTTAGAGGAGAACAGATGCCAGTTTACATTTCTGCATGGATTTGGTTCAGCCTTGAATCTCTGACACTTTCACAAATCCCTAATTCCTCTCCTTGTCACACTGTATACAGCCATGTTATCAGAAATGTACAGCCACGTTATACAGCCACGTTATACAGAAACGTTATACAGCCACGTTATACAGCCACATTATACAGCCACGTTATACAGCCACGTTATACAGCCACGTTATACAGCCACGTTATACAGAAACGTTATACAGCCACGTTATACAGCCACGTTATACAGCCACGTTATACAGCCACGTTATACAGCCACGTTTTCTTCTTGCCCAAAGCCTTGAAGGCACCCGGCCCCACAAACCCCCTTCACACCCACACAGGATCCGCCCCTGCCTGCGCTGCCCTTGCCAACACCGTGCCTGGCTGCCCCAGCGTGAAGCAAGAAAGTCCCCAGCCCTCTCCTCCTGCGGCTGAGTGCTACGTGCCCTCTGCACCCCGGCTGCAGGTACAGCAAAGCCCCCACAGCTTCTGCGAGAGACGGCTGGATCCAGAGGAACCAGCATCACCCGGCGCCCTTGGAGCGAGGTTGTGATCCTGCCCGCCTGATGCCTGTGGGTGGTGTGGACAGCCACTTCTGATGGAGCAAAGACCTTGCCCAGCATCTCCTTGGGGCCAGGGAAGAGGCTGTGAGCTGAACCGAGCTGCAAGGACGGGCGCCGAAGCCCGGCAGCCGGGCGGCTGGAGCTGCGAGGGCGTCTGCAGAAGTTGGTGAAGGAGCATCGGCTCTGGCGGGGAGCGCTGGCCTGGGCGCTGGGCAGCGGAGCGGCGGGTTTATTGACGAGCCAGGTTACGCTGGTGACTCACAGTCACTGTCTGTACCTGGCAGTGACTCAGCGCTCGCTTTTCTGATGTGACACAAGATGTAATAACATCCCAGCTTGTTTGTCGGGAGGGTTTTTTTGCCCTGCTTCCCACCCCCACTGCAGCTTCCAGGACATCACTTACCAGTGTGGCAGCAGCCGTCACAACAGCAAGGCTACATACACAATTAAGGGCTTATTGGGAGCTTCCTGTCTGCTGGCCAAGGATCTGGAGGCTAAAAGGCCAAAGATTAGAGCGAGGCATGGTTGAGATGCCGTTAAATGAGAACAACTCCAGACCCCGCTGAGTCTGGGATCGCGCCTCTGTGTGTGCAGCGGGGAGGGAAAGCCCGTTCCTCCCGCTGCAGCTCGTATCTGCAGCCGGGTCTGGCTGAAGAACAAGCAAGGCATGCCTGGCCGGACACAAAACGCTGCATCATCCCTGAGGTTTTGCAGCGGAGAGTGTGCCACCACCTTCACTGAGCACCACCAGCCTTCCCGAAGATCTCATGTGATCTCTTCCAGATGTTTTCTGGGAGCTCCCGACTCTAAAAGTTGAAATTTCTGCCTTGGGCTTTGGCTTTCTCCTTCCCTGTCCCCAGAACTTCCTGTCATGCCCTGAGCCGCTCTTCAGCCTTTCAAGGACACGCTCCTCTGGGCTGATGGGCATGCTGGGCTTTCCTGCTCACCCTCCCAGCCAGTGCTCTGACCTCCTCAGGGTGGAAATCCACCTCTCCCCACCACTTTCTCCTTCACAGCTCTCCTCTTCCTCACATCACAGTGAAGTTCCACGTTTTCCTACATGTGCCTCAGTTTCTCTGACCATGGATGCTGTGTTCTCTGGTTGGGGTGCTCCATGCTGGAGCAGAAGATGCGGCCTTGGAGATACCCACTTTGGATGCAAAACAAAGCAGTGGTTTTTAGTCTGTGCCCACAAAACACTGCTGTGCTGCCTTTCTGCAGTGTCTTCAAGGATGCAAAGTGCTAATATCCCAGAGAAACTCCTCTGGGGAGTTTCTACCCCAACAGACCAACTCTGAGAAAATCCCACCGGAGAGTACTGAGCGAGAACAGGATTTTTGGCACTGAGCAGCCTCTTCCTGCTAATATTCCCATAGGAGATGGTGTAGATCATTGTACTTAAAAAATAAATGCTATTGATCTATCTCCGAGGAGCTGCAGGAGTGGGCTGGCAGCGTGTGATGCAGCCATGGAACAGGGTGATGGTCCCATCCCAAGGGTTTCCTGTCACAGCTGATGCCCAGGTACAGCCCATGGATGGAGGGAGTCAAGGGCAGGGTCCTGGTCAGCACATGCAGCTTGACAGCACCTTCTCCATCTGTGTGTCCCGTAGGCAATGCGACAAAGGCAAGCATTGAGAAAAGTCTGAAGAACGATGGGACGCGTTTGTGGGTGTGTACGGGGATGTTCTCCAGAGAGAGGGGAATAAGAAGTTGTTTAACTGCTTAAGTACATGTCCCTTACTAGAAGGCCTCAAATGCATCTCTGTATCCAGAAGCAGTCCTCTAACAAGAAACAGGAGTTCCTGTCACCATGTGTAGTGACAAAATCTCTGAAGTCCCCAAGCCAAGGGCCACAGTGCAGCAGCCCCTGCTCCTCCACCCGACCCAGCTCTTCTGCCCGCTGTCCAGACCGGCAGCGCTCATGCCCTTGGGAGCGCCTCTCGGTGGGGCCCTCTGTTTAACGCTTGCCATCACTCCCACAAAAGGTCAGTCCAAGGCTTTTTGGACACGGTGTTTTGAAAATAGCCCTCAGATTGATGACATTGCTTTGCCCTATTTTCATCTCCTGTTTATAGGGCCAAGGATGTCCATTGCTTCACCCTCCTCTGTCCCTCTTCTACATAATTCCACTATTGATGTTTTATTACTCTGTTTATAATTAATTTAGCCTATATTTTTTTCTCAAAGAGTAACCAGAGAGTCCAGTCCTTCTTAAGCGTTCCAGTTCTGCTTTCTGTCGTTAAGACCCTGTCCCTTTAAGTTAATGCATCCTTAGAGGATGCGCGGACAGCCGTGTGTAACCCTGTTAGCGCACCTTAAGGCCCTGTCCCTCAGCCAAGCAAGGCGTCGCAAAGGCAAAGAGCAGCAGGTTGCCTCTGACCCCGTTGCTGTTTTGCTCCCTGTCGGGCTGCCTGGCGTTAATCCCTCCCCGTCGGCTCCGCAGCAGAGGGCAGCGTGTGTGCAATCAGTGACTGGACCTTCCTTGAGATGTTCCAGCTTCTTAATGCGGGCTAGCTTGATTGCTTGCAATCACCTGCACGAGGCTTTGGTGAGCTGAATTTGGTGGAGCGCCTCTTCTCATCAGCTTGCAGTCGCACCTCTTCACAAGGTCCCTCTTTAGTTCAGATTGCAAAATTCCCTTTGGTCCTGCCATGCACGTGTCTGAGTTTTCCAGTTGTCTACCAGCCCCACTGGAGAGACTCTTCCAACGTACTCTGGGTGTCCAAAAACCCCAGAGACGTGCCCCGACGTACTTGATTCCAACAAATTCCCAACTGGAAACAGAGCAGATGCCTGGGCAGCTCCGGTTGTACGACCGGCCCGTGTAGAGGGATGAATTTGGCGTGCAGGTACGCTTTTCAGTGGTAGCAGGCTACATCTCCCAGAAAAAAGGATCTGTTATTATTCTAGATCAAATTTGGAAGAAAAGCAACCATTCCAGGCTGGGCGTCAGCTATGAGGTTCTCCTCTGGACAACACACATGGACTTCACGTTTGGATATATCCTTCTCTTACACTTCCCTAGTGAGTCACTCTTTCCAGACTGGTTTCTGGTGTCTCCTGCCATGGGTGCCAACCACTTCGGATGGCAAAAGTTGCTGCCTGCATGTGGGTTCAGTCTTCAATTTAGGGACTCCCTTTAAATCCTTTCTAGATTACAAGATTTTTCCTATTATTCTCGCAGCAATTACGAAAATCCCCTTTCCCTATAGTGGCACCATGGTGTTTGAACTAAACTGATCGGATTTAGGTCTGTGTGATGAGCCAGCAGTAAGAGGTTTTCACTGGTCACCTCTAAAAGCCTTTAGCAAGAGACGTTCAGCTTCTGTATTTTCTGCCACCGAAGGCGCGTCCCTGCTGCTGTGAAGGCCCTCAAAAAAGGGAAACAACAGAAAGCTCTAGACGACAGGAGTGTTGCGAAGAAGATTGCTGTGCTCTGTTGTCTCGCAGTGAACAGAAGGGAGATCAGTGAAGCTGGAAGGCATGAAATCTCAAACTGATGAGAACAGGCTCATGACACCCAGCTGCGCTCACTCCGTTCCCTGCCGTGCCTTACTGCGGGAGGTAATCTTCAGCAGAACCCCAAACCTCAATAATGCTGAGCTTTACGTGGAAGCAGTGCAGTGATTCTGCAGGACTTCCACAGCCAACCTCAAGTTTTAAAACTTCTACATTTCTTCCTGAGCACAGAACGCCTCAGAAGCCCTCGGGTTGCCACAGGAAGGTGGGGGGGGGGCTGCTGGCTGGGGGATGCGGGAGAGCAAGTGGCAGGGGGATAACCTGCCTGAGTGTGCCTCCAGGTCTGAGCTTTGCCCAGTCACTGAAACTTTAAATGCAAATGCATCTTGAAGCATCAGAAATCTCTGGCAGACGTCCCCAGAGGCTGGGTTTTAGCTCCCGTGCTTGGTACCGGCGTCTCGTGACTGGTTTAATTTGAGACCTTCCCTGTGCTGGCGCAGGAAACACTCGCTGGAAGAGCCACGCGCACGCCCCATGGTTAAACACCAACGTGCAAACGCAGACCGAGCCGGCGGATCTGGACAGCTGTGACCCTGCCTACCCACCGCTCCTGAGGAGCTTGAGCAGGCTCTGCGCACTAATGCGGAGCGAAGCCGGCGCCCCTGGGTGCTCCATCACTGCGTGGAGTCTGAGGCAGAAAGTGGGGCTGCACATCACGCGCTGGGAAGCTACCACCACTTTTGTGACTCTTGGGTCACGTTGTCCCGTAACGCCACAAGGCGTTGCACGTGTCCTTGGGAGAGGAGCCCCATGAGACACCGCCAACTGGCTCAGCACCCTCCAGCCATGCAATGTGCCTCCCACTCCTGCTCACCCCCTCCAGGTTTCCCATCACCCCAGGAGACACAGTACTACAAGCGTGGTGGGATCTCATCATGACGGTGAGGCTCATGACTCCTCCTCATGATCCTGTTCCACCTCGATGTGGTCTGGTCAAAAAACTAAGCGCTTATTTTTAATGGCTTTAATAAATTTTTGCCCATGACAAAGGCAGCCATGAGCGGATTCAAGCAGATCCTTCCCAAAAATACCATCCATCATCTGGTCTGTCCCATCCTGGAATTGTCTTCATATTGTACAAGACTGACTGTCCATGTTAAGAAGTGGTAGTGTGCCAGCCCCTGAATTAAGGACTCCCACAGCCCAGTAATCAATTTTCACGCTTAATTTCTAACCCCAGAAGTGCCTATGTTCAGGAAAGCCAGAGCAAGTTACATACAGGCAACATAGAACGGGGCCATGTTGCTTTGTGGCAGTTGGTTATTGGTATTACAGGTCGGCCAACTGCCTTGCAAACCCACCCAGACGAGCAGTGACCAAACTGATGATGTTTTCCTGCAGGTCCCCTTGGGTTTGGTGACAAGCACATGGCAGACCTGGTTTTGTGCATCCCACCTGCAGAAGGAGAAGTCACTCACTGGAGCGGCTCTGTGGGTTGGTTTTCCTCTGGTCTCTGTCCCCACCTTGGCCTCCCTGTGACATAAATACCCAACCATCGAACCCCAAAAGACATAAAAATGCAGTAATGTTGATTTTAAAATGCCAGTTGGGTCCTCTTGGGTTTACGCCACGGGTCCTTCATTCCTCTGGTCTCCTCTACGGTCACTACCTCCCCGTGGGCCCCCTTGTGTGAAGCATCAGGGCAGGTACAGTCCCACCAGACAGCCCAGCTCTCCGGGAGAGGACAGACACATGGACAGCAGTGGCGTGATGTGCTACTGCTGTGGAATTTCCAGTTATTTCTGTTTGTTCACCTACTATAACCCCCAAATTTTTGGTAAAACTGAAAATCTCAGTGTAAAGATTTAGTAACCTTGAGCATTTTTTTAATGATGAAAAGTGAACACACGGAGTGAAGAAGAACAGCCTGTGCAAGTTTTCTTGCCCCCTTTATCCCAGCAGGATCTGAGCCTCGCTCCCAGGCGGAGCGGGCTGTGAACTAACCCAGTTCGGGCTTGATTCAGGGAATCGCTTAAGAACACGTGAAAGTCTCAACAGCTTCAGATCCATTCTTAGCCCTGGCAAACCATTTCAGCATATAGTCTTGAACTCAGGCTTAAAATAAATCCCAGGGATGTGCTCTACCAAGCTGGGGCACCACCACCACCACTCACTGCCTCCAACCTACAAGTTACGCAAATTCACCCTTTACTGGGCACTTTTTGAAGTCGGGCAGGAGTAGGTATTGCAAATAAAAGGTAATTAAGAGTGAAACCAGGCAGAAAAAAAGACCCACGTGGCACAAGCTGGAACCACGGTGCCATTAACTGGGACGAGTTACGCTTCTGCTTCTCTTCCTCAAAAATGCCTGCGGGGTGCCCTGTGAAGGGTCATCTTGACAGCTCTGCAGGATGAAAAACCAGAGCAAACATCTCAACCAGTGAGTGTCCCATGTGAAACCTAATGGCTGAGCCGGCCCCGCAGGTTTCTGCCAGGCAGCTCTTCAAGAAAACACCCTCAGGATGGAGGACGCCAACTAAAATGACTCTGCTCTGAACAGAACAAAGAAATGATAAAGTCCTGAAAATGTCGTTGCAGAGAGACCCAGTGCCAAGAGCTGCAGCGGTTTTGCTCACAGGGGTGCTGGGTGTGAGAAGCGGGGAGGTGAGGATGCTGTGGCTCTGTAGGGCTGGTGGAGGGACCATGGAGCATCACAGCACGTGGCTGGGACAGCATCCACTGTGAGATGCCTCTAAAAGCCTCCGTGACGCCCCAATGGGAAAGGACAAACTCACTCACAGGTGTCATATTATTTTTGAGTTTCTAAGTGGAATGCTGCAAAATGGAGACTTAAAAAAAATTAACTACAATGTAAGAAGTACTTGTAAAGAGGCACTTATAAAGAAGTATTTGTAAAGAAGTGCTGTTGCCTTGCTCTGATTCAGTGAGAGGAAATTTGCGCAGTGAGAAATGTGGGAGAGAACTCTACAGCCCTGGCAGCGTTAGCAAAAGCCACTTCAGTTTAAACAAAACCTCACTGCTCCGCTCTCTTTTTTTCAGCTATCATTATTTTCCCTGAGTTCCCAGTTATTATCTCCTCTCAGACGCCTGAACACAACCTCTCATTTCCACCAGCCTCCTGCGAGACCAGCTTTCGCCATCCTTCTTCCTGCCACTCTCCTGGAGGACCGCACTTGTTCCTTTACAGTCCTACCAAGTGGCATCTTTTCTAGAGGGATGCCTACAGCAGCAAGCCCCAGAAAAACCTATTCCTTGCTAACAGGCGCTACGAAGTTGTCTGAAACACCCTCAGTGGCTACAAATCCCACCATTTTATCTCTCTCCAAGTTCACGACCATTAATAGCTGTGGGTTTGCTTGGATTTTTAACATATTTCAGAGCATGCTTGATACAGTGCTATGACTCAGTGGAGATAGGTCAAATTTTTGACCTTATGTACTAGTTCTTTTAAATATGAAAGAGAGATTTTACTCCGCACTTGTAGCTTGGAGTGCAGGAAGAGCTCTCCCTAAGTTCGATGGGATGAAGAGGCACCGCATCTCTAATGGGAGCTGATTTTGGTCCAGCAGAAAGCCATAACGATGTAATGGTCTCTGGCATTTTACCTTGATAATGTCATGGTATTTATAGTCTTTTTAATACATTTCATGACATAATGCTGGTTTGTACCCGGTTTTCACAAGATCAATGAGAGAGAATGATAACCTTTTAATTTTCTTCCACCTCCACGGGCTGTATATGCATGGATTGAGGAAAAACGCATTTTGCACCCCGCCGGGTGGGAAGGCCAGCCCGAGGTGGTGCAGGGCAGTCACTGTCACTGCAAGGAGAGAGGCCGGTGGGGAACACGCGGGTTCCTTGTCCTGCTGCATCTCAGCCGTCCCGTATCGGAGCACCTTCCTTCCTCCCACTCCATCCGAGCACGCTCGCCAAGGCTTGTCCTCAGCACTGCCCGCCGGGCACCAGCGTCTTTTCCGTTTGAGTAAAAAGACAGCAGAGTTGCCTCTTAAAATTAGAAGCTGGCATCCCACAGATGGTTTGGCTGCACCCTGGATGTCCCAAAAGCCGAGCCTGTCGGTGCCCCGCAGCGGCTAGACCTGTGCACAGTATAGTCTGTATTTTAGATGGGCTTTAATGCAATCACTAATTGTCGGGATTAGCAGCCGTGGGTACCTTCTCCTTGGCCTCAAAGGGCTGTCAGGGCAAGGCAGGTGACTGACGGACAGCCAGAAAAATGGAAAAAGAAGGAAACGTGGGCAGGAAGTTGATGGGAGAGTTTATAAAGGTGGTGGAGCCCATGGGTCTCATACTTGGAATGAAAATAGGGGTTTTAAAACGGGTAGAGTGCTCTGTGGGGGAGCCCGTGTCTCGCCTGCGGGCCGTGCATCCCACTGGCTCCCTTCACAGCCGTGACCCCCCCATCCTCCCCTGGCAGCAGGACCCGGCCCGGCGGAAGGAGCCACCTGTCCCCGGCGAGGCCCCGCTGCGGCGCGTGACGCCAGCCGCTCCTGCCCATCTGCTCCTGCCGCGCCGGCGCCTCGCTGCAGCCGGACAGAGGGTGGGGTGCGGTGGGGTGGCGGGGGCTGGTGTCTCCTCCGCCTGCACTGAAGAGGGAGAGGTTTGCCCCTGCCACCTACAACCCGGCAGGCGATGCTGTGGGACGCTGCCAGGCGAGTCCTGCCGAGCACCGCGACCCCTCTGCCCGTCCTCGCTGTGCGATGCCGTCCCTGGCTCGGGCAGTTCAGCACGGGTCCAGACACGCTCCCATCCGCCACCTGCATGGACGGGCGCTTGTGTCCGGGCTGAACTTGGCATCTCTGATCCTTTACAGGCACCGGCTGCTGAACTCGGAGAATGGCTGAGCTCGAGCCTCAGCTCCGCACATACCGCGTGGAAAATGTGACCAAACCACTGGGGTTCCTGTGCCTCAGCTCCCTTCTGCCGGGGGAGCAAAACACCCCCTGTTTCCTTGGCAGCGTGAGCGTCTTCGGGCAGCGCTTGCAAAGAGGGTGCCTGACCATGGGTGAGGCCCTGGGCACCACCCCAATAACCTTGTTGCCAGAAAATACACTTACAATGGATTTTTTTCAGCCTTGTGGTAAAACCTTCATTGCTTTTAACCCCGGTTTGGGGCACCTGCCACCCAGTGTCACCGGAGGTTTGCTCCTGGGAGCCACCGGAACATGCCAACGTCACGATGCTTTGCAAGAGGGATAAGCTGTTCATTTAAGACGTGCTCTGATGCCATGGTGACAAACAAGGTTAATAAACTCCAGGCTGATACAGGAGATACCTTCACTGCACAGCTGGCCTTTTCCAGGTCTCCGGAGCGGTCTCCGAACTCAGCTTGCATACGGCGATGCAGGGAGAACGCTGCCTTCTCCCAGCGCTGCTCCAGGGAGGGTGTAGCACTGGTTGAGAAACTTTGGTGGTAACAGAAGGGAGCCCGGGGACAGTTCTGCCTCACGGTATTTCCAACCTGAACCAGGGGCGTGGGGCAATGGCAGCACATCGGCTGGGGCAGGGCGATACCCACAGTGTGGGGAATCGTGCGGTGGTGGCTCTTGCTGGGGACCTGCAGCTGGCTCCAGCCTTTCCGTAGCAGCAGCTTCACCTGATGGATGGAAAAGGCCAAGGGCAAGCACTCAGAGTCCCGTCAAATGATCCAAAAAGAAATGGAAAAGGTTTTTCCCATCAAAGCATGGTGGTGACACTGCTACAAAGCAGAGGCACAGCAAATCCCAGCATCGTGCTGGAGACCGTGGCCGAACCAATGATCACGGGGCTGCCACCGCTCCAGGTCCGACCTAACGCACAGAGAAACAGCCTGCAATGAAGATGAGATCTGGGTGGGATCTCAGGAGATCATCTAGCCCTGCAGAGATCGATGCTCCAAGCCCCATCGCCTCCCCTGGGGTCCTGCCTGGGTGTCTCACACCCTTGGCAGGGTCTGCCCTGGGGAGCGCAGGGAGAAATGGAATCCGACATGCTCGTGGTTCACCAAAAAACAGGAGAATAAACCACAAAACTGGGAGAATAAACAATAAAACCAGGCGTGAGGCGTGCTCAGCGGCGGGTCTGGAGATGCTGCTAGGTGTGTTAGCCCTTAGGTGGGTAAACAGGAGGAGGAGCTGCCAGCGACCCCCACCAGCTGGACTGGGACTGGGAGGGCTGCAAGCAACCCCTTCCCCGCCGGCACTCACGCACCCGCTCGGGGCAGCCGTGGGCACGGCGTGCAGGCCACTGCCTGGTGCTCCAAGGTGGTGTCTGCCAGCAAAGGGACACTGAAGCGGATCGGTGAAGGATGCTGGTGTGACCAGACCCCGTGCACCTTCTCAGATGTCATTCCCCAGCCAGGGCAGGCCAGAGCAAACAGCAGCCTCCCCCCCAGCCTTGCTCTGAAAGCAGGTTGTGGTGAGCAGAAGGTGGCAGGCAGGAGTGGCACTAAGGAACTGGTTTAATCTGAGGGTGATGTCCCCTGGGGTTAGTCTTTGCATTCAGTGGGAGTCCTTCCTCCCTACCCACCTCCAGCCAGGAGCTCCTGGCAGGGCCTCGCTGGAGGAGGACACGGGCTGAGACGTTTGTTTTGGACAATCTCAGGGCAGCAGAAGGGCAGGAAGGGCTCGTGCGTCCAAGCAAACCTTGCAGCAGCTTTGGTCTTTGAACATCACTGTTGCAATAAACCCCCCATTTCCCTGCAATGCATTTTGTGCTGCAAGATCTCCAGCATCCTTCTGAACCTTATTGTCCCTGGGCTGTGCAAAAACCCCGGGGGAAGACAGTACAAACCCAAATGAGGGCTCAAGCAACCAGCAGCGAGAGGAGCTGAACCAGCCCTTGAAGGTCAGTGGTGGCCTCAGCCCTCGCTCCATCCGTCACTCCCCACTCACTCCCCCTGCCCTGTCGTGCAGCAGTGACGGGGACCTCGACAGGGCCATGGGGACCTTCCTCCGGCTGCCGGAGCACTGCTGAGCACTACATCTCCGTTTGCAGGGGGGACACAATATTTAAGGTACGGCCGTATTTGAGTCACAGCACCGACTCGCTCGGGGTTCCCAGGAGCAGTCGTAGCTGGCTGGGACATCCCTGCAGCGTGGAAACAGGGCTGGTGTGCAGTGATATTCCCGTGACAGAGAGTCCTCCCAGCGCAGACTTCAGCAGAAACTGCATTTATTTGGAAAAAACCCACCTTCCTGTAAGAGCAAAATATTCTGTAATTGTCCATTTGGGGCTTCCTAAGCCAAGGTTAGAGCCACCCCCCGGGGAGGGGGACGCGGGGTTCGGTGGCCTGCTGGTAATTTTTATATTTCCAAACATCTGCTCCAAACGCCGTCGCGGTGCCTGGCAGGCAGCCCCTCGCCCTTGCCCTGGGCAGACAGAGCTTTCCACGCACAGCTAGGGAAAAAACCTGCTAAAATTTCCATCCGTGTCTCTGCAAAACAGAAATAACTGTGAGGGGAGTAAATGAATTAGTTTATTCGCCTCGAATTCAGCCCAGCTGTCGAAGAGTTACTCATTATTTCTCTGGCAGCTTCGGACTGGAGCCAAGCAGCCGCGCTCAGCCGTCCCCGCACCTCCCTGCGCACGGGGACTTGGTTTGAAAGCGCGAGGAAGGGCGCCGGGTGCGTTTCACGGCTGCGGTGTTCGGGAGGGATGCGTGGCTCGGGCTGCGCAGGCTTCTCTGCGCCTTGCTGGGATAACGGGACCCTGGCTGGGACGTCAGGCTGGGCTGCGAGCCCCGCGCTGGGACAGCAGCTTTGCTTCTCGTACCCGGGAATTTCCATGCCCAGCTGGCACCTGGAGAAGCAGCAAAAATAAATGTGTTTTTAAATCTCTATGGGCTTGTTTAGGGAGCTGAAACGTGTCCTTTTTTGGGGTGCCCAAGTGCAGCACAGACACGCAGTTGTGCGTGGGCAGGGGCCGCCCCTCCCTGCAGCCGAAGGTGGGTCCCAGCACCTCTGCTCAGCGGGAGAACCGGCAGCGCCGCCGGCAGCGGGGGACACAGCACACCCCGGCCGGTGCCGTGTGTGCGGGCCTCCGGTGCGTGCCCCAACCCAAAATCCTATTCCCTTGTCCGGGAGCTGACTGGCCAGGTGCTTCCCCGCTGCACGGACCACGCTGAGCAGGCAGAGCTGCAGGACCCACTCCCCGCCGGGAAGGCGAACGGGGGATGTCTGCGCCCACCCCAGTGTCCAAATGGTGTGTGAAGGCAGGGGGTGTCCTCCATGGCAGGGAAACTGCGGGCACCCGGCCTCCCGATTGGGCTTGGCTCTGCCACGAGCCACCTCACCAGCAAGGAGATGTGACGGCTTCATTCCTTCACCAGACGTGCCAGGCTCCTGTGGCAGCTGGGAAAAACAGTCCCTCTCCAACTGCCCCTCTGTCGCCGCTCCGCTGAACGGCTGGAGTCTTCGGTCTCCACACAACGGAGCAGGAATCGGAGCTCCCACTGTCCCCGTAAGGGCTGGAGACTGGTACCCTGGGGACACCTGAGCTCGGAGCCTGCTCTAGCCTAGGAACTCCACCTCCAGCTTGTGCAGCTAAACCCAGGCGGCAGGGGAGGACCGACGTGTCAGCTGAGATAAGAAACTAATGTCAGATTTATTTTAAGGATGCACATTTTTATTGTTAAGTTTCCCCTTTGTAACTCTTCCCAATCTGGTAGCAATGACTTTCAACCCTTTGTTTTGACACAACAAAACCTGCCCTTTTCCTTTTAACCAATTTAGCGCTGAAAGCGGGTTTGGGTGGATCTGGCAGGAGCGAGGCAGCGGGGGTCTGGCAGGGTGCAAGTCTCCAGCAGGCAGAGCTGCACGGGGGCGGCCCGGCTGGGCCAGGCTGCGGCTCCCCGCGTGCACGGCGCCTGCAAGGGTAGGAGCAAAGCAGACAAAGACCGGTGTTCGAGTGAGCTTTACAGTTTATTAATTTTTGGTTCTGTTCACCTAGAAAAGGTGAAGAGTGTCTCTTAGCCCCAGACTGCAGTAAGACTGCCGCAGCGCTGCCTTCCCAGGGCGCTTCCCCGCTCCTGGGGACTGATGGATCCGGCTGGCCGTGCTGCAGCTGCACACCGAAACTCCTGCACCGACACCTCAGCCACGGGGCTTGGGCAAAAGGCATCCGAGGGAGCCACCTTCCCCCCGGCAGCGCTTGGGTGGGAGACCCGGCCGTGGGCACCCAGGGCTGAGGCACCCAGAGAGGAGGGGAACTGATGTGAAACCACATCATGGTGTGCGGTGGGATGTATGGGTGGGATGTATGGGTGGGATGCCCAGGTGGGATGCATGGCTGGGATGTACGGGTGGGATGCCCAGGTGGATGCCTGAGTGGGATGTATGGGTGGGATGCCCTCCAGAGCACCCCCAGCTTGCACAGGGAAGGGAACAGCTATGGCCAGGAAGCTCCCACACATCTGCAATGCCACCAGCGGGGACCCGAGGACAGTGCTTTGAGGTGGTGGTGTGCTCTGTCAGCAACCAGAGAGCCATCGACTCCATTCCGTGCACTGCCCGAGGAAGGGCAACACGGGGTGGTGCCAGCAGGGTGCCAAATTTCACACCTCTGGGTGCTCTGTGAGTGAGAACTGATCATGTGGGTCCTTCTATCTTCTTCCTTCCAGTCTCTGTTGCAGAACAGGGCGTAACTTTCCTGGCCATGTACTCCTCAGCCAAAAAAATCACTCGGTGCTCTTTAAAGAGCCGAGTTCCTCTAGGACTTGCCCTTCAACCAGCCGCAGTCCCGCAGGGGAACCTGCCAGAGTCCATCCACGTAAATACAACCCTTGCAGACGGCAGGAGGGATTTTGTGTGTGCGCGTCTCACTACAGAAATCAAATCCAGTAAAGCTTTTAACAGAAACAAAAGAAAATATCAGCCTGCACAGGACTTTTTAGCCGAGCACTGGGCTACGTCGGTACTCCGGCTGGTCCAGGCTCTCTCCAGGTTGGGCTTCACCTTGCTGGGGAAGCACTGTCCTGCCGAGAGCCACCCCAAGGAAGCTCTTTGGGAGCAGGAGCAGAGGCAGTTCGGCACTGGGGAACCAGATTTCAGGATCAAAAAGGGTGTGATGTAACGGGGCCAGTGACTTCGGGCTGGCTGGCGAGGCTTTCCCTGGGGGCGCCTGGACAGCCCGTCCCTGCTCTTACGCAGACGGGCTTGCTTTGCCGTGTGGGGGGAGAAGGGCTGAGCGCTTTAAAGTGAGATATAAATTTGGGCAGAATTAGGAGCAGGGCTGGTGGCGCAGCCGGCGGCGTCAGGCAGCGGTGCTGAGCAAGGGGAGAGCCGAGGGATCCGCGGGCAGCCGCAAACCTGTTCGCTGCGATACTTACAGCAAACAGGAAACAAAAATTAAGACTTGATAATAATAATAATAAAACTGAGCTGGCACCTCAAACTCTCAATACGTGAGTGCTTTGCCGAGCACCCCTGTGGCACACGCCGCTGAGCCGCCCGCTGTTGGGAAGCACCGGTTTGCTTTACCCCGGGACGGGCTGAAACCGCAAACCGCAGGCACACAAAGAGCCCGGAGCAGCCGCCAGGCTCACGGAGAGCAGCCGGGCTCAGCGCCTGCTAACCTCATCACCACGGCCGAGCTGGGCTGGCTCTGACACCGCCCCCTCTGCCAGTTGCTCGTGGAAGTAAAGTTTCTGTCGGAGCTGGAGCTGAAAGTGTCTCCAAACCTCCCAAACCCTGTGGGCATTTGAACCTGACTTTGCAGGACTGGGACCCCGCGTCCCAGTATCCCGGTACCCCAGTATCCCAGGCACGGTGGCTCTGGGCCATGCACGCTGCAGCAAGCAGCAGTTCCCCGGGGCTTTCTCCCCGCTGCAGAGCACGGTTTAATTACGGGCGCAGAGCCGGGAAGCAAAGCTGCGGGGAGGCAGGGTGGCACGTGGCGTGGCACGCTCCGGAGGGTGCTGGGTGCCCAGTTCCCGCGCACTGGGCGCGAGCTGGGCTGTGCTGCCGCATGTCCCCGCTCACGGCTTTTGGCCTTACTCACTCTCTTGTGCCGTGCGTGGAAAGGCTCCAGCGGCCGGGCAGGAGCATGGCCGCGCTCTGTAGCTCTTGGCAGAGCCGCCTGCTGCGCAGCAGCCCAGAGGCGGCTGGTTTCGGGAGGTCCCTCCGGGCGCGGGGCTGGCCGGGGCAGGGCAGCGGCCCCGCTCTGCTGCAGCCCCCACGGCCAGGCTTGGGGCAGAGGTGCTGCTCCAAGAGCCTCCGGAGAGGGACCCCTCTGCCCATGTCTCATGCTTATTTTTTTAGGGTAAAGAGCTCAAAGCTAAATGCAAAGAATGGGAGTAGGAACTTTGTTTCAAAAAAGAGTGGTAAAAATGCAACTTTTTAATGCAACTCCAGCTCCTTCTCCAGCAACAGGATTGCTTTCAGACTCGCGCAGCCGGGGGATGCTGCTGCGAGCTCACAGCACGAGCCCCTTCTCCCCAGGCACCCCAGGCAGAC
>VWZZ01002147.1:164912-185691 GCA_013399095.1 Psophia crepitans | reverse complement strand
GAGCCACAAGGGTACTTGCAGCGGGGAAAAAACACAAGAGGACAGAAGCGACAGCGGTTTCTTGTGACGCCGAGCAGGGGTTCCTGGGCTGTCATGGCACTCCCCGGTACGGCGCGGCACCGTGGGCTGGCTGCAGGGTCACGCACCGGTAACGCGCTCCTCGGGCTGCTCGCCGGGCTCGTTCCGTGCCGGTCCCGGTCAGGCAGGCGGGAGGCAGCGAGGGACCCTCCTGCATGGCCGGAGGCTGCCCCTACCCCGTGGCGGGAGCGGGATGACTGGGTGCTGGTGGTGGCGTGGCTCGGCGGGGTGGGGAATGACGGCAAGCTGACCTCAGGCAGGGTCTGGACCTCCTCGGGAGCAACAAAGCCAGCGCTGTCCCCCCAGTACCGCGGGGTGCGAGGCGGACGGGGGTGCGTGAGCAGGGGCCTCCGGGTGGAGCCGAGCTTCTGCCCGCAGCCCAGGTCATAGGGCTCCCTGCTCTAAGGAGACGGGCTCCTGGCGCTGCCGCTTCCGCTGCCTCTCCCGCTTGGCCTGCCAGCACACGTAGGCGGCCACCAGCAGGCCCAGCCCGAAGATCAAGGTGGCCACCGAGACCACCTTAGCGATGTCCATTTGTGGGCCATTGATGGTGAAGGTGATGCACGTCGCTGCGACGCCGATGACCACAGAGACGATGCCGAAGGGGAAGATGCAGCGGTACCAGGATTTCTCAGTCCCACCCGTGGCCAGCGCCAGCTTGTTGAGTGTCGCGGTGGAGTCGGTGGCTGTGGCAAGCGGCAGCCCTGGTTTTCCTCCCTGCAGGCAAGTGAGTGAGTTGGACTTGCAGCCCATCATGTTGGCAAGAAAATCCAGGAACAACCAGCGCGAAGCACGGGCAGGTTGGAAGCCAGCTGCCGTCCCGCCAGAAGCTGCTGCCGTGCTGGTGATGGAGGGAAGAGGCTGGATCCTACATGGTCGGCTTTGTCCGGTGTCTCAGCACACAGGGGCCGGGATCTCGGCTGCCGCTGCTCTCGCTCCCAGCTTTGGCTCCCGGCTCTTTTGCTGCCAGACGGAGTGAGGATTGAAGCACGGATTGGTGGTGACAGCAGTGATCTCATGCTGGTGGGAGGACCGGCTCGGCCTCGCTTCCTGTTAACTGTTTCGGGCTCAGAGCAGGCAGCTGCCTGCAGCCCAGCTGGGATCATTCCTGGGACTTGTTTTCGCAGTTCGCATCTGTTTTCAGTGGCCCAGTCCCCGGCCGTGCTGTGCTGGTGGAAGGGGAGCCGGCCCAGCTGCCCCCAGCCCAGCCAGGGCCACGCTGCTGCAGACACCACTTCAGGCAGCCAAACCCCGAAGGAGCGGGCAGCCGGACTCCCAGCCGCTCCACGGAGCCCCGTCACCTCCTCCTCGCACAGTGCCAATGCCATCACCGCTCCCCACGTTGCTCTTTCTCTGTGTCACCTTCTGCCGGTTTTGTCCCCGGCACAGGGCGTGGTGACCCTCACTGGGAGCACACGGACTGGTGATGCTGGTTGGACTGGAGAAGGCTCCAGGCTGAGACTCCCTGGGGTGGTGGGACACTGCTGGGGGTGGCACTGTGGGGGGACATAGGGTGACCAGTTAGTGGACCTGGAAGGAAGGGGGCTGAGATGAAGGAGGATTTTGGGTGACCACTGTCCAGGCAAGGCAGCAGCAGGGCAAGAGCCGGCAGGGCAGGACGCTGGAAGGCTGTTCAGCGCCGCAGGGGACCGGCAGAGCCGCAGGAAGGACAGCTCGCTTTGGGAGAGCTAGCGCGCTTTGGGAACCAGCACTGTACCTGCCAGGGGCCCCTGGGCGCAGTGCTCTCTGCTTCCTTCCCCTGTAGTGCCCCAATTTTGACTATCAAGATTAATTACTTTTAAACAGCAACAGGCAGGTAAGGTCAGCTCTGCAGCCTGCTCCAGCGCAGGGTCACACACTTGGAACAGCAGCCGCAGCACGTGGCGAAGCACAGCAGAGCCCAGCGATGCCGCCTGGTGCTGTGGCTGTCCCGGGCTCCTGGGCAGGGAGGAGGAGGAAGAGGAGGAATGGATGGAGCTGCAAATGGTCTGGAGTGAGTTGAGCACAAGTGTTTCCTATCCAGCCCTGACCACCAGCAGAGACTTAATTTTTGTGGGCAAAACCTTTTTGTGCCACCTTTGCTGTAAGTGGATCAGGGAGACACCAAGACTGGAGCTGGCTTCTCCCACACCATCCTTTTTTTTTTTTTTTTATTTTAATTGGATTTCCTGAAGGAGAGAGGAAAGGAATGAGCTATCGCAGCAAACGTAAGAGACCTGGAGCCCTTCCCAGGACAGAGCTTCCCCCAAGCTGATGGGGCCCAGCTGCGTTTCTGCATCAACTGAGAGGAAGCCAAAAATCAGGAGAAAATCCACATTGTCGGTCGCAGAAGGGGAGCTGTGCAGGGGCAGGGCGGCTCTGCGGGAAGGGGAGAAGGGGGAGAAGCAGAGGAGCTGACGGGACTGACTCAGGAATGGGAAGGTTTGGACATTAGTCCTGACATGGGATATACTATCCTTCCTTTTTTTGTGGGCACTGCTCTTGCCTACACTGTCGCTGGGGACACCATCCCACCCCAGTGAAGGAGAACAGAGCTGGTTTGAATCAGCCTTTGTCCCGCTCCAGGCTTGGGCTGGAAAGCTGCGTGAAAGGGGAGGTGGCTGGGGCCGCAAGAGCCCTGGGATCCCTCCTTCCCTCTAGTTTCTTAAATATCAGCCATAAATAACAAACACGGAGGTTGATCAGGTACTGGATGAATTCCCAGACTTCAGGGGGGCTTCCTGCTCATGCAGCACGAGGCAGCCGGGCGCGGGGGACCTGGGCACGGGGGGGTAAACAGCACTAGGAAAACAACTGCAGCGAAGGGGGACGTGCAGCACACGGCGCTCTGCAAACTGAGGGGGTTTGTTATTTGTTCTACTGGTTGCTTGTTAGAGGGGAGGAGCAGCAGCACAGCCCCACCAGTCGATGCCCCTTTGAGCAGCAGGGTCCGAACCTGGCCTTCCTAAGGCTGGTACTCCCCGTTATAAGCTCAATCCTCAGCTTTGTCAGACTTGAAACTGCCCAGGCTTAAATCTCCTGTGCTAAGTACTTACCATAAGCTGAACCCTTGAAGAAAATTTCAGCTCAAATAGTTCAGTGCCTGCTGAGAGCAGTGTCTGGAAGCACCCTGGTGACGGGCCGCTTCCCAAACCGCTTCTCAAGAAACTGGAGACGGGATGACACCCCTCCATACAGCGCTAGCCCCTGGAGAAGATGCTGCTGCCGACCCGACTGGTCCTACCTGTGACAGCATCCCCACGCCTTTGGCCCGGGGTTGGGAAGGGCTCTCAGCTGCCCGTGAAACGTGACAGCTTTGGTGGACTGACAACTGCACGCAGCTTTTAAGCCGTATTGAAGAGCACTGACTGGCCTTGAAAAAGCAGGAGGTGACAAAAACAAGCTCCAACTGGTTAGAAGAACACGACGGTTTAATACATCTCGAGTTCTGATCCGTGATGAATTTGAATATTTGACTCAGCAAGGCTGATGTGATCCTGCTGCAGCAACGCTGTGCATCGCCACAAGCCCTGTAGAGACAGGAGCAAGGGCAAACATACATACGTACACACATGTATGCGTGTATACATGCATATCAAACTCCTCCATACGTACACCAGGTGTAGTTGCATTTCCAACGCAGCATCAGGCAGCTGCTGCTCCAGCCAAGGACCCTCAAATCTCTCTTAAACCGTCTCTGGTGTTTGAGCTCTTTAAGCACCGGAACGGCAGACAGCAGAGGCACAAAGGCTGCACAGCGCAGAGCCACGCTGGCTGTGCCCCTGCTTTGAAAGGGAAAGCAAAAAGCCTTAGAGGGACCAGGACAGCCCCACATAGGGCTCGGCTGGGACTGGGTCACCTCCAGGAAACTTCTCTCACTCGTGTGCAGGACGCAGCTGGCCGAACTTACCATTTTCCATTCAAAGAGACCAAATTCAGGCAAATTTTTTGCCTTTTTTTTTTGTGGTAGGTTTCTATAAAGCTCAGAAACATGCTAAGGGAGAGAGGAAGAGGCTTCAGGTTGGGCTGCATGTCATGAGCCCACTCGTTTTAGGGCACTGAATTTCCCCCCTCGCTGGGGCCGAGGGGCTCCTCCGCCTGGGCCCTCAGCTCCTTCCCTCCACGCTCCTTCCCCTGCGCCTAACGTAAGGGTGTAATTTTCATTGCAGAAATAGAGACTCGCGTGCGTCCTCCTCCCTCTTCCCACAGAAGGAGAGAAAAGCGCAGCTGGGACTGCATGAGTCACGTCGCAGGAGCTGAGATGGATGACACCCCCCTACACACACCAGCACCCACGGGGCTGACCCGTTTGGGTGAGCCATGGGGCAGCGGGAGCTCTCCCCGCAGCCAGGGTGCTGCCTGGAGCCAGGCTGTAGTGTCCAGGGACAGGGAAGAGGAGCCAAAGCCCAGCTCTGAGGACCACAGCAAAGCCATGCGAAAGAACAGCTTGGAAACAGCAGCTCCTGCTGAAGTAGTAACAGGAAAAAAGCAGAGTGGGTTAATGCCTGCCGTGGGCATAGGAATGGTTTTGTTTTGAGCAAGAAATCCAGACTCTTAGGAGGTAAACAGTTCAAGTGAGAGAGGGTAAGGAACCCAAGATCCCTCTAAACCAGGTTAATTGCTCCAGTTTTGAAGTAACAAAGCCCAGAATCAAACGTGACACTGACCACCAGCAGGGAAGCCCAGGAGGAGCACGGGGTGGGGGGCAATCGGTGTTCCCCGGCACTCAGTGCCCAGTGCACGGGCAGTAGAAAGGTGGTTTATGGCCAGGGTCCATAACTACAGAGTCAAAATAATTTAGAGGCCACAGGGAAATGCTAAAACAAAGACCGCAGGGCCAGCATGCAGAGACACCCCCAGGCCGCTTGCTCTGCTTACGGCATCGCCACACGTAGCCCACCACCTCCACAGGCGCTAGCTGCTCAGCATGGCTCCTGCCGCGCTCAGCACAGCCTACGCCTGCGGCCGGGAGCTAATGTGACTGCGTAGAAGAAAGGGCTTGTAGATGAAGGAATTACGACTTTTTTTTCCCCCCAGAAACTAGAAGGCAATGGGCCTGGAAACAAGAACAGAAAACAACATAGCTTAGGGGAAATAACACCTTTGGGCAAAGCTAATCTCTGTTACACAAGTCATATAGTCAAAGAAATAACACTCGCACATGGCCACCTCGTTTCTTGTTTTTGGGCGACACAGCTCAATACCCTGGGGTCTGAGCTGCAGAAACCCAGCGGCCAGCAGCCCTGCGGGCCGCGAGAGGTGCGCTCTCAACGAGGCACCCTCGCTTGTTTAAACACGAAACACCGACACACAGACAGAGGAACTGCAGAACAATAAACCCCACAGTAGCTTGTAAGCACTAAGGCATCCCCACAAGGTGGTTTGGTTTTTTTCCTTCCCCTGTGGCTTTGTGAGGAAATTATAACTCTGCCTTTCTTCAGCTGGTACGGTACAGTTCATGCAAGAGCCACGCATGAGATTAAGAGTGGGGCAAGAAATCCTGAGTGACTGTTTATCGCACAACCATGCCCCATAACAAACAAACCGTGGAATAGAGAGTGGCAGTGAAAGAAGAGCAGGTGAATATGACATCAACAAGCCACGCAGCCCACTGCCCCAGATGATCCAAATCGCAGCCGCAACCCGGAACCGCAGCTCTTTCCGAGCTCTTGGCTGCAGCTTCCGCAGTTCTAGTTCAGCCATTAAATACAGCCACTGCACGCACTCCTTCCACGGGCAGGCAAAGCCACCTAAAGGTAGGAGGGCAGCTCTGAAGGGCTAAAAGGGCAAAATTGGAACGAGGGAGCAATGATATGGGAGAGGAAACGGTGACACCTGGATTAACTGGAGGCAGCAGCTCTGCTGGGGGACGCAGCCGCCTCTCAGCATCGGTGGCGCAGGGTGCGTGCTCCGAGCCAAGGCAGCGCCTGCACAGTCGCTCAGCGCCTGCCGTCGCGCCACGGTTGCGGAACCAACCCTGGCAAAGACAGTGTTACGTTTTGAGTGGCTCCATTAGTTTTAAGAGAAAGAGCAGGGGAAAAAGCTTCTCACTAAGTTGCTGCGTGCGACGTAAAACTGAAAAACAGGCAGCAGAATAAATGAGGAGGCACAATCTTGAATTCTGGTGACCTAAGAAACATTTTCCAGGTCTATGATTCAGCAAAAGGAAAAAGAATAAATAAATAAAACGAGGGAGTAAGTGGCAACAGCCATCAGGAAGTGTGGGCCTGAAAATAGCAGCAAAGTGTCACCTTGATCCACTCCAACAAAGACTTCTGCAACAGTGACAAGTTGCTAGGTGACATCGCCCTGCTATTTTGGGTCCGTGTCATTACGCTGCGTGGTGAGCTCCGCCGGAGCATCTCCCAGCACCCACTGCTTAGCACCGGCGGGGAAGCCAGCGCCAGCCTGCCAAAGGAACTTCCAAAACGGGGACAGCTTTTGAAATTAGAGATTCACGTGTCTTACAAGAAGGATGCTTTCCTGTGGATTCAAATATAGACAGGAGCAGATGGAAAAGAATTATTGTATCGTCTGCCCGGCGGTAGCTGCGTTCCTTCCCAGCGCTGTGCAATATCGGCGCAGACCTCCCTTCGTGCCTTCGCTGCTCCTCTCCCATCACTCGATTATCCCACCTCGGATACAAACACCGAGAACGAGGCACGATGCAGAAACAGGAAAAAACTGCTAACTCGGAGAAAAGCTGATTCACAGCAACTTTGTTGATGTCCTCTGCCCCTAAAGAAGATGCTCCAGCCATTGAGGCGTGGCCAGTGCTGCCCGCAGAGCTGGGCGAGGGGCCAGCAGGGCTTAGTCTGACTCATAGGGCACGCACACTGCTGGAAGATAAGAAATACACCCAGTACATTAGAATAAGCTATTTTACTGTAATTAGTTTAAAGAATGAAACAAAACCAAGCAAACCACAAAATAATGTCATTTGTATTGTCAAAGTAAAGCTCTGAATTAATCTCTGGAAACAGAGACCATGGCACTCGCATGCTGCTGTGAGGACAGGAGACAGTCATGTATGATTGAAATCATTGATGGTTTGTTCATTCAAACAACTCCACGAAATCCGGCGCATTTGCTTTTGCAAGGACAACACTATCCGTGCCGAGAGCTTTGCCACCCTCTGGGAGAAGAGGCCAGAACAGTGTAGTGATGGGTCCTGACAAACACCACTTAATACAAGACAAAACCTGGTAGTTAAGATTGATAATAGTTGCAAGAACCCCGTCAAACATCCCAAATTTCCTATTGACGCTCACAATGAGCCTTCCAGGCGCACAGGAACACGTGGTGATGTTCAAATCCAGATGGAGCCCAAAGTTGTTAAAATAAAACTACTCGGCCTGATTCCTCCCCACATCCAGTGACTGGAATTCTGTCCCGTTACGCAGCCAGCACACAGCTGCAATTAAAGCACTGCAGACTAGTTACGGTTTCAGTAATTTTTTAAAGGCAGTTTTTGTGTTTGGGGTTGGGTGTTTTTTTTGCGGGTTGCTTGTTTTTGAAATGATCACTCTCATGCTCTCTCCTCTGTGTGTTCATGTGCCTGGGTGGTACCCAACACTCAATTCCCCCTGAAGGCAGGGTGGACTGCAGACGCTCACCGCCTCGCATGACGGCACTGAGCTGTACAACAATCTCAAAAGCAAGATTTGCTGCTAACAAATCCTGTAAGAGACTTAATATTGAAAGAGAGAAGCGTTGTGTATTCTGAAATTTAGAACCCGAAGCAGAAAGAACAGCCCCAAAGGGCGAGGTCCTCGGATAAGGCACTTTTCCAAATTCCAGAGCTACAAGGCTGGGCCAGCTGCACCCACAGATGCGGTGCGATGGTTTTAACAGAGCACAAAGGGTGCCGAGGTGACACAGAGGTGCAGCGCAATCATTTACAACACAACTTTATTTGTGGTGCATAAAGCAACCCCACTCTGAAGTCCTACTGACTGCGCACTGAGTGTCCCTTGTCCTCTTCTTAAACTGCAGGTACAATGAGACTAATAAATTGTTTCCCACTATATATGCAAAGGGTGGAAAAAGGCGAACCAGCGAGCGCTAGCACAGCTGGGAGTTGGTGTTCTCCGAAACCAGGAGGCAAGATGTCAGACAGGTTTTTCTCCGAGGTCAGTCTTCTCCACTGACTCAGAGCTTCTATTTGCTTTTTCCTATCTGAACTCCAGATCCACTGATTATCTTTCTTGTTCTGTCTAAAAATAAGTCAAACATCTCCGTTTGTGTGCTTAAATAGCCTACTGCTGTAATTTCTCGCCTTCTGAAATTACAGTTCAAAACTTGCTTTAAAATTTTTTTCCCCTCCCATTACCAGCTCCCTATACACTAGCACACGTGGCACACTGCTGCTGCCCTCTTCTTTCTAACTGGGCTCAGATTAATTAACAAGAAATAGATTTTCCTTGATTACGGTGCTAAAGCCCTGCTTTCTCCGCAAATTAAAAACAAGATGATAGACTTTTTCTTCTGGATGGTGGTTTTGATGTTACAAAAATAGTATTTGATCTGCATGGTGGATAATAGAAGTTTTAAAACCAATTTAATGAATTTTTTTCATGTCAGACTGAGTCATGATTAGGGTTTTTGGTTTGTGAGGCGGATTTTAATGGCAATGAAGGAGGGTTAGGAAGCTTCCAGTGAAACCAGATGTCAACAGCGCCGGCCTATATGCTTAAACACCCCCACCCTACTCCCAAAACAGAGGCCTCACTCCAGAAAGCATAGATGTGGCAAAATCAAGCTAATGAGCAAGTGAAATAACATCAATCTCCATTTTATAGATAAAAAATGAAGAGCTGCCCATGTCAGACCCATTATCTGCTATAGCCCCTCAGTGACCCCACCTGGTGACAGGACTGGAAATGTGCAGCGTGAACTGCAAAAAAAACCCCTACAAATTCCATGTTGGCCCCTTCTCATGGCTTTCACAAGGCCGTTGAAGCATTTCCAACTCACTGCTTACAGGATACCGAGAATTAGACACCCTGGAGGAGCGCTACGCACCCTGTGTTAGCATGTTCAGCATCCTCAGCATGGTTTGTACTCACATGTAACCCAACAACATCGCTTTCAGATTTACCAGAAGCAGGCAAAATTTCTCAGCAAGGCTTCAGTTGGAAAGCCCAAGCTCACACTGAATTCTGTAACTCAGGGAGAGACTGATTTTAGTAGAATAAAAAAAAAAAATAAGGGATGTGTGTGGTGGATACATAGCTTGCCCAGTACTTCTACTACAAACACACGCTTTTTTCCTCGGCATGTTACAGCACCATTGCTCTTTCTAGAAGCTCTCGGCTGGCTCGACAGTGCACGGTGCCCAAGATGCTGATTCAGACTTGATTACGTTTAGTGTTTTAATTAAGTAACCTGCTCTCTGGAGCTCGCAGAAAGCTCATTTGGAAAGTAACGCTGGCAACAAATCCAACACTGGCAACATGTCCCAAGGAAGGAGCTGCAGCAAGTGCCTGGTGGTGTATCTGAGAACATCTGCACAATAAACCCCTTCGAGGGGTGATGAACATCCAGATCTACCCAAAGACGACTAGTGCGCATGAAATACTGAGGGTCCATTGATTGCAGCGTGCACTGACAGCAGCACTGCCTGTGTCTTCCCAATGGTATATCGTAGTTGCAAAACCAAAAAGAGTGGAAGAGTTGCAAAGAAGGAAAGAAGCTGGTGGAAAAGAAACTGTAGGAGCTGGATATGCTTAGTCACAAATTCTAGGGAAAAAAAAAAGTAAAACCTTGTCTCCTCCCAGGGATCCAGCTTCACATCTTCCAGTACTGAAAAACCCCAAAACCTTGTAAGACTCTACTGTAGGGGACAAAGATGGAATAAGACCTGCTCATCTTCCCTGCTTTGTCTCACCTCACGTCTGCACAGCACTCGTATCACCTATCACTTTCCAGAAATACTGCTCACTCCCTGTATTCTGGTAATCCTATCCCCTAGCACCACAAATTCCACCTTTTGTCTTTCTTTTCTCCTCATCTCAATTTGATGTTCCAGCATAATTCCCTTCTGTAACAATGATACATTTAATAACAAAAAAGAAACCCCCCCAAGCACTGAGTTAAGTTGCTATTGAATCTTTATCTCTGCTATAGCACAAGACTCATTTGAAAAAGTGAGTCATTCAAACAATTTAAAGCCTTACACATTTATGAAAATTTTAAAATGCCTCTCACACGGTGTAGGAAGAGTAATAAAAAACACACTGCACCCAGAGGCACAAACCAGTGCCAAGCTACCTGTCAGTCACCATGCTGGGAGCTGTGCTCCCCTTCTGCACCCCTCCTACAGTGTCAGCTTGTCTTTCGAGCCCGTACCAAGCCCTGCAAACCCATTTTTGTGGGCTCGGTCTCTTTGTCCCAGCCCTTTCACACCTATGCAGTCCTTGCTGTGGCAGTGAAGTTGCTGCCAATTTACACTGGACTGCTCTGCGCAAAGCAGCAGATGCTCTGTGACTCATGCAGCGCTTACAGACACAAGTTACGAATAACAGCACGATAATTAACAATACCAAATGTCATCTCTAAATTTCAAACATGCAGATGTTAATGCCCATGGCATATGACCACCACTTAGGAGGTAGTGTTTGCTCCTTTAATCATTACCTCGCAATCCTCCAGTGCTGTTGACCACAGCACAGTTTCCCCAGTAGTCCCTGCAGACATAATCCACATGCTGTAGCGGGGAAGAAGGAAACAAACTCCTGCCCTGATTGCAGTCTCCATGGGAAATCAAATACCATCTATGAAGAACTGAATGCAATGCAATAAAAAAAAATAGAGTGAAAGTAAAGGATACTGATTTTCATCTATTATTTAGATGATTTTCAGTCAATTTTGAGTGTCAGAAAGGGCCAAACATTCAGAAGAGACAAACAACTGACTCTGGCCTTGGAAAAACCACAGAAGGAAAACAATGACCGCCGTCAGCACTGCAAACAGCTAAATCCCCAAGTAAACAGTCCTAGTCCAGCTAAGAGACACGCTGCAGGTCAAACGGTAACGAGCAGTGATACACAGCGGGCCTTCTCTAAACAGGCTTAAAGTGCTCGCAAGCAGAGGTGTTCCATAGGACTCTCAAGCTTTGCTTCAATTGTCACATAGAAATACCAGGGGATTTGGGGATTAGCAAAAACCTAAGACACAGAAGAAACCGAAGCTGGAATTTCTCCATGGCGGGAGGGTCAGAATTCCCACAGAATCTGTTTCCCTAGACAGGGAGGAGATTGCATTAGTCCCTTGGGAAGGTTGCTCCTCCAGCAGCTACGGGCACAGGCTCAGCAGTAACGCAAGGGGCCGAGTGCCATCTACTGGGCTGCTTTATCTGTTCCCTCCTGCAGCAGCTGGGTGTCCCCAACATCTCTGCTCAGACAGCCCAACAGTTCTTTCAGACTGCTGCCTTAGGCACAAATCACCAGATAAAGTGAGGTAGGAAAAATGTTTCTGTTGTAGGCTAGGTGTAAGTCCTTACAAAAGAGCCTGGCAAGTCATGAAGCTGCTGGAAGGGGCCCTGAACTGGGCAGCAACAGGCTGATGAGAAGGGACTGCTCTGGCTGCACCAGCCCAGCTCAGGTAGCTGCAAACCTGAGTAGTTCAGCAAAAGGCACTACCACGTGTGGACAGACATCGAAAACTCTGTGAGTGAATACCAGACAGTGACCACTACAACGCTGGTTATAAGCCAATTGGTCAACAGACTAATAGGGAAGCAGCAGCCCAGGTTCTCTGGATTTTCAGATGCTGGAGGGCTGTGCCCCATCATACTGCAGCTATCTGATCAGTATAAATCATCTTTTATTGCCTGCTACACTGTCTGCATATAGTAGCCCAGTGTGCCAACTGAGGCAGTCAAGAATCTAGAGCTAGCCAGAGACAAACGTTGACAGAAAAGTCAAAACCAGCATCTATGAAGCCCTGAGGGTGCTTCACAAAACCTCAGTTAGCAGGTCATAAAACTGATAAAACGAGAAAAAAAGCACAAACAAAACCCCCCAAAAACCAAATCCAAAACAAACCCCAAACCTCTGAAATTCAGTTGGACAAACAGGCAGAGTAAAAAAGTTGATAGAAAAGATTTATTGCTTAAAACTGTCTCTGGGTACCTGAATGGCTAGTAGGAGGTTCCCACTAGATCAATCTGCCAGCTCGTCTCTCACCAGCACTGGGAATCGCTTGCCTCCTTCACAGAGCTGCGTGTAGATCGCTCGATACAGCTGAGCTGCAGAGGTCTCCGGGTAGAGCCTGGACTCCAGGACAGGCAGCAGTTCTGCCATCATGATCTGGGCGGGAGCAAAGGAGACACGTCACCAGAGCCAGCCTGCATGGTTCAGATTCCATGAAGTGAAGTGGCTGCATAACAAGTGAAATCTAACCAGAGCAGTATGACCAATAACATGGTAACCAATAGACAGATACTTTCTTTTGTCATATTTAACAAAGGTAAAGTTGTGCATCCTCTGCTTGTGAGGTACACCAGCAGCCACCCAGTGTTCCTAAAGCAGTGAGGTAAACGGTGATGGAGATGGGCTGGTGCTGGGATCAGCATCCTGCAAGATGCTGAAGCCGATGTTGATTCAGGAGCTCTGCAGCCACACAGTGAAACGCTTACTCACCCAACGGGAAGTTCGACCCTGCACTCCTGACTCCTCCTGCCACCTCCCAGTTGGGACACAGTAATCCAAGACAGACAGGCAAGTGGCCAGTGCTAGTTCAAAGAGAAGAAAGCTGCACCCCTGCCCAGCAGCACAAGCTACAGGGAATGATAGGCTGTAACCTTCCCCATCTTGGCCTCGGGTTTATTAAGCCGAGCTTGTGATCTCAGCCCGTGCTCTCAAACAACCCGCTGGCCTGGCGCAGAGTAATTAATAGCACACAGCTCCGGGATGGTGACTGCGACTGACAAAAGCACAGGTGAACTTCTGATCAAAGGATGAAAGTTAGCCTTTAGTGCCCCCCTCAAGTTAGTGCTCAGAAAGACACTTTGCCTGGGATTTAGTTGTGGCATCAGCTGATGAAGTCTGAGCAGCCTGGATGTTAAAAGCCCACACAGCCTACTGTACACACTGCCTTCCCAGGAGAAGAGTGGACAATGAACTGCACGTGTCAGTAACCTCCCACACGGTGTTTCTCAGTGGTGGAAACAAAGGAAGACCCAAACAGAAGAGAGTGCAGGGGTTCCCCTTCTCCATAAGTCTCTGCACAAGGATACAGGACACAGTTGCTAACCTCTGGAAAAAGTTAAGAGCTGCAGACATGAAAGCTACTGAAGGGGAAAGTTGTAAAATGAAGGAGCACTACACTGCTCCACTTCCAAGGAGAAAGCTCCATCTCTTCCATTTGCTTGGTTTGCTCATGATGCACAAGAATAGGGGAAACAGGCCTTCACCATCAAAGGCAGGCTAAGAGCTACCAGGACTTCCTATGATTCTTGGCATTCCTCCATGGAAGGCCACAGACAGGCTCAAGCCAGAAATACAGACATCCTTTCCCAGGGTATTTATCTTGTGCCAAGTGCATTCACTTCACCTGCCCCCAAAATTTCACTTATCTTGCACACCCTGCACAAAGCTGCTTCATACACTGGGAGCTCACCCAGCAAGAAGCGCCTATTCAGCTACACGTGCAGAGGAAACAGTCAGTCGTCGAAGCATGAGGCTTCAGTCACTGCTTCATTTTGGGCAGACAAAAATCAAAACCCTCACAACCCGTAAGTCAGGATTATAGTGCTAAAGTCTCATTTGAAGACAGGCAGCAATTTATCTTTAGCCCAAGGGAGGAGTGAGGCCAGTAATGAATAACTCTTCCCACAAAAAAATGGCTTTTTCAAAGCCTCTGTCACTTAGGTTGATGGCAAAAGTTAGGTCAGGAGCAGACGGGATTTCACAGATCTCTGCCCTTTGCTGCTGTTCCTTGAGACAAACAAGTGATCCCTGTGCAGCGAGCGCTCTGCTCAGGCCAGTAGAGGGACTGACCTCCTGTCACGTTCCAGGCGGTCTCAGAATGATAAAGTCAAGATTAGCAGCACAGGGATTTGAGATTTAAACGGAAAGGAACAGACAGCAGAGCAGCTCATTAGCTGGAGGCCACACCGGAGAGAACAACAGAGCAGATACCCTAACGGGACTGCAAAGGGATGCCAAAAGGGTTCTTCAGGCATTACCAACAACATCCTCCGCCGCCAAACTCTGGAAGAGTAGCTAAAAAAAGTCTTACCAGGAGAGGATCAGACATTTAAAGGTCTCTGCTCTGCCCTTAAGAAAAAAAGTCAGCGCATTCATCTACATAGTAAAGCACCGATGGGACTTGGATATGAGGCATCAACACCGAAACACCATTGGGAGAGTTTCCTGTGCTGCTGCTCCCCCATCAAGACCCCATACGCCAGCTGTTGCCCCAGAATTGGCCTTTTCTTGCCCTACTCCAGCAGCACTATTTAAAGACTCACCTTTTGTAAGGCAATTTCTTGGTGCAGCATTGACACTTGCAGCTTCAAGGCAAACAGGTCCCTCAGCTCCTGGGAACTGGAGTAACAAAGCAGAGGCACAGCCAGCATGCCTGCACTGTCACACGTCTGTCCCCGGGGAGGAACACAGCCTGCAGAGCAGCCTCCTACATCCCCAGCGCAGTCTGGGCGCAGCCTTATCTGGGACTCCACAGCTGCCAGGGTGGAAAAATTGGTGGAAATATCCAAGTTAAATCTGTACTTGCAGAATTTGTGATCTACTTACTGTCCTTAGAAATGAATTCCTAATGACGTATTACTAGGGAAAGCTCCTCAGATACGGCACAATGAGGACATCGTAAGCTATGGCACACAGCCTCCCCATCTCACAGCAGCTCCCTCACCAGCCCCCCTGAGCTGCAGTAGTTACAAGTCCCAAGGCTCTCCTGAACACAGAGGAGTGTCAGACAGATAGGGTTTTGTTTGCCAGAGAATTTTATGTGCTATGTTACCACTAAGGATAACCAAGAGAAAAGTTATGTTGCTCCACAGTGTTCTGCGCACAGATGGCAAAACTACTGTTTGAACATCACTGGCCACATTCATACCTGACTGCAAAAACAAGGACTGGCTCACCTCCTTGCAGAAGCTGCAGCTTATGCAGGCACTGGGAAACGGTGGTTTGCAAACCCTCCAAGGTAAGGAGGCTTTCATACTCTCTTTGCAGAGTGGGATGGTCTAGAAGAGAAGCAGAGGAAAACCAGCAGGTGTGAGCATACTGAAACCTTCCCTGCCAAATACCAGTTTCAGGAGCAGCCTTGGGTTCACCAGCCCTCACTTCGGCAGGGAGTGCTCCTGTCCCTCATGTCCAGCACATGCCAAGAACACAAGACACATGGAACTGGAGCCCATGTAAATCATCCTTATTCTACCTTCTGCCCCCTCCATCCTCCTTTTCTCCTTACCTGCCGGCTCAGCTTCCACATACTGGCTCAGAAGGGCAGGGACATCCTTGAGGGCCTTTAATTCCTCCTCTATCTCTGCAGGACTGAAGGCCGGCATCGGTGAACAAAACTCAAACAGCAGCAGCTTAAGGAAGGTTTCACAGCACCAGCTCTGTGCACCACCCCCAGCCCTGGGCCAGGCGAGCCGGAATCAGGGGCAGAGGGCAGGCAGCCCGAGAAGCTGGGGGAAGGTGAGGGCAGCACAGCTGTGTATGGCAGCTTTGCCTTCTGGCATTGTTTGTCTGGATCAGAAGTTCTGTGACTGCTCAAGAGTTGTACTATAGAAAACAACCACTTCCTAAAGACCCAGCTTGAACTCCTGTTATTGGAGGCATAACTCTCTCCAGACGGGAGCATGCTGTGGAGTGACTGCAGCCGGTGCCTGCTGTACTGCACCGTGTGCTCATGGAAGGGGGCGGTGAGCCGAGAAAGGATACGGTTGTCTGGATCCTCTCTATAAAACGGTTCCTTGCAGCTGCCGCATCTGCACTTGTTTGGCACAGACAACATCTCTCCCATGCCCTAAAAATTCAAAAGGGACAGGAGGTGGGGCCGTTATGCTCCACTGTACCAGACAGTGCTCACACTGAGCTGTGACCCACCAATGTGACATATCAGTGTTTCAAATACAAGCATCTTCCTCACGCCTGTCTCTGGCAGGTTATTTATCAGCCGTTCCTCCCTCATTTTCTGACAGTTAGTATTGGATCAATAAGGACACCCTGCAGAAGACATTAGACACTGCAAAACACCTGTTATTTCTCTGAACTTGTTTTGAGGGGAAGGATTTACAGCCATCAGAAGAGAGACAATACATGTCTATAAGCAGAATGTTAACTTGCAGCACATCACTAATTCTGTTGTTATATCCCATAGGAAACGACAAATCTTCTCTTCCTTTCTTGAGGGGTAAGTCATTTGCCTTTGTGTACACCTACTCTGTTAGTAACTGCGCACAAAAATAAGAGCAGACAGTACAAATTCTTACCCTACCTTTTACCACAGCAATTCCTTCACATGCCAAACCTTCTCAAGACTCTCCTTTAATGCCGCTTATTTTGGGTTGGGTTGGTTTTTTTTTTTTTTGACAAAGTGCTATGTTTGGCAAGAAGCACAACAGCAGGGACACAAGGACAGTATCATGAGTAAGCTGGTCAGGACCTTGTATCAGAGTCTAGTTTTTAAATGAGAGTGTTACACAAATAATAGCACTACCAGAGAGTTGTGTTTCACATCGCCACTGATGCACAGTCCCCACAGAGCCGTTACGTAAAGGACTGCTTTACAGAGCCAGCGCACCTCAGTCAGTCTCCCAAAACCTGCCGCAGTACGTGAGAGCCATCAGGAAGAAGCCTAAAATAGTTATGCAGTGCATGACTGTAACCCGAGTGTGTGTGTGTCTTCTCTTCATTGAAATGGATCTTTTGAATCATGATAGGAACTGCAGTTTTCAGAAACACGTTATGCAAAGAAATAGCAAGGTTAATGGAACAGAAAAGAACAGAAGTTACCAGGCAAGATGCATTCCTCCCATAAGGGATCTTTAGAGCAAAGGTTATTTTCAATCTGTCACTGAGTTGAAAGCACTAGTAGAGAGTGCAAAATTACACCAGAGCGATTAGGATGCCGAAAGGCTCAATTTACAAGTGAAAATTAAGGGAATCAAGTCTTTGCAACTCACTGAAGGGCAACTAACAAATTGGTGCCTGATAAATGACAGCTCCCAAGAGGAAGGTGAATTCCTGAGGGTAGCACAAGGAGCTAAAGCTAGATTTAAGGTGAGGTTTAAGCTTAATATCTGGGCTTAATATCTGGGCTTAATATCTGGGCTTAATATCTGGGCAAACCACGTGGTTAGATGTTTGCTGAATTATAGCAAGATTTCTCAAAGGAAATGGTGGGAAACCAAAGGGCTGGAAAATGGACTGGAGCACTGAGTTCACCAGACACCCAACCACCTGCGCTATCACTACAATAACACTGCAACTCGCTCTATTTAAGAGAGTTCATGAGCAGGAATTGGCCTGAAACAAACACAGCCCTAGCGCTTCCAGGCTAGAGGTGCCCCAGCACAGCAGTTCAGGTCAGCAACTGGTTGGGACACTCTTTCATTGCACAGGGTATACAGACACCCATCCCACAGGGCTTCACACCTTGAACAAGGAGACAGAATCAGCAGAGACTTCTGCAGCACTGTTAAACCCATGATTAAAGCATTCCAGGGTTGTTGCAACCCGGGGATTAACAGGGATTAGCACTCCGAAAACAACAGTAACACTAGCAGCTAGAAGAGTGTGAAACACCTAAAACCAGCCTTGCAGAGACACACTGATTGGAGCAGTCCTCCCGCTCTGAGTTCAGACCCACACACAGTGGGGTCAGTGTCCCCCTGTGACACACAAACCAGCCAGGTCTCCCCCACCTGACCCCTGCTTGCAGCCTGTAAGCGGAGGGAAGTTCTGGACTCGACTGATCAGGCTGGGCTTACCTGGAGTTCCTGGAATAGGCTTTCCTGTAGGGAAGGGGTAGCTTCAGCTGGCATCTGCAAAACAAGAGAAGCATCAATCCTGACTGCCGCAGAGCAGTGGGGTCTTATTTTCAAACAGCGAAAATGTCATTTTGTCTAAATTTGAAGTTAATTTAGCTGTAATGGAAGATGTCAGCAACCCTGGAGACGGACTCCACCACAGCCTTCAGCCTGCCCTCAAGGAAGGAGGATCAGTCTGCTCATTTATTTCCACAAGTGACACTGAGCTGCCGTAGGAGAGCTCCTGCACCCTACCACCAGCCATGAGAAGTCATCCAAGGCAATAATCTGGGAGCAAAGCCCCGACAAGGCAGAGTACAGACATGAAAACGTGCTGAGGGAAGCTGATCAACAGATGGGAGCCTAAGCAGACCTCCCTGACTCTGCTGTCATACCTAAGCATGAGAAGGCAGCTTTGCTTCACACCATAACACACTCAAAGAAATGGGAAAGGAACATTTTGGCTTCCACCGGCAATGTATACCTTAACCCCAAAGTAGAATAATCTCTATCTTGTTATTGCAAAAACACGTGGGTTGGCAGTTATAGCTAGAGTCACATGGAGACTGTGAACGCAAGACCACGGTTGAGATTTTCAGTAAGTAAACGTTTGAATCCAGATTCCTGTTCCCCCAGCAACTGTCACTCCATGTCCTGCGTCCTTTTCAACACTGTGTGAACAAACGACGGAGTTGGGTTGTGGCAGCTGAGAACTATTTATCAAAATTTTCCAGGGACAGGCACATATCGGAGCTGAATTTCACTGTTTCTTTAAAGCTAAGGGTACCCAGAAAATAATATAGGAGTTGTTTAGACAAGACAGACTGGTCCAAATGCAAAGCCAATCCTCTAAATATTATTTTGCCGCTTTTCCACAGAGAATCTTAATAATGTCCACTTCACAATTCTTCCTACATCAAGCACTTGAAACAACTGAGAGAATTCATGCATTACGTATTACCATTATGTAAAAAAATAAAAACCCAAAAATCAATAAGTTATAACATGGAGAGGAGAGGATTCATGCATTACATTCTCATTGTGTAAACAAAAAATAAATACGCACTTAGAGGAAAGCTGAGGCTCAGGAAAGCTCTACAGAGACAGCTTTCCAAAACAGTCACAGGGGGCTATGAAATATCAAAAGTCTTAATTAAGACTTTTAAAGTCCCAGCCATCCAAGAGTGAGCCCTTGAAATGAAAACATTTACTCAATCACCATAAAGGCTTTTAAACTGTAAAGGATTCTTCCTCTTGAGGAGGATTTGAGCAGCGGTGAAACCAACCTGGGTCCTACAGAGCAGGAGGAGAGACCAGGCTTTGCAGATGAGCCAGTTTGACAGTCAAGCAGAACAAGACAGAGGTGCCCATCTCCCAGCACTCACCCCTTTTCCTGCAGGGTGACTTCCCGAGGTGAGGTGCTCCTTCCCAACGCACCTTCACTTGTAGGGTCCTCCTTTTTGCTGGACTCTCCCAGGAAACCACAACTTTTCTTCCCTGCATCCAGTAACTGCTTGCCAGCGGCTACAGAGTTCTTCCCCCTATCTGAATCCTCTATGGAAAAGCTTTTCTGCTCAGTTAGGGCAGATTGGGACATGCCAGGTGTCTTTTGGGGTTCAGCTGGAGCACAGAGCTCTCTGTTACTGCTTGTTGTCCTATGACTCCTCCCTTGCTTGCAAGTGAGCCCTTTTGAGGAGCTCGTCGCAGCTGCCCTGGGACCTTGAGAAACACATCTGGCTGGGGCTCTCCTTTGCAGTTTTTTCACATCTGGTTCAGTCCTATAAGGGGCTCTTAGCTGGTGCAGAGAGGGTTTCTTCAAAGCAGCATGCTTTTTGCTTACAGCTCTCACCTTTGTGCACTCAGGAACATCCTCAACAGCTGCAGGCACTTGCTGCTCTTGAGGATTTTTGGTAGCAGGTCCCTCACCTGCAGATTTCTCTGCGGTAGCTCCCTGGGCCTCTAATGGAGTTTTCAAGATGCTTTTCCTGACTTTCAGTGCCTTCTCTAAGGCCCTGTTCAGCAGCTCCAGCTCCTCCAGCTCCCTGGGCGATGGCCTGTTCTCTGCAAGAGGCGAAGACATGTTAGAAGGTCCGTGCCTGGATCTTCCCTGTTTGCCTCTACACTAACACACTCTTTCAGGTCTTACAGACAAAACCGACGCTCACTGAATGGTGCAGTGGGTATTTTGGTCACACTCCTACAGAGACTACACAGAGGAAGCAGGCAGGCTTGCCAGAAGCCCTGAACACCCAGCACGGATGTGAGGCACAGGAGATAGCTGTCCCGAGTCAACCTCTCACTCGCCAACAAGCAGCAATGCCCACGGCTCCCTCGGTCAGGCCTGCAGACCGCTCCAGGCTGACACCAGGGAGGGAAGCGGGAGGGTTTCTAACAGCAAAGCCGGCTCATCCCCGCCCGGGCCCAGAGCCCGTGTGGCACCCGGAGACGGGCACCAGGCCGAGAGGGAAGTGCTCACCGTGTCCATTGCTGGAGCCGGCCTCCGGCTGCGGCTTTTCGTCTTCCTCACTGTCCCTGCAGGGAAGAAACTGAGCGCCGAGAGCCAGCACCGCTGTGCCCCCACGGGTTGGGGGCCCCTCACGGCCCCGGGGCCTCCGACACGGCTACGGGGACACCAAGGACCCCGCATCCCCGGCCGAGTCGACCAGGGCTGCTGCGGAGGGCGCTCGGGCTCCACCACCTCCCTCTCGGCCCAGCCTC
>VWZZ01002147.1:153253-164880 GCA_013399095.1 Psophia crepitans | reverse complement strand
GAGGCGGGGGTCGGGCCCGGCCCGGGGCCGCACTTACCAGTGCCACAGGAGGGCCCGGCTCCGCGCCGTCCGCTGCTCCAGCTCCCGCCGCCGCTCCGCGCCTTCGCTNGCCGCAGCCCGCGGGCAGCATGGGTCGGTCCGGTCCGGCTCGGTCCTGGCCGCTGCAGCGGGCCGGCCTGCACGCCGCCGTGACGAAA
Source organism: Psophia crepitans (assembly GCA_013399095.1). NCBI lineage: Eukaryota > Metazoa > Chordata > Aves > Gruiformes > Psophiidae > Psophia > Psophia crepitans. The sequence goes on along the minus strand of VWZZ01002147.1, from coordinate 164,683 downwards.
CCCGCTAAACCCAGCGGCGACTGTGGCGTTCCTTATCACCCTGCCAGGACCTGCGGGGTGGGGCGTGTCCCTGCGCGCGGCCGGGAGGGCTGTGAGGGGGAGCGGGAGCGGCCGCGCGGAGCCCAGCGGCTCCGGTTCCTCCGCCCGCAGTCCCGGGCCTGAGGGATTCTGTGCCCGCCCAGGGGCGGCCGGACGGGGGCCGAAGATCCCCTGGTCCCCACTTGACCCGGAGAAGCCGTTTTTTCCTCCGAAGGGTTCAGCACTTCCCTCTCCTCCTCGGCAGCGCCTCTCTGAGGAGAGCCGGCCGGCCTCGGGGCGGGTGGGCCTGAAACAGCGCTCGTAGAGCAGGCGCGTCCCGCCAGCGTCTTGTATCCGCTCCTGCCTGAGGGGCAGGGCATAAATGCGGTGTTATATCTCCCAGCGGCTGGCCACTGCGGTTGGAGCCACCTGAGAACAGGCATCGTGCAGCCCACGCACGGCCGTGGCGGCTGGGACTGCCCCGGGCACGGGGGTCAGGGGTTGAAGCCCGGCCGTGGCAGGGGCTGTGTCAGCCCGCTCCGTGTCCTGCCCGCGGGCGGGGTTCGCGTGGGGATCCCCGGACGGTGCAGAAGGGCCAACTGCCCAGCACCGCTGCAGAGACACCACGCTGCAAACTGCTGCTGCTGCCTTTGGTTTGCACCAGCAAAGAGACATATTAGTAGGGTTTTTTTTTGATGGAGAGAAGATTCTGCCTTGTTCTGCGCCTGTGGAAGCTGCCTAGTTCATAAAAGAATCTCTGAATGCTGCTGGATCCTGTCAGGAACACACTCCTGCAGCGGAGTGCACATCTCCAGAAGTGCCCGTAGCTGGCACTCTTCGTGCCTGTTCCAGGCAGCTGCGGAGCAGGGATGCGCTCTCCCTCTTGCACGGTAGAATGAAAAGTAACTATAATCTAGAAAGCAGGAAAGAAGTGGTTCTTTGCCCTTGAGGGCTGAATCGTCACGTTGGGATGTTGATGATTTCTCTGCGGCCACATAACCACAGACTCTTGTAGAGAAAAAAAGATGAGAATCTCATGTGACTCGTGGAGACAAGACCTTAAAACCCCTTATAAAACATTACAAACTTATCAATAAAACCGTGGAATTGATCACAGCGCATTGTGGGCTTCCACAGTCACCGTCACAACATACTCCCAGGTGTAAATTGCACATTTGGTGTGTGCAAAGAATAGTTTTTCTTTCCACAGAGTTTGCAACAGAATCTGAAAATGAGGCCGTCGCCTTCCTGGCATGTATCTTGCTAGTGAGTGTGAGTTCCCTGTAAAAACACTGTTGAACACTCTGCTTTTGAGGTGTGAGCCAAGACAGAGTCCAGCCGGCTCTTCCATGGCTAAGTGGGCTCAGCAGGGCTAACGGGAACATGAAAACACTCAGAAAATACTTCAAGCAGCAAAGCTTGTGGGACAAGAAGGTCTTGCTTTTGGATTGCTGCTTCTCTAAGTCGACTGCCTTTCCTTCTGGAAGGTTCCCACTGGATTTGCTTGTTGCACAAATAGGGGCTTGAGTCGGAATATCTGGATTTGCTATAATTTGCGCTTTGGAGCAAACGAGTGATCTCTAACGTGTTTTTGGCTGAATAGATTGCTTCATCTCGACTCCAAGTGCATAAAGCTTCTTGTGTTTCCCTCCTTTTGGTAGAATTATTTCCTGATCAGGTTAAAAAGTCCGTCTCAGCTGGGGCGTCCTAGAAGGGTGCAGCTTGATCTGCGCAGTGGCTGCACCGGGTGGTGTGCTGTGGGGTGGGGACGGCGTGGAGGTGCAGTTCTCCTTGGACTCCACAGAGGGCCAAGCACTGCCGGATCTCCCGGTGCTCGACGTTTCAGCAGTTAAAAACAACCTAAAAGAGGATCAGACTGCTGTAATCCAGGAGAGTCACCTGAAGGTTGCAGCCCGCCGGAGCAGTGCTACTGGCGCTGGTAGCTTTTGCGTCGAGTCTCTGTGGTTCAGAACTGCTACAAGAGGAAGATCGTGCAAACCCAAGAAACCCTTTGTATTTGAGACGAACTGGGCATGTGACCCCTCCAGAACCGCTGGCTTTGGCAGGCAGTAAGATTCCTATTAATGGCTAAGAAAGCTTTAAAGCAGGCCTGAAGCTATACCTTGCTGGGAAGGACAGGTGACTGTTTGGATGTCACCAGTGCTATGGCCGGTCTGTTGCCACTGAGTCAAGATCAAGGCGAGGAGAGTGGTGCCGCCACCGCAAAATTAGGAGAGGCAGCACAGCGGGAGGTGGAGGGGCCAGGATTGTAACTGCCCCTTCGAACAACAGCGAGCGCTGCATCAGTTAAGCTGTGGAGTAAAATCATGATGCAAGAGTTGGGCTGAGGTGCTGATTAGCAGAACCTTCCTGATGGAGATGGAAGCACTCCTGTGCTCCCCCTCGGGGCTCAAAGCATGCCTCCATTTGACAGAGCAGCCTAGCTGCTGGAAGGGCTCGCTCCTGCCCTGCGCAGCCCCTCTCACACTCCTGTCCTCAGCTACATGCGCCTGCTGCCTCCGCTTCTGGTGAGTCTTGCAGCAGGGCAGCTGCTGGGTAAATTGGCTCAAGCCTTCTCTTGTGGATCGTTGGCTTTCCACTGGATCATCTGGCAAACCCCGTTGAGGAAAAAAGCCAAGGTATTTGTGTCTGAATATTTCCACTGACAGCTGCTGGTGCTAGAAGGGGTAAATGCAGCAACAAGCCACATTCTGGTCATGTAGCCATGAGCCCTGACCCAGTACAGACTTGATCTACTGCCACAGTCGGCACACGGGACATTTATGCCAGGACTGAGAGATTGGGTTTTAAACCAACAGAGTCTGAATTATGGTTCGTCTTCATGACATTGCTTGCTGGGAAAATGCTGAGTCCCACAACACAACGCACATGCTGAGTGACATTTAAACTGGTGCAAAGTACTACTTAAAGATTTATTTACAAAAGTTGATTTATTTGCGAGTAGGTGAAAGCCTGTGCAATGTACAAGTGGCAGCTTCTGGTAGTCACAGCTCTGCTACCACTTATTTTGGTCACCTGCAGTGATAAGACATTTTGCAGAGGTGTATTGTGGTTCAGCCCCAGCTGGCAGCTGAGCACCGCACGGCCGCTTGCTCACTCCTCCCCACAGAGGGACGGGGAGAAGAGATAGAAGAAAAAGGTAAAACTTGTGGCTTGGGATAAGGACAGTTTGCTGGGCTAGCAAAGGGAGAGGAAAATAACAACAACAGTAGTAACAAAAGAACATGCAAAGCGGGTGATACACAATGCAATTTGCTCACCACTCAGAACCCAATGCCCAGCCCGTCCTCAAGCAGTGATCCCTCCTCCCTGGCCAGCCCCCCCTTATATACTGATCATGATATCAGATGGTATGGAATATCCCTTTAGCTAGTTTGGGTCAGCTGTCCTGGCTGTCCCCTCCTAGCTTCTTGTGAAAATTAACGGTGGAGCACATAAGGAGAAAGCTTACCATGGCCCCACGCCCTCTCTCTGCCCAGAGCCAGCAACTGGTCAAACTGGGCACTGCTGCAGCAGCAGTTTGTGGCTATGGCCCAGGCACCGGGCTGACTGCTGAAGGAGGCAATGCCTGCTCTGTGGTGAGCAGGACCTGGTGTAACCATGCATGCTCCTGCTTGGGGTGGTCCATGCTCCTGCAGTACGGAAGGTTAAATCTGGTGCAAGTCCAAAGGTTTAGGAAGCAATGTGATGCCAGGAGCAAAAGAGACCTGGCGGCTACTGTACAAATAATTGTGCTGTATGCGTGTAAACAGAGGTCCACACAGCCAGAGTCCACTGGGCTGTTCTGGTAGCAAAGAAAGGACAGTAAGCCATGGCTTTATAAGTTGCTTTTCCTAATTGCTCTTTTATTATTTTCCCTCTTTAATTAATACTTAGGAGTTAGATGAGAAGGGAAATGCCAGTTCTGAGTCTATGATGTGGTGACTGATGCTAGAAGAGGTTGCAGGAATATATTTCAATTTTAATAGGGCATTTGACACTGTGTTTCAGTCTCCTGCATGAAACTGATTAAGACAGGCTATATGTGAAAGCTAATGATGGAAAAGACTGTATGAAGTGAACAAAGGTATCTAAGTTTCTACAGACATTACTGCCAGATGAAGATCCGATTAATCAATTCAGACTAATGTCAGATTAACATAATCTTCATCTTTGTTGCCCATCTCAGACAAGACCTTTCAGCTCCAGGCTGCCACATCATCTGTTGCGTAGGTAAGAGCATTTGATGATCTCCATCCTGTTCCCTGTGGGCAGCAATCATGCTCGAAATAGAGCTTGTTGATTTCCTTTATTCAGTTTTATCTTCCTCTTCTAGATCTCAAAAATTCCTGCAGGTCTCCATGCACTGGAAATCTCTTTTTCATTACTCCTGAACCTGATTTAAGACATAAACTAGAGGGTTTTAAGGCACTTTCAGCTAGAAAGACTTCCAAATTCATCTGTTTTTCATCTCTCTGAGTGCTTTCAGCTGAAACCAAGTAAGAGTCTTTCGTATCAAGTGATTTTGAAATCACTTCCAGGTGTGCAGACATATGCATATCTTCTCTGGAAGGACTTCTGATTTCTGCTCGTATCTCACACTCAGTTTCTCACTCACACATCTGCTAGGAGTGTATCCTTGCATTCACTAGTGATATCTGCACTAGAATAACCTTCCACTTCTCATCCTTTCCAGCAAGGTCAGCATATCAGACAGCTCCAGCTCTCATTTATTCACAAAAGTTCCCATCTGCTGTTTTTGGATGTCAGAGGAATGTAAATTCCTTTCTTTTACCGTCATTTTAATGCCTCGTCTCTGGAAAAGATAGTAATGGTGGGCACCTGGAACATCTTGGAAGGGTCCCTCTTTCATGGCCTCCTAATTTCCCCACGCAATGTCATCATGCCCAACATTCTGGAAGGCCATAGCAACTTTGCAAAGTTTTTGTTTTGATGCTATTAAATCAGACACATCATTCCAGTAGGCATACCCAGACCTGTATCACACATGACTGTGAAAACACAAGGTGAATTCCCTGTGAATTTGGTATTTATTTGGGCTGAACCCAGCCTTGACCTGAATGAGGAAGGGTCTGGTCCAGGTCCCATGAGAATATCTCAGGCTTTGGTGCAGAACTGCTAATAGGGTGGCTGAGAAGGTCTCCAAGGCCCAGCTGCCCCCAAAAGATCAGGTTGTACTTTAGCACCTGGTTTTAGTGTTACCTTTTTATCTCCAGGTTGAGCCGATAAAGTAGTGCTGGCCTTACAGTAGGGAGTTGTTGAGTGGCCATTGCCTCCCTTCAAATTCAAAAGCCCCAGATAAGGGGCTAATTCTGACTGTGGTGGTTTGTCTGGGAAGGTGTTTCCCTGGCAATTACATCACCTGGGAAAAGACTGTGCTCTCCTGCAAGCTGGAACAGACTGTGGAAGGACTGGATGAGAGGTATTTGAAGCTAGAAACTCTCTTTTTATTTTCTCTATGTCAGGTGAAGTCAACTTTAACAGGAGCTGAAGGCAAGAGGGAACCTGCCCAAAGCTATGGCTCTTTTCCTGAGGCAGGAGGCTAGATCCGTGGACCGCTGCATTCAGGTGCCTGTTATGTTCTCCAGAAGTTGCCCTTTCCCTGCTAGTCATGCGAGGTGTTCGTGGTGTGTTCAGAAACTCTTTGCACAGCCTGTGGTTGGGGTCTGTTTGCTCACTCTAGTCCTGACGTGGCTGAAGAGTTTTTGGACTGAAGAGTTAAGCAGGAGGGCTCAAGGTGAAGTGAGGGTCTAGAAATGGGAATTAAGCATCTGAGTGTTGAGGGTGGGTCATAAGTAAACCCTGGGGGGAGCAAGTAACTTGTAACCTGACAGTCTGTGGTCTGGCAAGAAATTCTGAGTATCAAGAGCAAAGAACTGCTTGGACTTGTATTCAAGACTTGCAGGGGATTCAGCAGCTCTTGCTCCTCCTTCCTCTGAGATAGGAATTTCCCAAGCCATTATCAGGATGGCCCCCTTTCTTGGAACAGACTCTCCACATTGCTACTGTTGACATCAGACCCCTCCATCCCCACCAGCTGTGTGCCAGACCTCTCCGGGAGCAGGCCAAGACTGGGCTGTGTCTTTCAGCATCAGAACCTGGAACAGCCACTGCAGTGGAGCAGCTCCACAAAGGGATGGTCCCATAGCCCTGCAAGTCCTTGTGGGGCAGACCTGTAGCCCTGAGAGCCCATGTGCCACGCCTGGCTGGGCAACGGGTCGCAAAGTGCTGGGAAATGAAGAAAAGTACTTCTCCTGTGTGGGAAGAGTTTATGAGGGAAGGCAATATGACCAAGACACTAATTGTTGAGGTAACTGTCTAGTCATGTGAGAAGGTGAAACAGTAAATCAGGTTGACATTAAGCAAGGGATATAGCAGTACAGAGTAATGAAGGCAGCTAGATACCTCTGTAGCACTGACTCTTCTCCCATGCTGATCACTTCATCCTCTTCTGAAATCTGTAATGATCTGAAAGATTTGGACCCTATTCCATGCATAATGCCTGGTGCTCTAACTTTAAACTTAGTGTAGGCTAATATATTGGAGAACTGCCTGATATCAGGGATCCTTCTAGTGCAACACGCCATAGAAACATGAAATCTAACAGCTGGTCTTGCCATGCCGTATTTGCATGCTAAGTAATGGAAGCAAAGGCTGACCAACCTTCTCTTCCTGAATACCGACAGAATTCATTTGTTCTCCTGCCATTTCTCCTTTTCTTTGCCTGAAAATTTTGAAGTTTCAAAAAAGTTTGTTTTTAATTAGAAACAAAAATACAGTATCTGTCTCTGGTTTTGAAGAAATAAAAATGTACAGAAGCAATGCTTCAAAAACAAGGACTGGATGCTTTATTTTTTAATTTGGAAGAAACAGCCTCTGCCTCTGATCAAGAGAGCCTGGAGACACAAGTATACAAGGAGCCAGGCAGCTGCCTGGCAAGCACACTGGCAGGGATGTGGCTGGACTGGTCGCTGAGGCAGCCTGTGTGGCTGCCTGGTTCCACTTCAAACACAAATAAAATACTGGTAGAACTGGCAAGTTCTTGCAAAGGACTTGGATTCTATGAAATCAAAGCTTTTGGATGGAAAACTGTTCCAACAGAAATTGATGCAGTTTACTGTGCAAAAAAGCTATCTGCCTGAACAGTAAGATAGTTACACATTTTAGTTTAAGGATTATTTCTGTCTTAGTATTTTAGGTATGGTTGGGCAGTGTGTAGAAAGAATAAACTAAGCAGAAATAGAAAACAAGGTTAAAGGACACGGTGGGACAGGTGTGATGGAAAAAGCAGGTATGAGTGGTGAATGAGCACCAGAAAGAAGAAAGGCTTAGGCTTTTTTTGCAGTCTGATTGCTCTCGCTGTTCACAGCTGCACCTTCCAGTATGGCGGAGGTGATCTCAGCCATTGCAGAACTCTTCCAAGAGCTCCAAGCCAGAGGGAAAGGTGGGAAAGGATGGAGAGAAGGGCTTGAGGAAGTGTTGGATCATGTTGGCAAGCAGGGAAAGAGGGTGAATGGTATTTGTAAATCAACAGTTCTGTATAGGGGATGTACTTTTTGTACAAAATCCTGGCTGTTGCTTGCTGCTGCTATTGATCAGGATACTGAGTAGTGTTTGAAAGCTTTCCTTTTCTCCTGAGCTGTATGTGTGTGGGAACTCATGGATCTGAGAAGTGGTGCACAAGCTGTATTAGTCTGCTCCTGCACTCATCTAAAGTGAAACCCTTCCTGCAGTAGCTCCTGGCTGTTCTCTTGCTGACAATCTCTTGTAGTTTACTGACGAGGATCAAAATTATCAGCCAAGCAGGTTATTTCTGTAGATGGTTAATCATGGGCGGACATGATTCAAAAGAGAAGGCCAAGCTGTGGAACTAGACCACTGCAGGTTACAAGGCATGTGTTTATCTAGCACCATTTTAAAAAGTCTAACAGTTTTATTTTTCCTCTGCTGAGCCCACTTGGCTTGTGTTCATCCAGCTCTGAAAATATTTACAGCTGCAAGTTAGACTGAGGCAAATGCCCACACCTTTATGACAAGAAATTTTATTGGTAGATGTTAAACAGCTCTAGTTCTGGGTGCAGACCTGTGCATCTCAGGTCTAACTATCAGAACTGCTCCCTTACTCTTCTGCAGGTCTAGGTGGGGTGTCTGGAATGGCTGAGACCCGGTAAGATTCCTCCTCTCCTTATTCATTCTTGAATAATCAACTTAGCGTTAGCTGCTTGAACTAGATGCTACTCCATAATGTCAGTGAAATCAGTGTTGGAACACAGATTAACTCCCTCTAACTCCGTCAGATTCTTGGAAGACATCTCTTGTTGAACTTTGGAAATGTTTGATTAGATGCATTCATCCATAACTGACTCTTTGGTCACCCGCTCTGAAGCTTAGTCTCTAAAACCCTGACTGGAACATCTCTAGATGTTTGCAGAAGGCTTTTTAGGGATTTACTTCACTGCGAGATACAAGGAACCGTGCTTAAATCTGCAAGTGTTTAAGCAGGAGAATAACAGTTTTAAATTACTTTTTTTTTTTAAGAAAAAACAACGAAACAGAAACAACCAACCCAACAGCACTGTACTTCAGATTGCCTCCTGTACTGGCAGAATGAGGTGAAGCAGATTGTAGCCTGTATGTGAAAACACTGGGTTACTGTTACTTTTTTAAAAAAACAAGCAAACAAAACCCACCAAAAACCCCCAAACCTCCAAATATTACATCAATCCTTTGATTATAGGTGTTGGTGTTTTTCATAAACTTGCTGAGAGAGCAAAAAGGATCCCCAAGCTGTCATGGTTGCCCTACTCTCCCTTTAATCTCATTCCTACAGCTGTAGGACCAGAACGCACTGTGCCAAATCGATGTGGCAATGTGGGGTGTAGGCTGAGGAGACAAAAAGGTAATTTACAAAGTAAGGACACCCTTTCATTAAAAAAAAGCTATAATGAAATAATTTTGAAAGCCGTTTGGAATTAAAACAATCTTTAACTTTTAATGAGTAATTATTCTTGGGATCAATAACAGTATAACCAAACGCACTTTGTTCCTCGGGGACAGAGGTAAATTTGGGTTTAAAGAAGGCGCCACAAATATTTTGTGCTTTCGGGAGGGGCCGTTACTCCTGATGCGGTGGGACAGAGGGTTACTGGGAGCAGAGGAGGGGTTGTTGCGCTCCGCTGGGTGCGGGGGTGGGCTGGGGCCGCCGGGGCCGGCCGCGGGCACAGTGCTGCCCGGCGAGCAGGAGAGGGCGGCAGAGAAGCAGGAGAGCGATCTGCGGCTCCTGCGAAGGCTTCGAGACGCCCCTTAAAAATTTAAGGGGAGCGAGAGCACATCGGAGCTCTCAGAAGCCAAATCCCCTGCAAAAAGGCAGCTTCGTCAGCCTTTAAAGAAAGTCCGTAGCACTTTAAAAATGTCCGGTTCCTGTGGCAGCCCAGAAGAGGTGGTGCGGCAGCCGGGCAGAGATGGCAAGATGAGGAGGGAGGACGTGGATGATTCTCAACCTGAGGGGAAGAGGTTGAAGCTGGGGAATGAAGGAGGAAACATTGGGAAGGACACAGGAGCAGCAGCAGCAGAAGAAATGATGCCTTGTTTAGGCAGAGAAGAGCCTGTGCCCGATGGAGCCGGTGAAGGCAAAAGTGTAAGTGAGGGTCTCCAGTAGCTCTGAGCTGGAAAAGGGGAAGGGCTCTGCGGGTACCTTTGAAATTATTTGTCATCCTGAAGTTGGTAATTGGGCATCGAGTAGTGTAGGACAAACGCGATGGAGTGTCCTGGCTCACCGAGTTTATAAGACTCTTTATTTCCTTATCCTGGCTCCATGCTTTTTAGTGCAGAAGTGTGTGTTTTAACCTGGCTCTCGCCGTTAGCTGCCTGCAAAATATGAATTTGTCAGAGAAGTGATTTTTTTTTTTTTTTCCCCCTGGGGATCAGGGCAGAAGGAATATTAAGCACTAAAGCTTGTTTTTCAGCTCCCTGTATCTATTTAGAAATTGGGTAACAGTCGGTCTATTGAATCGGACACCTTGGGTTATCAGTCTGTCCAGACTTTCAGCTGCGTTTCTGTTACGGAATGCTGTTCTACAGCGGGGGGTGAGGGCAGAGCCTCTGGGGGAAGAGGAGAGTTGGTGGTAAGAGCTCTCATCTGCTGAGACCAAAGGTATTCTCCTGAGATTTTTGAAAAAAAAAAGAAAAAAAGCTGCTGAACAGTTGTCTATTTAATATTACCGTTATCAGGTCTTTATATGAGGTTAACTTTGTCAGTGTTTTCTGACCGGTTGTTTAGCTCAGCTCTGTGCCTGTCAGCAGGTTTCTGAGGCACGGCAGAATACTGGAGGGGAGAGAGGGTGAACATATGGATTCCCAGCCAGCTGAATCTTTTCCTCTCAAGGTGCAATTTGGGCCAGGTAATTTTCTGCCTGGACACTGCTTCCCTCAGTCAGAAGTGGGGGCTGGGATGGTGGGGTTGGTTTGAGCAGTGTCTTGGGTGTAGATGTTTCCTGTTTAAGTCTGTCATGCGCTGAGAATATAGCTTCTAGAATTCATTTAACAGCTGCTGGAAATTTTAGTGTACTGGTTTTATCTAGAAGTTTTCTGAAATAGATATTTCCCCCCTCCCCCCCCCCTCCTGGGATTGATTTTCCTGAATTAAGATACTCCTCTTCAAACGAGGAGTCAACCAGGTGCTCCACATTTTGGTAGGATTTACCTTTGTAAAGAATTTGAAGGGTAGTTTACTCAGCTCATTCTGGTGGGAGGTCATGTCTAAATGCAGCAGTCTTCCCGACTCACAGAAGTATTTAAAATGTGTCTAGAGTGTCAGCTTATACAAGCAAAGGTCTCTTTTAGCGGTCCATGTAACTGCATATAGTTGCACTTCAGTGCAAGCCTACGTTTTGGGTTTCCAATGCCTATGGAGACATGTTCTTGTGAACTTTCAGATACCTAAGTAGTACTCTTGTTCTGATACCAATTCTGGTAGAGATTATTTATCAAAAGTATACAAATGAGTTGATTGGTCAAATCATAGGTCTTGGGTGGAGTTTTTTGTGTGTGTTTGTTTTTCCTTTTCTCTTTTTTCTTTTCTGAAAGTAAAGGCTTTAAATCCATTCAACTTCATAATAAGAAACCATAACTGAATACCACTATGGGTTGAGGTAAAAGTCTTTTTGATAGTACATCTTACTGTAATATTGAATTAGGAAGTTATCAAAGAACAAGCCTTAATTGAATAAGTTTATTCTGTCTTTTGAGGGATGAATTTTTGAATGTAGAATATACCAGAATGATGCATACCTGAATTACTGGACTCTGCCCTGTTTGTGAGGATTGCTTTACTCCCTTATTAAAGTTCTACTCCTACAGGAAAGTTCTGTGGTGATGGATAACTGTCCTTTT
>VWZZ01002147.1:97386-153244 GCA_013399095.1 Psophia crepitans | reverse complement strand
TGTCCTTTTTTTTTTTTTTTGTCCTTTCAAGGGCCTGTGTATATCCGCGCCAACACTATATTCTGACTTTCCATCAGGGACTTGCTAAAGATATTAACAAAGCAATTGTGATAATGAGCAATTATTTTATTGTTTGCCTCTCTCTAAAACCTATTCTTAAATAGCTTTTATAATAAAATAATAGTTCTTATAATAAATTAAACGGAGTTTGATTCAAAGTTCATCACAGCCCAAGGAAGCTATTCATTCCACTCACTTCAATGGACTCTTTCTTGGGATGTTGCACTACATTTGTATAAAGTTCCAGGGTTTTTTTTTATCCTTCCCATGTAAAGCAGTGTGTCTGAGTTGGAGACATTATTAGAAATAATTTGTGCGACACTTGAAATTCTCTTAACATAAAACTCTTTCTAAAAACAATAAAAACTTGTTCAACAATCACTGTAAGTGTCTCTCACCTAGTGGAGAGCGAGCTGCTGGAAAAGATGGACTGTGTGCCCTGAGGAAACACTGGAATGACTTCATTTCTGTGCTTAGAAGAATCTTTATTTTAATAGGCATAGTGGTATGGGTAATCAATGCATGCATTGGAAGAACATTTCCTAATAGTCCATTATGTCTTCTATTTTAAAGAAGGACATTTTAAAAAAAAAAAGTATAGCTTTGTCTCATTTTTGGACTAGTAATAAAAAACATGAGCGCAGTAAGTGTGTTATTTCTTTATTCCACTGCAATTTGCCTGTCTACATCCATTCTTAGGTTTAGAAGAAAGAGGTCTACCTAGGTCATCTGCTTATGATGAAATCTTGTATTATGAGAGAATGCAAACACCATCTATATTTTTTGCTTGTGAAATGATGCACAATGCTTCTGGGCATTTACTTGGCATTGTGTATTTATAACAGTAGCTGCTGCTGTGCAGAAGCTGGTTGCAGAAGGACCACTAGCTTTACTGGTCGGAGCTGTCTTGTTTGCCATGGGAATGAAGGGCTGCATTTGCCAACATCTAGTTTGCAGTGGTATCCGGAATGATTCCCTCACTTAGTACTAATAGATAATGTGGTAACCTGGGGTAAAACTGTAATTGATAATTTAGACATCTATTAAAATAATTTGCTTCTTGCCTTCTCTTTTTGTTTCATTTATAGTGAGGAAACTGCTCACAGCAGGTGTGAATCACATAGTCTAAGACCATGTAATTTTTGCCCCTGTAATGTTTCTTTCTGGCACAGCATCAGAATGAGGTATTTTGTTCAGATGAAATGGAATGCAATCTTTGTAGTAAAGTTCAACTTAAAAATTTCTCATTTGGTACAGATGGTGGGAATTAGCATTTGGAAGAGCTGGTGAATCAGACCTTTTTGTCAAAAATTTGGGTAAAAGTATTTAACCAGGGTCTCTGTAGAATTCAATCTACCTCTTGTGTTACTGGAGGATGGCCATGACAGTCAGCTGCAGGATATCCTGTGGTTGATTGGCACCCTACCCATGCTCCAGCACATACTGCAAATTATTAATTTAGTGTAAAATAGTATTTACTGAAATACAAAGCATGTGAAGAAAAAAGCATGCAAGTATAATGATTTCCCCCCCCGGCTGATAGGCATGTTCATAATGCAAGTTATGGGGTATCCATGAGTTATGATCATTAAGAGTGTAATCCATGTATCCTTGTACTTAAAGGATACAGTCTTGTTTGGTCTCTCTTTAACCAACTCTTAGTCCATATGGCCTGGCAAAAGTGGTTTGGATTTTGGTGCAAAGGCATTTCTGTATTCATAATGCTGCTTTGTTACAAATCACACTTCTCTACCCTCTAAACATTTGTGCAAAATATATAGAAAAAGACCAAATTCCTGGGTTTGGTTTGACAGCAGTCTTAACTCTGTTTTCATCTGTAATGTCAGCTGTGCAGGAATGTGTAGGAGAGAGCTTGAACTTTTATCCCTTTAAACAACTTCCAGAAAGACTTAATGCATTTGGGAATTAAAGCACTGTGTCAAATTTTTACAAAAATTGCCTTTGTGTAGACTAGGAAAAGAGGAAAGTGTAGAAGTATAGTGAAGAACAATTGTAACTTTTTGTTGTTAACATCAAAAGTAATGTCTTTATTGCAGTTTTGGGACTGTCATGTTGTAAAAGAAATTCTGAGAAAAGTATATGAAAACTTGTTCTTTAATACTTTTGTAGGAGGAGAAAACTGCTTTTGCTCATCAACGCTAAAGAATTGACTACACTAAACTTGTGGTATGTGACAAATCCAGCCGTCTAAATATCAGGTGGTGATAGATGCTTTACATACAGTTTAGATGGGAAGATGTTATGTGACATCCTTGCCTTTGCATACAGAACAAATCGAACCTTGTCGTTACTTCTTTGAAAAGTGCTGGGAGATCCACTCCTTAAAAATACTTCATCTTTAAAAGCAGCTAGTAATTTGTTGGGAATTTTGGGTCAGTTGAAATACGGGGAAACTACCTTTCATGTCAGATTAAATTTAAACATGCCTTTCCCATGCTCATCACTGCCTGCATGAGGCATTTGGAACGAAGATTCAGTCCCTGTGGCCTTCTGTTCTGCACAGTGGCACTGTCATGTGGTACCTAGATCCTGGATGCCTTCATAGGCCAAGCTATGGTTAAGGATAAGAGAAGCCTTCTTTCTTTCATTGTTCCCTAGCATCTGACTGCTCCTTCATGTTAATCTTGTCCTGGGCACATTGGATAGAAGCACGTTGCTTCAGTTTATGCTGATGTACCAGTATTCCCAAGCTGTAGAAGAACACACCTTGGAAAGGTGAAAAACACACCTCAGAAAGCCTATCGTTTAAAAGGTTGTTTCTCAGGAGGAGAGGAAGGATTTTCTAGGAATTAAGATATGAGCTTGGAATTTAAAAGGTGTAATGTTCAGTTCGAGATAAAATTCCCTCCTGTGAGTTACAGGTCTGGATTCACAGTATTGACTTAAAAGCTTTGTAAAGACCAGGGGAGGATACAGGAACTGAACCTTGCATCTGGATTCACTGCAGAAATTTTCATGTCTGCCTTGAGCACCGCGAGCTGCTAGTACTTGAGGTAAATAGCAAAGATATAAGGAGGCACAGAATATGAAAATGGTGTTAGTCTAGACAAAGGAAAGGCACATTTATTATCTTTTATATTTAGCTCAGGTTGTATGGAAAATATTTTTTTTGCTAAATAACTCAAGCCTTTTCCATGATATATATGCATCGCCATAGAGTCAAATCTAAGTGGATCTGAAGACTGAAAGTCGGACCTTTCTGTGCATTGCCATGCAACTTCACACTGTTAATGTGGTTTCTCATACAGATTTTTTTGTTTGTTTGTTTCAGAAAATTTATTTGCTTCTTAGGGTTGGTTTATTAAGAAAACTTGTTTGTGTGTATATGGCTTTGTGCTCTTGATCATATTTATGAATATTACTTTGAAGGGGAATTGTGTTTAGAGAGGGAGAACCTGGGATGGTGGGTCCGTACTGGATTGAGAGTCCAATTTAAGTTGCTGACTTTGGACTTTCAAGGTCCTAATCAGATTGAAACACTCTACTGTTAAGACTCCAGTTTAGTTTTTTTCCATCTTCCTTATATCACAGGATTTAAACAATATTATCCTGTTGTCCTCAGAAGTTATGGAAGGGAATGGACCTCCTTTGGGAGGTCAGCATAGGTTTGAAACATTTTGAATAGCATGACGTTTGGAACACGTTGTGTAAAGCAGTCTGTGTCTGCCATTCCTCACTTGCCTATTTTTGGGTTTGATTTGCTAATTCAGAGAATAACTTAAAGATTTAGTTTATTGACTTGTTACACAAACTGTGTTATATGCTGGAGTTAATGTTTTTGTTGTTTTGATTCAGAACACAATAAAATTCTGTCCAGGACAGAGACGTAATTATTTGTCCTTAGAAATGGAAAGAAAGGAGATAATGTTTTCGAAAAAGTGAGTGGTGGTATTGATGTAAGCTGCTGGAGTTAATTCTAAAGGAGTATTTGCTAAATGCTAGTAAAGGAGCCTTTTGTAGAAAGGTGTGGGTAAAAGACCTTCAAAAAATGGTTTGGATTTGATTCCGAGTCCAAGAACAAGTCAATGGAAAATGTTCTCCCTGAAAAGGATCTGTCCTCCTGTTAACCTTCTGCTGCTTAATGCCCACACTGGTAAACAGCGTCACTGTGACTTGAGCAGAATAACTGCAGTCAGGAATTGACTAAGACAACTAAAGGTGGCAGAAAGAGACCCTTATGGATGACCTCATTCAAACATTTTTACTGTAGTCATTAGAACAGATCACTAGGTGTCAGGGGGTAAGTGTACAAAACTAAAGACTTCATAGGGACTGCCTCATTGTTCTCACATGGGGGCAGTTTAATTTTATTCAGTGAATGACTGCTTGTTTTTAACACACAATTGCAACCAAGAGTAGCATAAACCCTTTGTATTTACCCACTTGAAGTTTAATTTCACTGGTAAGGAACATACACGGAGCATTTCTGTCTCAATTTGAATAATCAATTACCTAATATTATAACTTTTGTAGAGCAACCGGAATATTACTTTTGATTGAAATTACAACCAAAGTGCATTAGAATCTTCTGAAGTGCAAAAGACGACATTTCTGGTCTACAGGGTTGAATTAGTAGAGGTATGGAATCAAGGTATTTATGCATTGCTTTTATTTACTACTGTCTTCTCCTTCAGTAACCCAATATAGGTTAGTAGGTATTGAATAATCCCACAGTAATTATGAAAAATATTTTTATTTGAAGTCTTTGTGATTTTGAAATTATTTACTTTCTGGATATTTTTTTGGTTTTTAATGTTTGCAGCCTTAGTCATTAGCCCGGATTGAAACGATGGGGAATATGCCATAGAAGCTATGCAAAAATTGAAAATGGAAGCAGGGTGGTGCTTCAGCAGCTTTCCCTCTCCTGTGGAGTACTCGATGTTCATCCTCATTTGTTAGTGCACTATTACTAAGGAGTTGCCTATTTTGGTCCATAAAATTAGACTGTAGTACCTGATGCACTGCCACCCACGTCATTTCTCCCTAGAGAAAGCACGTGAAGTGTTCTAATGCTTTGTCCGCTGTGCAGTTCTTAAACAGCCCAAGGATTTACTCATAGTCTTGTCTAAACTAGAAGGGAACTTATCCTTTAAATTAAGAATACAGAACATCTACTTTTGATAGTTGTCTTGTGTCCTGAACTCTTTCCTTCTGGCATTCTAAGCTATTATTAAAACAGACTTCACCTTTTGAACGGTAGTGAAGCAAGGTGGTTACTAACAGGAATCTTCTAATAGCTTTATGTAGGAAAAAACAACAGTTGAGTAACTTAATATAATGTCATTGACTGAGAGAGGTAGATAATGAAGGAATTTTCATTTACTTGTACTGAGATTTAATTAATAAAGGTCCATCGAAGATTTACAAAGCAATGAGAAGTGGCAGGAGAGGACGTGTTGGTAGCTGTGGTCCTTGAAAAGGATACTCTCTAGTCATAAAAACAAAAGTTGTTTAAAGTGACATAGATTAGCTAAGCACAGTAATTGTTTCATTTACCTGCTATGTTCTCCCTGCATGCTTACAATACAATGCCTTTCGGCCGTGTTACACTAGCCATTCCATGGAGCTGTGGCTGATGATCACGCTGCAGAACAGTAACATTTCTGTGCTGTCCTGGGTACCTGCGGGGAAGTGTAGGCTGTGGTGTGGATCGTTGTGTTTCACATGGTACTGTGTATTGCAGGTAGTTCAGGGTCCCTAGGAAATAACACAACTCTTGTCCTTCATTTCATTAAAAAAAAAAAGTAAAATTTTCTTTAACTAGCTGGTAACCAAACAGACAAGTCAAAAGGTGAAGGGAAAGAGAAGCATGTAGTTGTCCGAGGATACGTAGCACATCGTTATCTGAAATGCTATAGCTGCTCAGGTTCCGGGTCTCAGCTGTTAAGATCAGTGATCCCCAAGCTGTGACTTGGAGATAACATCTGAAACCTTCAGTTATTCTTCATCACTATAAGAAAGTGAAGGCTGCTAAAGGAGAACAAAGTTGAGTATCTGTGGTGTATTACCGGCTCAGTGTTGTTGTGTGAAGGCTAGCAAGAATTGTGCAGGGTCATAACGGCCTTTAATAACTGAGCTGGGACACCACAGAATCAGCCATCACTGGCATGAACTTAAAGGGCTCCATGATTTCTCCAGGTCATAATGACCTTGAATAGTTGAGCAAAGACAGCACGGGATCAGTCGTTAATGGCATATACTTAAAGGGCTCTCTATTTCCCAGCTCCTGTAATTATTTTGATGGTATTGGTTACCTTTGGTAGTATGGAGGTGATGGAAAATTTTTTAGTTTTCATAAAACTTCCGTTATTGTTAATGTCTGTGAATAGTGTGGTAAATTCCAGTTTTAGAGAAGCAGTGTCGTCTATTCAGTCTCCTTGTACTGAACTTAATGATTAGGGATTTTAGTAAAATGGAATTTCAAGGTGTCTTTAAGAAGAGAATTTCAAGTAACATGTGTAAGCTCATAGCAAGTCAAAATTCTTATTTCTGCATTTGCTGTAGGTCAGTATGACTGGTGGTGCTGGAAGGACCACTTCTGCAAGACCGGAAGGTCAAAAATGTGATGTATTGTCAAATACTGCCCTAGTAATGATCCATGTTTTTTAATGCTGGTTGCATCTTTCTTATTGATATTCTTTTCGATACCCATATCTGATTTAGTGCTTTCTATTGAACATTCGTTTCTTTTAACTGGGGCTGAGCCCTGCTAGTGCAAACGCCAGATAAATATGCATAGCCTTAAGTGAACTCATGGCAGAGTAAAACGCACAAACAGCAAGGATTGAATTTCATCCAGTAAATTTGTACTCATCTATAGCATAGTGGGTCAGAGTTTCTTTCTTCTGCCATCCTATATAGTGAGCATTAATTACGTGCTTTGTGTGGGTCAGAAAAAATCAAATTATTTTATATTCATTATGCTCATCCCCCTGTTTCGATATCCAAAGGCACTGTGTAGAGTCCAAGCAAGCACAAGAGGTATTTGGCAATTTCTGGTAAGGTATGATAACTGTGTATTGGTGGTTGATCTGAACAAAAAAATGTGTTGGAGCTGAGCAAAGAATATACTTACAGGAAGAACAGCCACACCTGTGCACTGGCTTTTTGCTAGTACAGAATTAGAACGATGGGGGAGAAATAAGTCCCAACTGAGGTACATTGGAAGAAAGATGGAAAAAAGAGTGATAGAGACAGGCTGCATAGCACATGTGTAATTAAACAAAAAAATGGCTTTAAAAAGTTGTTTTTTTTCAAATTGAGATGATATAATGTATACAAATTTCTATCATAGTATGGATGTTTGATTTGCTAGTTGAGATGTAGTGTGTATACGACACATAATATTTTTGGTGAATGTTCTTTTCCAAAAAAATGAACACTAGTCACAAAAAGTATAAATGGTTTTAGTATGTAAAATTCTGAACTGTCACCATACTGAGACTGTTAGTTCCTTGAGTTGGACCATAACTAAGTGGAAAGTAAGTATTCTGATCAGTAATACATTGGTGAAGTAACATCTATTCTGAGATGCTGAGAGGCTTTTTTCTTTAACTAAAATACATATTTCAACTAAAAAACCTAATCTTTTCACTGTCTCCAGAGGGCAAAATCATTGACTGTTATGTTTAGAAACTGTCTGTGAATTAGAAGAGTCTATATAAGATGGAAAGAATGCTGCTTGAGCAATTAGTCACTTTTTACTTAATTTAAAATAAATAATGACATGGTGGAAAGCTGTTGCGTTAGATTTATAAAAAGAATGATTCTTGGAAAAGCAGCAGAACAAATTTTCTTCCTCCCACTGCAGGTCGGTTTCTAAATGTTGCAGGCACAATAGGGTTTGGTTATGTGACAGTATTTTCTTCCAATGTCTCTAAGTCCACGTTGTGCAAAGGCATGTTGTTCCTGGCCACTGATATCTAGACCACTGTTGGATTTCCAGCCCCAAACTGACTGTTAGACCCTGGTTTCTGTTGAAAGTTAGTACTAACCTTGTAACTTTTGTTTGTGGGCTTGTTGCACCTGATCTTATTGACTCCCACGATGGGAATAAAGTCATCGCCTAAGTAACTGTATCCATGTACTTTATTTTCCATCTTGAAGGTCTGTGTTCCTCTTTTATTTACTACTGTCTCCACTCTCTCTGGTTCCACACTTTTGAAGAAAGCCGATTCTGCTGGATGGTTCCCTGTTAATAATTCAATGGTTTAGGTACTGCTCTGCCTTGGTTTTCAGGTTCATTTACCCACAACTGTGAGTGAGATAGTCATCTTGTTGGGACGTTGCTGCTGTGCAGTACTATACCTGCATCCTGCTTTTGTCGTGAATGATTCTGTGTTTGTCCATATGTAAGGGCATTTCTGTCAGACGAGCGCAGATTTTTTCACTGCTATTTTATTTAAGTGGTCTGAAAATTACCAGTGACTTGATTTGTACCTACTCACTTTCCTCAGTTCACTGAAAAAAAACAACCACTGAGCAATATTAATGGAAGAAGAGATCCTGGTGGGACATAACTGTAGAGATATCTTCATTGGAATGACTCTCCCTCCCCCCCCCCCCCCCCCTTCCTATGTGATTAGTTTTAATTCATTTTAAACATGTTCTGTGTACCTGTGCACTTAAACCGAACTGATATATATGTTAATACTCCAAAGTGGTTGATGTATATCATAAATAATTATTTTTATAAATGGAAGTCTGAACCTTCAATCAAAAATCACTTCAAGTTGGACTATGCTTATTTTCCATAACCCACCATCAGTTGTCAGTGGTCATTCTGTTACATAGTCCTGAGCTGTCTTCTAATTTCCCTACCTGTCCTAGATCAGTACAGCATTAGGCAGCCACTTCCTACCCTTACAATATCATGATTTATTTTTTTTTCCCCCCAAAAGATACTTCATTATATTATAGAGCCCAGAAGTCTAAACTGAATTAATATCTTGTTTTCTGTTGACAGGTGAATTTTGTGCCAAAGGTCACTTTTCAAAATCCTTAATCTTGTTAGGTGATGGGTCAGTTTGGGCAAAAGACCAAATATACTTGTGAACAAGAACTACTGTTTGGTGTCTCAGGACTTAATGTCTATAAGCTGTACGTACAAAAAAAGAAGCTGTTCCCTTGGGGATATGTACAGTGTGGATTGTTCTTAGCCCAGAAGCTTTTAACAAAAACAAACCAAACACACAAAAAAAACCCAGGAAAAAACCCAACAGTGCAGCTGAAATAAATTATGGGCCAGTGCGGTCTTCAGCTTGTTGGTCACTGTAGTGAGATTGTGTGGTGCTGCTGGAAGATGATCAACTTGTTTTGTATTTCATAGCTTCAGTAAACGGGTCACTCAGGTTTTTCTATGTGACTGAGGTCTAAATCCCAGCTAACAGCAATCTCACCTCCAGAGGTGGCTGGAATCATCACTGGATGCTCTGAACAAGGCAAAGGGAAAGCAGTGAGGGACCATCGGCAAACAGAAGAGCGGAGTTTGCTTGGGAGCTGTGTGTACAAGTTTGGCTGCTGGTATCTTTTAGAGGATGAAGTGCTGTGAGTGGTGGCAGTTTGGCTATGAGGCCTGGCAACCTCTTCGTTTTCTCCGGTGCCGTAATAATGTTTAGTGGCGTTTGTGCAACGTAGAGCATTGCCGCTGCTGAAACAGGCTGAGCTATGCTAGAACCTCACAGGTCCGCATGAGCTGGGAAGTTCATTTTGTGGAGCAGATACTGCACAAGGTTAGGGGAGTGGAGTGCCTGCTAATGCTGAAAGGACAGATGCATAGTTTTGTGTATTTTATTTTATTTTTTTTCCCTTAGGGGAAAAACCATAGTCCCACAGAGCAATAACTTTGCTCAAACCACCTAGTAAAGAAAAAGTAAAAATATACAGCAATTAATGGTATTTCATACAGATTACTCTGTTTTCTCAGTATATGGCAGTTTTCACTGGAATGCCACATATGCAAATGATAGCATCCTATGTTCTGTTTACTTTCTTAAAACTTGTTTTCATAAAATGAGCATTTGCTTAAATTCCTAAATTAGATTTGGTGTTTTTTTATACCAGCTGCATAATTGCCAAACATGTTGCTCTTAAATCTGTTTGTTTAAAGAAACCTTTTTCACTTGCTGATCCTCAGCCTTTCATCTGGAGGTTCTAAAGAAGTAGCTGTTGTAGCTACTAGTATTGAGATTTGAACACTGTACCAATTCACAGAGGGTGCAGAATAGAATTAGTTACGTGTGTACTATGTGATTGTGCAAGTGTGCGTTCATCCTTATTGCTACTTTATTCTTGCATCAGTTTCTGTAATTGCCAGGAATATTATTTTATTTTCCGAAGCCCAAAGTCCAAAACACTCTACTTCATTAATGCATAATTTTGCCATGCTGACGTAAGGAATCCTGGAAATGAAACGTGCATGTTTAGCCTATAAATAAAAGCTTTCAGCTTTTTACATTACTGACCCTGCTCCTTGGGCTAAGGAATTGTTTTCTGAGGAAAAATATGACTTTCAAGGTATAAGATGGGTCTCCTGTCATTTCAGGAAATTGCATGTTGTCTTACAGGACTGAAAATTCACTAATCTTTTTCCTTTCCACTCTCCTTTAGTTTGAACTTTCAAAACTGACAGGTGATGTTTGCGGTCCCTTTGAAATCAAAGAAATTGGCCACTAAAGTCATAGCAACAGAGGTGACACCTCTTAAGAGTGTGTCTCACTGGAGATGGATGTCAGATTCTATTTAGACAGCTTTTGCTTTGTCTTTGACGATGTTCAAACTATTTGGTACTCATCACAACGTTTAACATTTGTCTTGTCTAGAGTTTCATGGTTTTACCTTGTTGGCACTGGATGCTATTCTGCAGCTGGACAGCAGAAGCTGATGCTTTAGTGCCTAGTGTCCCAAGATCCATTTTCCTGAGAAAACCAGGAAAAAAGTGCAGCTGTGTATCGTAATGTTTTGTTTTCTCTTTGTGTGGTGTTTTCCTCCTACATCTTTAACTTAGAAAGAAGTTAAAATTTCCTTGCTTTTAGCTGTACTTATCTTAGTTCAGTCAAGGGTCCCCTGACTCCCAAAGCGGCTTTCTTAGCACATTTTACCAAGAATTAGTTGTTTCACATAAAACAAGTAGTTAAAATTGTCGTATTCAATGATTATCCATTTTATAAGTGGCAACAATTACACTTGAACATGCACATCTCCATTAGGCTCAACTAAAACGTAATTAAAGTTTGAAAAGCATCATGAGTTTCTCTGATGAAAGGCCTTATGTAAATTTGAGAAGTGTGTTTATTATTCCTGATAATAAAAGCCTGGTTTCCTCTGAAGGGCTTATTTGTTAAGCTATGGCTTGAAGGTGACTTGGGGTCATATTCAATATAATCTTTGCCTGCATTCAGTGCCAGGAAGCCCTCCAAAGGCCAGGCAGACTCCCCCCCCACCAAAATTAATTTTTTTTCTATATGACTGCAGCAGAGTTTGATCTGCAAATGCAGTAACTAACTTTCTTTCATTTAGGCTTAAAGGAGATGGCTGCTTTCCATACAATGCTTTCTAGACGTATTTGATTTCACGTAAACCGAAGGAGATGGCGAAAACTCCATAGGCGGCATTGGGATCCTCTTCAATCTCCCAAGACCTAAGCCGGAATCTAGTTTTTATGTATGCTCCAAACTTAAACTTTAAGCCCTCTAACTCTAGAGTAAAAGCGAGCTTGTATTAAAAGAGCCTCGATACCTCCTGCAGAACTGACACGAACATTTCATTAAACAAATTGTGATGTTTGTTTTCTTGTATTTAATTTTTTTTTTGTTCTTTGTTGTATGGGGCATTTGCATGGAAATGGGATCTGGAAAATTGCCTCTGTTCCTGCTGTTCGTTCCTCACCTGGAGGCACAATCTTTGCTCTGATTTGCAATTAGTTACTGTGTAAACTATTGCAGTGTCAGAGGTGGTGTTATGATTTTGGGTGGAGAGGGAGCAGCAGGAGCTGATGAATACTTAAAACCAGTCAAGTTTTATGAAAGTTTCTGCAAAATTACACACACTAGGGGAAAGAGGAAATTGAGAAGCTACACCAACTGAGTGGAATGGTCCTTAAAACACTTAAATGTCCTGTCTCTCACCCAGTCAGTGTCAAATTAGGAACCAATTGTAGGTGTGCTGGAGCAGGAGCAAAGTTTGGAACCTACAGGGAGGTGTCAGAGTTCTTTATTTGATTAGGGTACCTGTGGTTGGAACAAGATTTCTGTTATCTGGGGAAAGAAATCATCACTTCAAAGTGTGAATTGGGAATTCATTCCATCATAGGAATGGTGGCTTGAGTCAGCCTCTAAACCCACCTCTCAAACAGGGAGCAACACAGATCTGCATTAACGTTGTTGAAAATCCTAGAAACCTGATATTTCAGAGAGAACACAAACCAGATCTGAACTGAGGCACCTGCATCTTCTGTGAAGCTGATGTTTGGTAATGTAAGTGGTTGTGCCAGGGAGGATGACTGGCCCCTTGGTTTCAGCTCGGTCCCTCTGGAAAGATGCAGCAGATGGTTCTGATCTAGTGTGGACCTGAATTCCTCATCTGAGACTGAGAGGAAAGAGCTAAACTGCCTTTGCAGTACTCTAAAGGTGTCCATCCTTCATCATAACTAGTTTTCTTAATAACAGCCTTAGTTTTTATACTTCCTAGCTGTTAGAAGATCAAGCAGGTTTGAGTTATACAGATGTGCTAATGTCTTTGGGAAAGTCACCGATGAGCAGCCTCACCTGTTACATTTGGTACCAGATACAGGCACCGGACTTTCAGTGTGTGGGGAAGCTGGTGTTAGAGAGGGAATGTAAAATTCAGATGAAGGTATTTATTTAATATTGCACTTAATTCCTGAATTCATCTTGAAGCCGATGAATTTTTCCTGTAGATTCCTTCAGTTTATGGGTTGGGAGCAGGGTTGGGGGGATTCCTTTGTGATTTTCATGGGGATGAGAGAGCCGACAAAAAGCAAAGCCGTGTCCTTTCCTCATCGTAGCGTGTCAGGTGCCTTGTAGAATACGGGCAGAAGCTGTACTGGATAAGCAGTGACCTGAAGCGGGATATGATGAGATGTTTCCAAGTAAACATTTCCCAGCAAATGCAAACAATAGGTAGGATAAACAAATAGTTTCCTGGAAAACTTGTTTAGTTGTAACGCTAACTTGGAGTGCTGGAGATGACTGAATTGTCATTGTTGACTTGAGCTTACCTACGCAGGTATGTATCACGCTGACGTGGCAGCCTCTCGTTGCAAAGGAGTCTTATTGTCTTGGGGGGCAGCAGGGAAAGCAAGTCTATGTCCCAATATCTTATAATTACTAAATGAGATACGATAATTAGAGTTGTGGGTTTTGGTGGTTTTTTTGTTTGTTTTGTTTTTTAAAATACAGATACTTCAGAAAGTCTCACTGTTTTGTTCAGATGAAATTCTGGGTGCTGCTGGGGGGTGTACAGGCCTGAAAGGTTGACAG
The DNA here is from genome assembly GCA_013399095.1 of Psophia crepitans. Lineage (NCBI taxonomy): Eukaryota > Metazoa > Chordata > Aves > Gruiformes > Psophiidae > Psophia > Psophia crepitans. Next base: position 139,664 of record VWZZ01002147.1, on the reverse strand, counting down.
CAACACACCGTGACCTGTGAGAGCTGGTGAAAGATGTCTTACCGTGCATATGCATAGATAGGTCGTATCCCCAAATAACATGAGGAACTTTGAAACCCAAACAAAGTGCTGAGGCCATTATCACATTGACTTCAGTTAGGGAACAAATCAATGCTTCAGCCTGGCTGTCCTTTCTGAAGTTGTTTTTAGAATCTTGGTATTTAGGAATCCCTGGTGACTAGGTCTTATTTCCTGCTTTCCTCTTTCCAGCACTCCCCCTGCCCTTTTGTCTCCCTCTTTAGCAGGGCATATATGGTTTGCAGTAGCCAGCACAATTCTCCAGGGTTTTGGCTTTCATCTCGGAGACTTCAGTAGCTGGAAGGAAAAAGCTGATGAGAGCACTGCCTTGCTTACCTCGATGGCAGATTCATCTGCAAGATGCATATGTTTTCATCTCCTTGAGTGATTAAGGAGGCTGAATTTAGAGCTTGCTGTTATTATATTGTTAGCATCAGTTTGCTTTCTTCTACTTGGTTATCTAGTATTGCTGAAAATAAAGCAGTTTTCACTTTTCAGTGTAAATGCTGAAAACTGCAGTAGGAAAGTATCCAGCGCTACCTACTTTGAAGAATAAAGAAAGTAAATAGTCCTAAAACTGTTATTTCTACCATTTATCATGTTCTTTGGGCTACACATTTTGTGGAAGGAAAAAACTGTAATTGGTTTCTGTAGGAATAAGGACAGTTGTATCTGTGGGGACTGAACTGCCAAACGTCACCTTAAGGGTTGTAAAAAATGCCAACAGTTTGACGCTAAGAAATGCAAGAAATTATACAATCAATGAGAAAAGTGTTAGTGTGTATATACTTGTGTGTATGTATACAGAAAACTCTCTAAATCTTCCAACAAATACGTAGAATTTATGATAAAGCTACTCTTGGATTAGGAACTCCAAGTATTACAAATTGTAAGTAAAGCTCTTCTCAAATCATGAATCTGCCTTCAGTCATGATATTTTAGAAGTCATAATTTTAGAATTCAGTTTTTCTGTTACCTTCTACATTTTAAGCTGTTTGGGTGACATTTTAGTGATAGATTTATCTTTAAGACCGCAAACAGGAATGTGAGCTGTAAGTTAAAAGCTGAATTTTTAGTAAAGCTGAGGTTCTGAAATAATTCCATCATTTCAGCAGTAAGGAATTTCAATAAGGCAAAATGTTATGAGACTCTTGATTTAAAAACTGGAAATTTAGAAGCATTGATACTTGCTTGAAAGGAAATTCTTCTAAATCAGTGGAAGTTTTAAATGGATTGCCAGACCAAGCTTTACAGTGAGAGATGACTTTGTGTCAGCTCTCCATTAATAACCTTTCAAGTTCTGGCTTGCCCGGCAGATGAGCTCACAGCACGGCAGTCTCACCTCCTGTTTTAGCAGAACGCGGGATGCCCAGCTGCTGGTGGTATGGGTGGGTCAGTTCGCTTCTTTCAGAAGTTTCCCATAATAATTTTAGCAACCTGAGGAACATTTGAGGCAGGATGAATTGAAGCACTTTCTAGGAATTTGACTTCATTTGAGAAGGTACTGAGGACAAGCGCTAAAATTTTATTGTCGCTATTTTGAATGTTCTTTGAAGACAAATTTTTGTTCTTACTGAGATTAAAATTGACCATTTTGTACAAGTTCTGAATTTTCTTCTTCCATTGATTTCGATAGCCTGAAAAGCATGATTAAATACTTGGAACTATTGTAACAAGACAGTCTTGACATAATTCATTCAACACCAAATTACTGTTTTGTGCCCAATCTTGTAGACAGCAGTCTACCTGCACGCAATCATTAATGGATTCACTAAGCAGGGGCCTCATCTTCATAAAAAAGGCTCTACCACCCACTGTGAAGTTGTTGCAATCATCATTTTTAAAAATAATTCACAATAATAGCACTTTTTTGAGGAACAAAATGGCTAACCTCTTTACATTTTTAGAGGAATCTGCTACGTAAGTGCAACTCTTCCATTTATCAAAGGAAAAAAAGAATATATGGTACAAATAAAACCAAAGTCCTTTGAAAAAGCAATTCTTGGAATAAAATGTAGGTGGAAGCAGTTAATAATAATAATAAAAAGGGATAAATTGGATAAAACTAAGAAAAACAGCGCCTTAGGTTGTGGTTGCCCATCTTCTTCAACCAGTTTGGTCACACAGTGTATCGTGGTGACAGGTGAAAGCTGTGTGCCCTCTCCTGTGCAGCCGTTCTCTCAGAATAACACCTCGCTTACAGAAATTGCCTTACCCCATTCTGAGTATTTAAATGCTTATGAAACACTAAAAGCTAATATATTTGAAACATCCCCTTCCATCATTACCAGCAGCTCTGAAAATTTTTAAACTGTGTATAATTCCTATAGTCACTGCTGCTGTTGCTGATCTCTGTGTATTGTCTGTCTCTCTGCTATTTACAGTAACACTTCTAACTTGTTCTTTCTTGCTTTTCTTCTTCTACATGGTCATGCAGCCTAACTTTGCTCTCCATGTCTAATGAGGGCATTTTTGTAAGGTCACAATGAAAGGGGGAAATCTTTCTTCAAACTGAGGCTTTGATTTGGCCTAGGAAAGCACTTCCATGTGCTTTTCAGTACTGTGTAAGCTCTACTTACATCAGTGGTACTGAAAACATTCTTCAAAACAGGGTGAATGTAATTGCACCCTCCAAGTTGGGTGCCTGTTTCATGGCTTTCTGAAGAGTAGAGAGGATCTCGTGCACACTGAGACAGAATCAAATTTTTCCTCCTGGCTTCATGGGCATGGTGAAGAAAGTAATATAACAGACTTAAACTGTAGTGGAGTGTTTCTAAAGAATCGTATCTTGAATCACGTATCCATCTGCTTAGTGTACGGGGAAAAAGAGTATCGAAATTTTTGAATCTGCATGGTGGCAAACTTAAGCAGGCTCTTGGTGAGGTGGTTTCTGGGGCCCCACTGTTTAAAAAGTGATGCAAATGCATCTAGCATTCAAACCGTGGTTACAAAACCACTTACTGTGTTTTTGAAGTGGTTGTCTTCTGCATCTTTTGGTCTTTGTTTCAAAGTCCCTGCAGGTTTCTGCCCAGTGGGTTGGTTGGTTTGTTACATGAAGAAATGTCTCATGTCTAAGACCATGCCTGCGTCAGGTTCAGTGTCCATCTCCTAGCCGGGTAAAATTAATCTGCAGTTGCTGAGTCAGTTAACAGGAGAGCGTTTGGTTATGTTAAAACTCGGCTGACTGAAGGAGGTGAATACCGAGTGCAATGTGCTCGCAGGGGTACAGGAATCGCTGCATGATGTATTAGATGATCAGAGGGATACCACCTGCTTTCAGTATTTGCTGATCTGTGAAGCCAGTTTATTACTCAGATGTCTAGCAATATGTGTATTAATGGTTTCTGTATCATATTAAAATGCCAAATTTATAATTTTGCACTTCATAGAGCCTGTAGAATCTAGTTAGCACACTGTGGTGTTGGAAAACAAGACTGCAAATCAATTACTTCATGCTTGACGCTATTTGGATCTCTTTGCTTTGCTAAGGTCCTTGTTCAGCAGACACTACCAAAGTGAACACGCTTGTGAGTTTGACCTATTATTCAGAGATAACTGCAGACTAATAACAACTTTGATCACTGAGAAATCTAGTCTTTTTTAACCTACAAGACAGCATAAATGACCCAGTTTTATAAACTGAAATTTAGAGGCTTATCAGATCTAACATTCAAACCTTTCTTATCTGGAAAATTAAGGCCAATCCTACATGTAGAATTATAGTAATTTTCATCAAAGCCCTGTCCTTTGCTGTAGTTTACTCCCTAGGGAGGCAAAATGCAGAAGAGCCGATTTCTGGAAAGCAACTGCAACATTCTTAGCAGAAGTAATTTATCAAAGTACTGCTTTGAAAAATGGAATGCATTTAATTGTGCTGAAACTTCCTTGTAGTCCGGAAAAATAAAACAAACATCAAACCTGATTCGGTTAGTGTGGTTCAAATGCTCTTTCCCCAAAACAGACTTTGCTCTCTCAGATATTCTGCCTTCCTTGAACGTTAAGATCATGGGCTGTGGAGTGGAACGTGAATGGCCACACAATTGGGCTGTCTAATATTGGTGGCGTTGCCATAAAGGTGAATCAGCTTTGCTTCTTGAATTTTTGCTTCTTCAATGCATATATTTTTATCAGAGAGTAATAATGCTTAGAGATTTACTGTTTATCTTCTCAAGTTTAATATTGCTCAGAAATCTGTAGCTGACATTCACCATGTCATTGAGCAAATGTTCCAGTATGAGGCACAATTTGTTTTTTCTTCGAGTGACATGACCATACTTCCTTTCAAGACTCACTGCAAATAAAATCTCTGGATTTAATATTCTTTGTGGTTTTTTTTTCCCTGCTATTGAATAGGAAAGTCAGTTTCAATCCTTGTTATTTAATATTCATTCAGGGGTTATATCTGAAAAATCCCCTCCTCAGACATTAAACATGGCTCTCATGATAACAGGCACTTTGGACCTAATGCAAAATCAAAAGCAATTGGTAGTGAGGTTCCTGCTGCTTTTATGCATCCGTTATTGCTCATTTGAGTAAAAATTTAGAAGTGATGTTCTTTCCTTTCTCTGAATTGGGCGCATTTATTTGTGTTATTCTTATTACTACTTCTTTGCAGTGATGTGAAGAGATCCTGGTATGAACACGTCTACGAAGAGTTACTGTTTCTAGAACTTTTGTGTGTGCTGTAAAGCTGGGAACATCGGATCACTCAGTGCTAGTTTCTGAGTATCATGGGCCTTTAACTTGTCCTTGCCGCTCTCCTGAGTCTGGTAAGATGGCTTTGACAGAAGCGTGCTTCTTCCAGTCTGAAGGCTCTCAGGGTTTAGCTTTGTGTCAGGGAGCTCAGACTGGATAGAGAATCCCTCGCTTTTTTGGGATGCTGTTCTCATGGTCAATCATTCTGGCCATTCAAAAATATGCGTATGGAATGCCTGGTTTTTGTTTGGTTTTATTTAATTTTGGATTCTGAGTGTTGGTTCTTGTTTCGTTTTTCTGTACAAAATTAGACGTGTCTTTAATACCTAGTATTTTTTCAGTTATGGTTCACTATAAATTATGACTATGCTGAATTTGTTGAATTTGGAGACTGAATTAAGGGTATTTTTAGGGCATGGGACTACAGCTATCTAAACAGCAATAAGCGTAAATATTTCAGTAAGTGCTGCCGAAGCCTGTATTGTACATTTCTAGTACATAAGGACTGGAAAATGTTAAAGTATGTATGGAAATATATTTTCATCTTCATAAATCTTGTTTTGACTCATTTGTATGCAACTCCCAAGTAATTACATGTAAGTGAAGTGCTATGCCAGAGGATGTGTGATCCAAAAGTAATTGCTGCTCATGCAGTGCTTCGTAGTGTGGTCTAGAAGCTGAACTTAATTGTGTATTTGACCTGTGAAAAATGAATAGCAACTACCCTCTTGTTATGTTACACCTGCATTTTAAATGATACTTAGTCAATATAAAACTAATAATGAAGCAGTAATAGACAGTACTGACTATATTTAAGTGAACACGAAGTTCTATTGAACATGCATCATACCAGCATGCTATGGAGCCATCCTATTGATTGAGCTCAACCTGGCCATGGGAGTTGGAGACAACAAAAAGTCTTTCTATAAATATATCAACAGCAAGAGGAAGGCCAAGGAGAACATCCATCCCTTACTGGATGCGTCGGGGAACTTGACTACTGAGGATAAGGAGAAGGCTGAGATTCTCAATGCAGCCTTTACATCTGTCTTCAGTAGTCAGACCAGTTGTAGTCAGGGTACTCAGCCTCTGGACCTGGACGTCTGGGCCAGAGAGCAGAACAAAGCCCCCACGATTCAGGTCGAAACAGTTAGAGATCTCCTGCTTCACCTGGACTGCCACAAGTCCATGGGGCCGGATGGAATCCACCCGAGGGTGCTGAGGGAGCTGGCGGATGTGATTGCTGAGCCGCTCTCCATCATCTATCAGCGGTCATGGTTGACGGGAGAGGTCCCAGATGACTGGAGGCTTGCTAATGTGACACCCATCCATAAGAAGGGTCGTAAGGAGGATCCGGGGAACTACAGGCCTGTCAGCCTGACCTCGGTGCCAGGGAAGGTGATGGAGCAGGTCATCTTGAGGACAATCACGTGCCATGTCCGTGACAACCGGGGGATCAGGCCCAGCCAGCATGGGTTTGTGAAAGGCAAGTCCTGCCTGACCAACCTCATCTCTTTCTATGACCAGGTGACCCGCCTGGTGGATGAGGGAAAGGCTGTTGATGTAGTCTACCTAGACTTCAGCAAAGCCTTTGACACGGTCTCCCACAGCCTTCTCCTGGAGAAGCTGGCGGCCCATGGTCTGGACAGGTACACTCTTCGCTGGGTTCATAATTGGCTGGATGGCCGGGCCCAGAGAGTGGTGGTGAATGGAGTCAAATCCAACTGGCGACCGGTCGTGAGTGGTGTGCCCCAGGGGTCGGTGCTGGGGCCCATCCTGTTCAACATCTTTGTTGATGATTTGGATGAGGGAATTGAGTGCACCCTCAGTAAGTTTGCAGACGACACCAAGTTGGGGGGAAGTGTCGATCTGCCGGAGGGTAGGATGGCTCTGCAGAGGGACCTGGACAGGTTGGATCGCTGGGCTGAGGCCAACGGGATGAGGTTTAATGTGGCAAAGTGCCGGGTCCTGCACTTTGGCCACAACAACCCCAGGCAGCGCTACAGGCTGGGAGCGGGGTGGCTGGAAAGCTGTGTAGAGGAAAAGGACCTGGGAGTGCTGATTGATGCTCGCCTGGACATGAGCCGGCAGTGTGCCCAGGTGGCCAAGAAGGCCAACGGCATCCTGGCCTGTATCAGGAATAGTGTAGCCAGCAGGAACAGGGAGGTGATTGTCCCCCTGTACTCAGCCCTGGTGAGGCCGCACCTCGAGTACTGTGTCCAGTTTTGGGCCCCTCACCACAAGAAAGACATCGAAGCCCTGGAGCGTGTCCAGAGAAGGGCAACGAAACTGGTGAAGGGGCTGGAGCACAGGTCTTATGAGGAGCGGCTGAAGGAACTGGGCTTGTTTAGTCTGGAGAAGAGGAGGCTCAGGGCAGACCTTATTGCCCTCTACAACTACCTGAAAGGGAGTTGTGGTGAGCTGGGGGTTGGCCTCTTCTCGCAGATAACTAGTGACAGGACAAGGGGAAATGGCTGCAAGTTGCGCCAGGGAAGGTTCAGGTTGGAGATGAGGAGAAAATTCTTCTCGGAAAGGGTGGTCGGGCATTGGAACGGGTTGCCCAGGGAGGTGGTGGAGTCACCATCCCTGAGGGTGTTTAAGGAAAGGTTAGATATGGTACCTAGGGACGTGGTTTAGTGGGTAATAGGTGGTGGGGGGATGGTTGGACTAGATGATCCTTGAGGTCACTTCCAACCTTAATGATTCTATTCTATTCTATTCTATTTTCTCATCCTGTTTTATAACTAAGAGCGTTTAAGGTTTCCATATGTGTCCTTTCAGTGACGTGAAACACCTCTCAATTTAGTTTTTCTGTGGAAATGCTGCTGCATCTAACCAAATCATCTTCTGTAAGTATGTGGAGTGCGCTCTATCCTCTGTGTATTTCTTATAGTTTACGTTTGTTAAGGCTGTCTCGGACCAAGTTTAATTCATTAAATCAGATGTTTTTGCTTGTGCTGTGTTTGAGCCTAGATAAGTAGAAGGAAACTCCTGTTCTGCTGCAATGAGTCCTAGACTGATTAGAAATAGGGAAAGCTATTTTCTTTGGCACTTTCTTCACTAGCAGATCGGGAGGCTCCGTTAGAGAGGAGCTTTAGAGCAAAACTGTTAGAGCTAACTGATACTACTGACTTCGGTTAGAAACACTGAAGCACTTAAGAACCTTTTGGGGTTGCACTCAACTTACCTTACAGTAACCCTACATCATCCTTGGATGAAAATAATCTTTAATTCCAAAGTACGGCAGGAGCTGCCTATAGTTGTGATGCTTTTGGTAATGGGCTTGTATATGAAAGTAACAAAAATGATAGTCAGGATCTTTGCTGGTGCATATCAGAGTTCACGACTTTCAAATCAGTAGGCTATTTTCAGATTTTTTTAGCTTGAGAAGGGGAGAGAAGGGAAATCTTGTGTCCAGATGAAGACTTGAGACCAAATAACATTCTGAAGAGTGGTGCTGAAGCAGCCTTACCCGGACAGAAATGGTTACTCTCCGGATCAGCAGGCCAAAGGCGAGGGTGTGATTTGGTTGAGGGGGTATCCGTAAGCAACATCTCTGGTTTAACCTGCATGGCTTTGCAGCAGAGACGGAAGAAAGAAAAGGATGTAGGGTGAAAGGAAACAAAATGTAGCATGATTTTTCTCTTTTCTATTTCTATTACCCACTATTAGCATAGACTTATGACCCCTATTTCAAGAATATTTAATGAACAATTGCTTTAAGCTGTAATCACTTGTTTTCAGCATGGAGTGTGCTTTAACGGATGTCTGTTACGTTACGGAGATGATTCCCTGCAACTTGTTGTAAAAGGAATTCAGAGATATGGTGGCTTGAAAGGAATTTAATTACAAGAAGTCACAAATGGTTCATTGCCTCATGGAAAGGTGTAATTACAAATCTAAACTGTTTGTGCCTGGAACTTCAGCAGCCTTATCTGGAATGGGTATTGCCTAAACTCCATTTTCAAGGAAGTCTGGTCGATGCTTATTTGCTTGGTTGGTGTCCTCTTCTTGGCCACGTACCTGGCACGGAGCAAATACTTATGATGCTGTGAATTAGTTGAAATAATGATCGCTATGTTGCATTGCTCTTAGAAGTTAGGTGATTCTAATGATGACTCTTCAAAATATACGGAAAGAGAAAAATCAAGTCTTGCACTTGGAATTTCTTCCTCACCTCTAAATATGGGAACTTCAGCTGTATTATAGCTGTAATCCAAACAACACTACCAGAGTTAGTATAGCAAGAGGAAAGAATATCTGCAGTTACAAATACATGAGAGAGAGTGGCTTTTGAATACAGTATGCTAAAACGGGTGAGGGTTTTTCTTGGATCTATCACAATGCATAAATTGCCTCTTAAAAAACCCTAATACTTCTTGTTTTGGAAAAGTGTGCTTTAGAGTTTGTTTTGCTATTTAAAGAATATTTTTTTTTCCGTGTTGTTACCTTTCCTGGTGTGATTGTTTTAACTGTGTTCTGCTGCTTCACTTTCTTAAAATATGTGGGCAGTTCCCTGGCAAGATCTGTCAGTGTAAATCTTGAGCTCTTAAAACAATTTTGGAGTGGTGATCAAAAGAGCTAGCATATGTTTCCAAGTCACTTTGGATTAAACATGCTAGAATGTGTACTGATTTCTGAATGTCAAATTTGACACTGAAGTTCGATGGGAAATGGGTTTCTATTCTGGAAAAGTACATCTTTTATTTTTTTCCTCCCGAAGTCTGCTTGAACTTAAACTGGGGTGGTGCTGCTCAGTGGTACAGCCATGAGGCTGCTGTGCTGTGTAACTTGTCCTGCACTCTCACTGCAAATTTACTGAAGAATCTTTAATTATTCCAGTGGAAAACGTAGGCATGTGGAAGTAACCAGTGTCTGCTTCCATCCCAGTACCCCCAAGTCTTCTGATTTAAGGCTGTAGGGGCTGGCTAGAATAAAGCTGTTGTTAAATGCTAAGCTTCCAGATTTGTTTTGAGTTTGTTGTAACATAGTAGACTGTTATTGCCAGTATTCCTGCTAAATAAAATCCAGACAGATAGCTAGGTATGCTTCAGAGTAGTCAGTAACTTGAACTTGCATTTGGAGTGTAGGAAGTCCAAGTTTAGTGTGTTCTTCATTTGATTCCTATCAGGTACTGGAACATATCTCTATGCCCAGCCATGCCACCAATTAGCTACTGCAAGTCAATTCTTCTTTTGTGTGCTGGAATCATCATGCATCATATACATAATTGAACTCGTGGCAGGCTGGAAAAAGGTCTGAATCTGGCTCTCACCTATTCTGGACAAGAAAGAGGCATCAGGGGCTCTTATTTAGTCTTGAAACTCCATTTTCAGCTGAAGACACTGTTCTTGAGAGCCAAAAAGTGCTGCTTCTGTTATAAGTTGTTTAGTTCTGAGCAATGTAATTAGCACAAGCTCAAACATTGTGATAATAGCTTGAGTTTATCACCTCCCAATTAGCTCAGTGAGGAGAGAGGTAGTATTTGCCTCTGGCACTCTTGTTCTGTTAAGATATATTTAATAAACACCAAGCTAAGGGCTCTGAAAGCAGCACATCTGTGTACTTGTCCAGAAGTCAGAACTCTGTCAAAAGACTAGGCTTGCTAAGATCAGAATTAATGTCCCTTTTAACTTTCCTGTGCCGCATGCTGCTTCTCATTATTCCCTCCTGAATTACAGTATCTGAAATTGCTTTTTGGTCTGCATGGTACTGGAAAAATTCAAGTGGAATGGAATCAGGGGGTAGGCATGAAGCACAAGCATGGTGCTGTGCCTTACCTTGCCTTGTCACAGATAGCCCGTGTTATCCTTGGTGGATCATTTCTCTGAAAAAGTCAAAGAAACATGCCTCAGGAGAGGGAGGGGAAAAAAAAAAAGACTAAAAGCAGAATAAGATGATGACTAAATGTCATGAATGACTGCTGAAAGTTGTGCCCTTTTACTGGAGGGTCAGAGCTGTCAAGGCAGAGGTGCCGTTAGACGTACCATGGATGAGGCTGGTGTGAGCAAAAGCTGCATCCCCATGGGTTTGTGATCCTGTACTGCACAATAGTTTTATAAACTGCTACTTATGCAAGCTGAGGCAAATGCTCATTATGCTGAGAAAAGTGTGTGAGAGTAGTACTCTGCACACACTGCTCAAATGTAAAGGCTTGGAAATGTGATTTTCTGCTTTTTAGTTCTTCTGCAGGGAGGCCACAGACTGTGCTCCTCAGCTGCCCTTTGCTGTTAGAGAGGCCAGCATTGATTTTTCTTCCCTTCTATAGATCTCTACTTGCTGTTGCCCCTAAGGCTCATTTACCCATGCTTGCTTTTAGGAGAGGAATCTTCCTACTTTCCGCAGATGCTTCTTCAAGAGTGTGAGCTGTACTCATGTAGTTTTTTGTTAAAGAAAAGAAATTAAAGCACTTCCACATCTGGAGTGGGGAAGCCCGCTTGTCAAGGCTATGAACGTTTGATCGTTATTCCATGGCCTCTTTGCTTTTATTCCATAACCTGTTTTTTTTTTGTTGTATATTTTGGAAGAAAAATCGATTTGGAGTCAGCATAGGATTTGGATGACTTTATGGACAAAATTTCTGAAACCCTGCAATGGAGGGACACTGTAGTGAGGTGAAGCGAAAACACATATAGAAGGCAAGTGCAGAAGTTGTTTGTAGCCACTAGAACCCAGCTAAGAGATCATAGTCAAGGACAGCGCAAGAGAGCGGGGAAGGTGTTACAGGCTGTGCCTTCCTTAAGGAGAGTTTTTTTCCTCAGATGAACTTCTCTAAACTTCAGTAGTAGTTGAATGGGAGACAGATCCCTATTTCATGCATCCCAGGTACTAGGTATGCTGTCATGGTGGAGAGGATGTAAAAAAATAAAATTGGAAAGTGCTCAAAAAGCTGCCAATAACACATTTTTCCATTTTTCTTTTAGAAACTGTTGATGCTGAGGAAATAGGATGCATTTTTATTTTGTCTTTACTAAATTCCTACCACAACGCTTTTTCAGTGCTGTTTGCTATGCACAGCAGCTGTAGCTGCGCCTCTTTTTAGGGGAGGACTCATTGCTATAAAATTTGATTACATAATGTTTGTAGCAAACGTTTTGTGTCAGCAGGAAAAAGCCCAATTATTACAACCTTCTTGTCTCAGAGCATGGGAGAGTTGCTATGTTTCATCAGAAACAGTCTGACACGAGTAGTCGTAAGCCATTCCGTCATGTCCATAAATTAAACCCTCTGTAAAGGTATTCAAAACCAATATGCAGTTTTGGTATTTGGTGAGAAGATAAAATAGTTGGCTTTTTTAAGCCAACAGTTAATGATAATGTATTTTGTGTTTCACTTAAAACATCTAAATGATTCATAAACTTCAGCCATCTTTTCAAGAGTGATTTTGATATGTAAAGTTTCAAATCCCAGCGGAAGGTAGGTTGCTCCAGATCTTCAAATGCGTTTGAGCACCTCAGTGCTGTTGACAGTAAGACAAGATTTGGTTTCTAATTAGGTAATAATCTTTCTATGAAGTTCTTACCTGAAGAAAGTACAAGTTAAACTCTAGATTAAAAAGAGAAAAATAAATTAGCCTATATGGTGCAAAACCTGGCTTCCTAGTCATATATACATTATTACTTAAGGCAGTCCCAGAGCCTTTGCAGTGTTAGAGTTTTATTGGATTCCATAGCTCAATAAAAATTGCTTTTTTTCGACAGCTCCTCTGGAAGGGAATTTAAACACGAAGGTTTCAAGAGCTTTTACGTAATTTTGTTCCCTTTTATACTTCCCCAGCACTACATCTGCCCTTCTGGAAAGAAAAGGGACAGACGGTCCTGCTGCGGATGCCTTTGCAAAGTACGATTGTGCGCAAGGAGGCGGTCAAACCACTGGAAAGCAAGCACTGGCTATTTCAATATGAACAAATTACTTTCTGTGAACAGAAAGTACTTTAATTTTGTTAGTGCAGGTAAATATTTTAATTTGAGCTTTTTTACTGTGAAAGAATTCTGTGTTGTATGGAAAGACTAAATAATTCGGCTGGATCTGGATATAACAGAACAGAAAATCTGGAGGGTGTCAACTCTTCTGACAATGTTTTCCTGGGTTACACATGTAAAAATCCAGGACTTGTATGTAGGGAAACAGTTAAGCTCACTCTTAGATTTAAAGTGTGATTTAAGATCTGCAGGCTTCAAACAGACCTGAGTCCCTGAGTGAGGGATGCTTTGTTAAATCAAAAAGCTAATCCTCCAGAAGCTCCCTCCCAGAATGTATTGATTTTTCTTTAAGAAGCTGGCATGCATCCCATCCCATCTTTTCTTATAAACCTTGATCAAAGATATTTTCTGGGCTACATACAGGTAAAAATTCAGTAGAGTTTTTCTGTCTAAATCATCAGGCTAATTTATAATTTGTCTGCACAGTAATAGAATGACTTAAAAAAAAAAGTCATAAATAGTTAAGATTGTTTTTTTTTCTTTCAGTGGATGGGATTTACAAAAGACAGTAAAATAAGATAAAGGAACCAGAGAAAACATGCAGCTGATGGCAGAGCTATACACTGTAAACCCTCTAAAATGAATTTGGGATGAGTACTTGTGTTAAGTATAAACCCTTTGTCCCTGTCAGTAGGGCACCACGTTTACTGAAAGCTGAGTTAACCCTGGCTCTCTGGGCCAGCAGGGAGGTTGCACTTCCACAGTTCAGTCACTTCTAAAAGTGTTACTGGTGAGGTTTACCCCACGCCTGTTAAGAACGCCCCTCGGTCGTAGGAGTGCATTTATTCAGAGACTTAAGCTGAAGTCAGGAAGGTTTGTATAACTTCAGGAACTGTAGATCTCTGTTGCCTTTTCCTTCTCTCGGTTACAGAGGCCACAGCTAATACTACGTGGTGAAACTTGAAGGGGAAGAGAAAAAGAATGATTTGGCTTTCTCTTCTTCTGCGTACTAGAAGACTTACTTTGATCAAACCAGTAAAACCTTTTCAGAGTCGTTCAGTGTTTCTTTCAAGTGACATACCTTTAGCTCCTTCTTCTATGTGCCAGTCAGTTGTGTCAAGTCTAGAGTACTGCGTTTATTTCTCCGATCTGAGTGCAAGCTATCTTTCTGAAAACAACTATGAAAAGAACCAGGCAGAACATAATTGGGCGAGAATATGAAAAAGAAGTGCAAAGTATTTTGCCCAATGCTCTGCAGGCTTGTAGAGGTGATCTAACACATAGCTGTACCTTAGCAAGGCATAGCTACTAGAAGGTCTTGCACTTAAGAATGTTAAAGATGAATATTGAGTAAAGGAGAAAGGCGAGACCCACCTGTATTAACATGGTCTGTGATTAAAACAAAAAAAATACTGGAAAAGAAGTTGATCGTATTTGGAATAATCATCAATGTGAGCAGTATTTTACAGGAGGTGGTGCCTCTGAATGATTAGCTCTTCAAAGGTTTTCTGTCAATGCTGCTTGCAGGTTTTTTCTGTCTTGATTTTTAAAGTTGAGTCTGCCTAACTGTTTAGCTTTGGGCAAAATGTTAACATTGGTAAACTTCTGAAAAAAAGGTATGTTTTGTTTGAATCACGACCTGGGTATTAGTCTTTTCTTAGATGTTTGAGATACAAGAATCTGTAGAAACAAGGAAAAAAATATTAATTCAGTTTCTTGACCCTGAAAGTCAGGGAAGTAAAAGGAACTTATTGTTATTATTTCTTCTGAACCTGTTTTTCTGGTCTCTTCAGGGATAAAAACACACAGCATTGCAAAAGGCTTTGCCAGCAGATGCAGCAGATCGTCTTTAACATGTTCTAATTTTATTTTTTATCTAGATACTTCTAGTAAGTTTGATTTTCAACATAAGAAATGCCAAGATACTATGATAAACGCTGCCCTAGCAGTACTTAGTTGACAAGACAACTGAAAACTTCCCAAGGATAACTCTGGTATATGAGAAGGCAGGTGAAATTCTAGCCTACCACTGATGGTTGTGAGGTTTTATTTCTGTTCTCCCGTCCTTCAGCATCTGTACTTTTAGATGGGGGATTTTGTATCTCTCGTACCCCCCCCCAGGCTACCCTCTCTGTTTTTCCAGCTTTTAAAAAGAACTTAAAACACACAGCCTATGTGATTGGCCAAAATTGCAACATTGACAAGGGAGGGTGAATGAACATGCTGGTACAAACGACATGTACTGCTGTTGTTTAGGGCTTGAAGTTGTTACACTCCTGTACGAAGAGCGGCAGATGCTCGTGATACCTTGAAGTATGTTTTCTAAGCCTTATGATTTAAAACTAGCATCATCTGTTTCTCAGCTCTACAGTCTTAATTTGATACCAGGCACATTTTCAAGCAATCTGAGTGAGCAGAAAAATATGAATGGAAAAATAGTGTTGTCTTTTCCTACTTTCCTAATTTGCTTACCATAAACAGGACAAAATGAGCAACCTTTTGTGTAGGAAGATTCTGTTCTGGGGAGAGGAAAGAAAGTGTTTGCACATACAGGGCCTTCAACTCAAAGGTACACAGACAGTTTTGGTTTGATTTTTTTCCCCCTCAGTATTATCATAACAAGATGCCATTGCAACTACCCACTTATTAAACATTTTGCTCACTGGTGTTGCTCCATACTACAGTGAACATGGGTCAGTGGTGACCTGCAAGAACCAGAAACCAAGATAATTCCAGGAATATGCTCCAGAGAAACCAGACAACCACAGTAATAGATTTAGAGAACTTACAATCTTGGTCAAGCAATGCAATGAGCAAATAAAAAAAAAATTAAAAATCTAGTTTAGTACAGTACAGAAGTAATACACATTTCATTGCAGAACTTCTGAATTTACTGCTCTGTAACTTTGAGAGATGGATGTCTTCTATTTAAAGATTAAGGTCCTACCTGTAAAGCTGCCTAGCAGCTTACTGTCTTTCCAGTGAAGACATAAAGTTCAACTTTATGCCTGAATTTCAAAGACAATCTCAGAGCTTTGGCAGATGCAAACCTTTTGTACGAATCATAAAATCACAGAATACCCTGAGTTGGAAGGGACTCCTAAGGCCCATCAGTCCAACTCCTGGCTCCACACAGGACCGGCCCCATCACAGCAGATGGCTGAGAGCGTTGGCCAGATGCTGCTTGAGCTCAGCCCAGCTCGGGGCGGTGACCACTGCCCTGGGGAGCCTGTGCCAGGGCCCCACCACCCTCTGGGGGAAGAACCTTCTCCTGATATCCAACCTAACCCTCCCCTGGGGCAGCTCCAGGCCGTTCCCTCGGGTTCTAAGATAAGCTTTATTTAAGAAGGACACCGTCTTGGAGGGCTACAGTACTTTCATAACATCACTAGTAAGAAGTAATATTATCTGAGGGAAGTGAATATATCTGTTTTGTTGGAAAATTACTTTTATCTCACTTCAGTTGCTTTAACCTATGATGACTTCCCAAGGCTGTTTCCTGTGCACTGTAGACAGCTAAAAAAAAATAATCATACTACAGTCTGTAGCTGTTACCAGTGTCTGTGAACTTAGATTCAAATTGATATTTGCCATATAGGAAAGACATGGAGCTGCTGGAGCGAGTCCAGAGGAGGCCACGGAGATGATTCAAGGGCTGGAGCACCTCTGCTATGGAGACAGGTTGAGGGAGTTGGGCTTGTCCAGCCTGGAGAAGAGAAGGCTCCAGGGAGACCTAGTTGCAGCCTTCTAATACCTAAAGGGGACCTGCAGGAAAGCTGGTGAGGGGCTGTTTCTTAGGGAGTGTGGTGACAGGACAAGGGGTAATGGGTATAAACTAAAAGAGGGGGGATTTCGATTGGACATTAGGAAGAAATCCTTCCCTGGGAGGGTGCTGAGGCCCTGGCACAGGGTGCCCCGAGAAGCTGTGGCTGCCCCTGGCTCCCTGGCAGTGTCCAAGGCCAGGTTGGATGGGGCTTTGGGCAGCCTGAGCTGATGGGGGGTGTCCCTGCCCATGGCAGAGGGATTGGAACTAGACAGTCCTTGTGGTCCTTTCCAACCCAAACCATTCTGTGATTCTATATTGTATAGCACTCGAAGGCTTGTTAGGTAAAAGAAGGGTGTGTTTCCAGGCTAGCGGGTCCCTGTGACTCCACTGTCAATGTACAGGCAGAGGATGTAGCTATACTTTTAGTATTCCTTGCATTGATTAGTGCCTGCTGGACAGACAGCACGGTGATGCAAAGACATTAAAGATGGTAAATGAGGTTCCAGCCCTGCTATCAATAATAGGTGGGCTGTGCTTCTGTATCATTATGATGCCATTCGATCATAATGAGAACCCCATTGATCATTTGAACTTTTGGACTCTTTCAGAGAAAAATGTAGCAAGTTGCTTAAGCAGGCTGAGATTTACTGACTAAGAACTTCCTAATGTTGAATGTTCTCATTTAAAGATTATTCGTCATTTCCACTTCAGTACGGTACTAGCAGACATCAGTGAGTGCAGGTCCCTGCAGTGGGGACCTTCAGTTACTTGTCCAAGCAAAGTTCATCGATCAGATTGTTTGCTGAAGGAAATACCTTAGCAAAGCCTACATTGGTTTGAGAGTGCTGTAAAGATTGCTGCATTAGCAGTTTTCCATGTTGGCTTTTGTTGTTCAAACCAAAATCCTAATCCCAACACGGGTTCCCACTCTCTGTGGTTGGTGCTTAAATACTTACACCTCAAAGAATAAATAGAGCATATATATTAGCAGCAATATTCAGACTTTAATGACTTGTGCCTCTTAAGATATTTAGAAAACATGCTTAGAGCTGCTGTTGTCAATGTGCTGCAGCGTTTTCTAAATGAGGATTGTATATTGAAATTGGGAACAAAGAAATGGACTCTAATCCTATCGTAATATTTGGTGGTTTTGTGCCTTTGGAGCATCATATCTAGTGACTCAGTTGCTAGGTCACATACAGCTACTGATTACTTTTGTCTCCAGAGGTCACTTCCTAAGCCTGAGGCTTAAAACATACCAGAAGGCACTGGGAGGCCCTGGAACATGTACGCTGGTACAACTGTTAGTCTCCCCCAGTAACTTGTGTTCTTTAAGAAAGCAAGTTCATTTGTGCAAAACCTTGTGCTGTAAGAGCCTCTTTGTTGGGATTTCCCCCCCAGACACATGTCTGCTTTCCCTCCTTATTAAATTTAGTTGCCTTAAATTTATGTAATTACTGTCTTTTATTAGAATTGCAGTTGCTGGAGAAATATGCAAACGTTAAGGAAATTTGGTCCATATTCCTGCTGGAGTGCTGTCTTTTGTACACTGACAGCATAAAGCTTAAATTCCTGTCTTAGGCTTCTAAAGCCAAATTATCAGCTGGTAGCTCACGTGACTACCCCTGCCTTGTCACCCTTCTTCGTAGTCTTGTGCAAAGCAGGGTCACAGTCATGAGAAGCTTTTTCACAACAGAACTGCCTGCTTTTTAGACACCCAGTAATTGAAGTGTGTAGGCGACAGGGTAACACTGGACAGCAAGAAGTCAGGAGTCGTCCTGCTGTTAGCGTTTGGGTTAGCTCGGTTAGCAGTCGCACCTGAGGTGTCCGAGTCTGAGGCTGTGGATTGAAAATCTTCTAACGGGCTCTTAGGCTTTGGTGGTTTGAATTGTAGCTCTCCTTTCTTCGGAATCAGCTAGAAATAACGCAGGAAAAAAATGTATCTGCGTTTTTTCCTGCCTTCTGATTCTGGCTCCTCTGGAATCAGTAAATGCAAAGAGAGACTTGAAAATGAAAAATAAGGAAAGGACAATTTGTCCTGTTCTTTATTACTGATTAAAATAGGGATTGTATTGCTTCTGGGAGGGTAAAGGAGATGATGGAGGAGACCCCGATATCTGTGTGTGGTGGTTTCCAAACGCAATTCAGTTACTCCAGCGGTTCCTATGTGAGCTACATGTTGTGAATGCTGTGGGCTCAAAGTGGGCAAATGCAAAATTCCTCACATAGTTTCTGCTGCTAGCAAGTAGCAGGGGTTTTGAAGGAGATTTACAGTAAATGCTAGCAAATCAGAGTATGTTCCAGCTGCTTTCCTGCTTCGGTCTGGCGCTCCTGCAGCTTGGTTAGCTCCATAGATCTATGCTGTTACTATTGAGGCCATTGTTTCTTCATATTCTACTATGTGTGTATCTTCTGGTTCTTTAAATATAATTTCCATGTTAGATTTCCAGAACTTTCTTGATTTCTAGCACTTTAAAATTCACATTAAATTTCCACGGATCCTGCAGTGATTAACCTCACAAAATATTGTATTTCACATCTGAACTTGAGTCCTAAAGCATTTCAGAGTTCACTATATTTAGGATGGACTTGCCTGTAACCTATTAGAAACTTACATCCTGCTTATCAAATCCAGTTTATTTTCTATTTCCCAATAGTTTTTCATCTGTACTTGTGTAGCAAACCTTAGAGGAAAAATAGAAGATTAATTTTTGAAACATGCTCTTCATGTTCTTTGGCTCTGAAAGTCAAAGAAATCTCACTGGGCTGTCCCACTCATTTGATTTATGTTTTTATTTATACTTTTAAAATACCTTTCCATCTTTTAGATATACTAACAGCTTTTGGGTTGTCATCCGTAACTGTGCTGAGATTTGAAACGGTTTCCAATAGCTGCTATTCTTTTGTTTACTATCTTTCATTTCAGCTGAAACTCTCAGCTACTACAACTTAAATATTAATATAGGAAGAAATGCCCACACACTCAAGATATATTTTTCAAAGTCATAACACAAAATTACATGCTGGCCAGGAGCAAAGAAGGAGAAAAGCACCAAAACTCTTTGCCTGACCCTTGTGTGACTGCTGTATCTGGCAACAGTGGATGGTCTTCTGCTGGTGGGTAAGTAAGTGAGAGGTGTTAGACAGCTCTTTGCCCCAGGCAGATCACAGAGGGCAGATATACCTGCTGTGCTTCGTGGGGGAAAAGGGTATTTGCAGTGGGAAAAGCGTTTTCTGCACTGTGGACTAGCCAATGTGCAGTGGGAAACAGATTTATTCTGCAGCCTCATATTGTACCAAAAAGCCTCTGGAGCCGTGGATGAAGCAATGGGTTTTCCACAGGTCAAACTTGCTGTGCATCTCTTCAGAAGTTTGCGGGTGGAGACAGCCGGGGGAGATTGTTTGGCCTGGCAACGGCCCCTTCCTCCAGAGTTCTGCCTCTGTGCATCTTGATTTTGCCTTTGGATTTCACATTTCTTGCACGAATATATGCGCTGCTTGTGTGCTTCCACTACCTCCATTAGCTCTCCTACTCCACAAGAGTAGAAACACAGAATTTCACCTTCCAAACACCTACCCCTCTGTGTGTCTGGAGTTGAGCTAAGCTGCCCCAATGGCCATGGAGAAGTTGAATTTTTCTGAGCTGAATGCAGACTGTAGCTTTACTGATACCTGATTAAGCTCTCACAAATGAAGATCTCATGTTCTCTACAGTCATACAGGGCAAAGATACTATATTTTTTTCCTGAACATGTGCATTCCAATGTAGGTCTGCCATGCCACTTGTTTTTAAACCTCATTTTTGTTCTTAGCAAATGAACCAGAGCTGGTAAATGGCATCATCCCGTCTTAGTAACTCCAGTTCTTTTCAAATGCTGTTTTTCCAAGGAAATGTCTTCTTTCTCTCACAGAAGAAATGCCAGTGTAAATTGGGCTTCTTTGCATTTAGGAGAAAGTAAATCAGTGATAAGTAGTTCAAAGAAATCATACAGAATATTCTTTTAGAAGCTGCTGTTTTCAGGCCAGAAGTTAAACTATCTCATTCCACCTTCACTATATGAAATTATCCACAGAAAACATGCCCCAGACATCGAGCCAATGCATCTACCTGTACTGGAGTTTAAAGTGGGGAAGAAAGTGCTCTTGGAGGCTGAAAAGTACAAATGAGTGTTACAAATCTGCTTGACTCAACATACTCAACACATTTTTTCCTTGTTATCACATGCTTTATTTGATATGCAGAGCTACTGCTTGCTTTTTGACACGTGAAGATACTAAACATCATTTCAACATCTCATTTTATACTGTAAGGCAAGACTTTTCCTTGTCAGTCTATTCAGATGTCTGTCATTTTAGCATTTAGATGTATAAAGACATATGTTTACTGAGATGTATTCTCAAAGGGTATTTGCAAATTTGTCTCTAACTGTTAACACCATCAGGAGTAATTCACATAGATTAAAGGAGAACAGCTTTAATCTACGCTCTGCCTTCAGTGTATGGAGATGTCTAAACCTGTCTTTTTCAAAATCACATTTCTATATGTTGTTGAGAGAAATATTTTGAATACATTGACAGAGTAAATGAGCAGTTATCCAGGGAGCCTCTAGTAAGTAATTACATTGGGTAAACCCATTAACTTGCAGAAATACACGGCTTCATTCTTCTGAAGACATAGCACTTTCTGGTATGTAGACAGCAGTTGTGGGGAACAGCAGAGGTGTTCAGTCCCTGACGACTGGGGGTGTGTGCTAGCATCTAAGGTATAAGTGAAATGAGATCCCTGAAAGGGTTTCTGGCATGCCAAAACTCTGGCAAGCTTTAGTTCAGTTCCTAAACCATTACCAGTGTTGCAGCAGTAGCGTGTTGTACTTCACAGGCAGGTTGTGCAGGGCTTTCTTCAGAGATTGCCTTTTAGCTTCAGCTTTGTCCTGTCTCCTGTTTGCTAGCATTTCTGATTTAATTGACTGTAATTAGTTCAGGTAATTTTTGTTAATACGTCAGCTCCAGGCTTCTAATCAGTCAGCTCTGCATGTGTTCCTCAACGATTACGAGGGTAACTAAGAGCCTAGTTTTGTTCCTTACCACAATATCTGATTTTGAGCATCTGTGCATTGTTTCACTGTGGAGTAGACTTGTATCTGTGGGGACTTCATTTCTGATCGCTCTTGAAGAACTTGTGTCAGGGCTGTTATTCAGCAGACATACTGCCTTACTTTACATCACCTAATTCCACTGTAGATTAGGGACTTTTATTCTGAATAATAGCATTTGCTGGAAAATGTCAAGTATAGTTATTCATACTTAATATAAGCCTGACTTCTCTTTCCTGTTTGACAAGTTCTCTGTAATATCACTGGATGAGATATAGGTAGTGTGAGATGGATGCTTGCAATGTTTTGAGAAAAAAAGAAAAGGAACCTCATCAGGGCTCAGTCCTGCTGTTTGTTAAGAAGAGCGACCTTATTGAAGCCACTTACTTATTATTAAGGGCCTAGGACTGGGCTTTGAATGTTGTAACCTTCAGATCATGAACAAAGGAGTCTTTTGTTAGAAAACCAACCAAACAAGCCCAACCCCTTGTTCAGAACAAAGGAGAAATTAAGCAGGGAGATGTTCCCGTTTGTAGCACCCCAGATTTGTATTATTTCTGCTGACACTTGCACAACACTAGTTGACAAAACTACACTGACTGGTGTATAGATGAGCGTTGTTCAGATGTTAGTCATTAGAGATTTATAGAAATACAGATCAAAGGCTCTTCATTAAAGTTTCTTTCATTGTGTGCATCAATAAGTCAGCATCGCCTGCAACTCTGAAAACACTGGCAAAAAAAAGTAGTAAGATCCAGGGAGAAGGGTTGGTTTCTAAGGATATGTCTGCCCAGGGAAATGAGCTGGTGGGTTCTTTGCTCTAGTGCTTGTCTAAGCTCTGAGTGCCTTCATTACAATGCACTGGCACGTGGGAGGTATTTGTGAGGGACCGGAGAGCGTTACTGCAGAACGAGAGGTGACCTCGCTAGCTTTGCCACCGCACCGTGCGACTGTCACAACTTGGAATCAGCACGGTCTGACTCTGCCTTTTGACTCTGAAACTGGATAGATGAGACTTTTCTTTGGGTGGTTTATATATGCTTTCAGTCTTCGTAGAGCAGAGGAGGAGGGGACAATGGTGATAAAAAAGAAGGAAGTTATAGCGTGTACAGGTCGATGTACTGTCAAAAGCAAAAACCTGTCTCATATGTCAACATGAACAGTATTTTACTAGGAGACAAAACTCAGGCAGGTTATCTGGGGGTGGAGGAAGGAAGGGCACGCCTGTGATCTCAGGTTAGAGGCCAGGGGCTTACACTGATCGGCCACGAGTTCCACTTTGCTTTTTCTGGAACATTTTTTACTACCTTTTTTTGTAGGTATCTGCATGTAATTATTTTTAATTGCTTAAAAACCTGCTGGAAGGCAGTGATCAAGACTAGCTAGAATCACGCTGATGTGAATTCGCAGTAATCATGTTGAAGCCAACAGTTCAGCAGCAGGCACGCACACCGCAGAGCAGGACTGCGGCGTGTGTACTGCTGACCTGCTGTGTAAGCTCATCCAGCTGCTAAATGGGGACGAATATTTTGTCCGTTTCTAGAGGATTAATAATGCTGATAACGTGATTCCATCTCTCTGGATAGAAGGCTTCCAACCTTAATGATTCTATTCTATTCTATTCTAAAGGCGCTGCACAAGTGCAGCGTTTGCTTCTGAGCTCAGCTCAGCAAATGGTAGTACCTTTGCTGAATTGGAAGGAACTTAACAGATACACTAAGCCATTGTGATAAACCTGGCTTTAGTTCATGTTAATGGGACAGAAACTCTGTGGTCTTCTGGGGGAGAATGCTGGTCCAGTGTTGAATCACTCTTTTCAAATGTACTTTAATCATAGAATCACTAAGGTTGGAAAGGACCTCTGAGATCATGAAGTCCAACCATCAAGCTAACACCACCATGCCTACTAGACCATGTCCTGGAGTGCCATGTCTACATATAAACAAACAACGAAGCCCTCACAATGGCTTACGTTTTCATCAGCTGACTTTCTGGTAGATCAAGTCTCATCTATGTAACGTCAAGTTTTTACCAAGAGACTGTTGTTTATCCTTTTCCACAAATTCTTGTCACACCGTCTGGATAATATGACTGACTCAGATCAAAGCTGTACTGGCGAGTGATTCAGTAGTGCACCGAACTGGCATTTGTTATTGTGGGATCATGGCCGCAGTATGTGCTTATGATAACTGATGCCGGTTTTAATTTTTGCCCTGTTGGCCTTGTCCTGGCTTTCACTGATGCTTACGGTATGATGAAGCCTGTGTGGAACTGTGTAAAACCTTGAAGTCTAGGAGCTGGAAAGATTAGATATTAAGTTAATCCCATACCTTATGTTAGTTTATCTGTGGGAAGGAAGAGGATGCAGACAGAAAAACCTCAGGACTTCAGTATGACATTAAGATGTAGGAAAAAAAGCAATTTTCCTGAGCATTGCAAAAATTGAGAGAAATTGCTATCAAAATCAACACTGGACAAAAAAGGGTTTGGCAGTCCTTTCAGTGTCTCTATTGCTTTAAAATGAGATTTGGAAATCTATACTTAATTAGACAGTTATTGTACTGTGTGCTAAATAAACACTAACTAATTATTAAACATGGGATTTATTGAAGTATAATAGATGTATCTAAAACTCTAATTCACTTAGCCTGAGTAAACAAATTTTAAATGATCAATATAACCTCATATGCCAGAGCTACTGTTGCAACTACAACATGCCAGCATTCAGGAGCCGTGAACATCTTACTGTTTTCTAATATGATTTTTCTTGACAAAATATACCTCAGCATTATGTGTTTGTATATGTGATTGATTGTAAGACCAGGGTTGTTATCTATTTGTAGAACACATGTACCTTATTCGTCTGTTCAGTTGCCCTTGAATTCTTGAATGCAGTAAGCGAACCCATAGGTGATGAATTTAGGATTTCTTCAAGTACCTTGCTTAAAAATTTTTGTTAGTAAGGCACTTTGCAACACTTCAGACTCAAACTTGAAAACAATAATCGTTTTCCTGTCCTTTCCCTCCTCTCCCATCTTCCCTGGCACACACAAATACACGACATGCTGTAGAGCTGACCCGAGTGCCACCTATTTCAATCCTGATGTCTTTTTTTTGTTTTAACTGCCTCCAGAACTAAAGGTCAATCTGTGATCCAATAAAATGCACTTTTAGCTTTCATGATTTTGAGAAAATTGAATGTTGTTTAAGCAAGATTTTAAAGTCAATGCCCAAATTTGATTTGAAAACTACAGCTAAACAAAATATCTCAAAATAGCTCAATTTGTCTCCTAACCAATCTGTGTTGCAAAGGCCTGGTTAGAGTCTGGATGTTCAGGAAAACGTATTGACTTGGAAGGTGGTGTACCTTACTGATGGGGAACGGAAGCTGCTGTTTGCGTTGGGAGTCTCTACTCCTTACTCAGCTTTCTTCATATACTTAAATACTTCACAGAATATAATATGATCTATTTAATGTCTGAAAAGGATCACAAATGAAAGTCTGGGAGAATGCATCTAACACATCCCAATCTTTTAGGAGCATTTTCTAGCATGTGCTGCTGCATGTGGGCATCCATTCGTTTTTACCAGAGTACCCAAGAGGTGTATGCTGGCAGTAGGAGTTCTGGTAAAAGAGAAATTCTACAGGATTTTTTTGGTTGTTTTTTTTTTTTTGTTTTGAGGTGTTTTTTTTTTTTTTGGAAGAACTCTCAAACAATCCCTGACAGTCTTTTATCTTAAGCATCAAAAAAAACCCCAACC
Organism: Psophia crepitans; assembly: GCA_013399095.1. Lineage (NCBI taxonomy): Eukaryota > Metazoa > Chordata > Aves > Gruiformes > Psophiidae > Psophia > Psophia crepitans. Next base: position 114,369 of record VWZZ01002147.1, on the reverse strand, counting down.
CAACATCAATAATTACTAGGCTATATTTGGAAAATTCAATGTCTGATGTAAGCAGGAGACTTGGCAATGAAGAAAAGAGTTTGTGTTCTACCCAGAATAAATACAGCATTTCTAAGTGCTTTGCTGCTTCTCTTCACAGTAGAGCTCTTTGTCTTTTAACGCTACTTTTAGCAGGTCTGAAGATATTCTCCTTTCAAGTTTTTTTCCCCCACCCCCTCTGTTTCTCACTAGGCTCTCAGACTTGCTTCTTTCATCTAGTTTGAGACTGATTTTATTATTTCCTGAAATGAGGCATCCCTCTGACCAAGAGTCCAAATGCCATCAAAGTGCATGCCAGTGAGCTTGTAAATAGGAGGTAAGTTACCCAACTGCTTAACTAAATGCTTTACTGGGTTGGGACCTAAGGGTGGTAGTGGACTATGACTGGATGGATTTGAACTGACATAGATCTGATTGTTACTTTCTTTTCTGGCGCGTTCATGTGATGAACAAACTTTTTCTATGCAGATCTTTGGCCCCTTTCTGTCTCAGACATTAGGGACTGATGTTTTTAATGTTCAGTATTTGTTTCCTCATCCTGTATCCAAGCATCCCGAAAGGGTTATTTTAATGGATCTCACTGAAAGTTTGTGTTAAGAATATACACCCCATTTTACCTACTCTTCCTTCAGGCCAAAAGATGCGGAGTCAGAGCTCACAATTTTTAGGAGGTTGGGGCAAATTTGGCCATTAATTCCTCATCCGGCTGCTGGCTTTAGACTTTGCCTTGTTCTCATATCCCATTCTTTATTCCTTTAAGACTTGGTGCCTTTAGTTGGACACACTGCTTTTGCTAGCTGAAGTAGCTTCTTAATCTGTTTGGAAGACAGATGGACAGTTAGCTTTTAAGGAAAAGCAGAGCAGAGTTTTGAAACTGTCATCTCTTTTATCTCTTGGTCAACACAGGGAGAGATATTGCCTTGAAAGGGACCCATGTCAAATCAAAGAGACAGACCAGAGTAGCCATTGCTGTATTTTTCTAATGGCAAAATAATTTCATTATTATTTCCATCCTTGTATAAGACAGGTTGCTGTGTTGCTCAAGAAAGGAAGCTAGCAGAGAAGATTCTGGAGAACACCCGCTTTTCTATACGTACTACGTGTATAATAACTCAGAAAAAATAGTGTTTGGGACTTCAAGGAAAAGGTGGGAAATGTAAAATAAGTGGTGACTGCGTGAGGGCGGAATATTCCTGACTACTCAGAGGAGTGCAAGTTCTGCTTGTAAGGGACACTGGGAAGTAGATTAAAAACAAACCAACCAGTTGACACAAAAGCACATAAACCAAATCAAGTTAGAACTGGATTTTGGGAAGGAGCAGTTTATACCCGTTTAGAAGGCACAGAGTGTGCCCTAACTGAAGGCAGAGGGCTGCGCTTTAAAGAAGTGATGTCATAGCCACAAGGTCTTGAGGCATTTCCTGTGATACATGGAAAATGTTGTAACTGTCAAAATAAATATCTTCTATGGCATTAAATAGTACTTAAGATCTGAGGAATGGTCTTGATAGCTGTAAGAGACTTCAGGAGACCTTACTCCTGCTCTCAGCGATCAGAAGAGCTCAATAAGTCAGCTGGCCTGTCTGTGCCATAATTTCCCTTTATATGTGTATGAATAATGGTGCCTAATTCTTCACAAAATGTTGCAGAGATATAAGGTGAGCAAAATAGAAGGGGGACCAGAGTCTGACAATTAAAAAATTTTTCAAAACCAGCATTGCTCGTGACTAACTACCATTCTTCCTCTTGCTGTGAAATGTGCAGGAAAAAGGCAGAATCTGTGATATGTTTTTAAGTTTTTGTTGGATGAACCAGTTGGGAACAATCCTGAACAAGGATTCTGACTAGATGATCTTTCGAGGTCCCTTCCAACCCTTGTGATTCTGTGATTCTGTAATTTATCCGCGCTAAATTCATACCATCCAAGCCTTGTTTTGTATCCAAGGAACCCTGGATTTGTACTCTGTCAGTAATTGCTTTAATCTGTTGTAATTCTGCTTTTTGTTGCTCACTGGGTTTATTTTTGGGGCAGTGAGGGGGGAGTGGTTTCAGAGACTTTCACTTGCTCGGTCATTTCTATGAGTTGTGGAATAATTCTTTATAAAGATTTCATTGTTTCATATATCCAGCAGCGCAGGGTAAAGTACTAGCCATGGAGCAGAACAACTGAGAAATGAGCCCGTGAATGTGCACCTGAAGTCCTTAAAAAAAGAATAAAAATCAAAGGAAATTGTTTTTATATCATATGTCTTCAGACCGACAGCACTTTAGCAATGTGCTCATGCAATTTATCACTAAGGTGACAATAATCTAATGATATATTAGTAATACATCACCGCAATGCTTTCACACTATTGATGTATTGGAGATCATAAACCATAGAGAGGGGCAGCGGACTTGCAGATTGAAGTGCCTGCTAAGACCTTTCCAAGCCTTTTCAAGTTACTTTACGGAGAGAAGTTGTCAGCAAGGGTGTTGAGATTTTCCCGCTACTGTGTGCAGTTGCCTGCATGCACACACACGGAGCATTGGTGGGGAGAGTCTTGCCCTTGAAGAGTCCCGATTTTGACGGCAGTTGCTGTGTATGTCTTCAGTGCAGGGGCTCTTGTTAAGATGGTTTGTTGACGGACAGTCTGGGCCATAGGGCAACTGTAAATGCTTAAGAGGTTATTTACTTTCTTTAATGCCTCTGGTAGGCACCACAAAATGTCTTTGAGCCTTGACATCTCAGCGTGCAAAGACTGAGCCGTATGACATCCCTGCAAATGTCATCACAGGGGAAAAAAATGTTCTGTCTCCATGGCAGTACATAGTAGCTGCTGTGCTGGTGTCAGCATGTGGTTACACTGTAAGGTCACAAAATTCCTCTCCCTCTCTGCAGAATGTCATCCAATAAAATTAAAACGTGCCTTTTTTCAGCATTCTGATGTCCACTACTTTGTGTGCATTGTCCATAATGTCAATAGTACATTTTCAAAGGAAATAAATTTGCTTGTATTTAGGCTCACATTACCTTTTCCATTCTTCAGCCACTCCTCAGAAAACTCTGTAAACCCATCCTTGATAACCTTCAGTATAACATTCTCAAGTGGCCTCAAGTTGAGGCCTTTATGGCATCAAGTTGCGTCAGGGCAGGTTCAGATTGGATATTAGGAAAAACTTCTTCACAGAAAGAGTAGTGAAGCATTGGAAAAGACTGCCCAGAGAGGTGGTTGAATCGTCATCCCTGGAGACGTTCAAAAAACGCATAGATGTGGCGCTCCAGTACATGGTCTAGCAGGCATGGTGGTGTTAGGTTGACGGTTGGACTTGATCTCAGAGGCCCTTTCCAACCTTAGTGATTCTATGATTCTATCCTAGAAATCAGTGCCCTATGGTCTGAGATCAGCTTGAGGTAAGAAGGTTTCTTGCAGCACTTCCTACGCTGATGGTGTATTCAGAGTCAGCTCATCATTACCTGATGTTCTCTGTTTGTTGTCATTTTTGTACAATGATGTTGTTACTTCCTGGGGAGGCACCAACTCGCTCTTTGTGCATGAATTGCGTTGGGCAGCTGTTCCTGCTTGCAAGCACTGCACGATGCGAATTACAGTGAGCCTCTACCATTGGCTTGAATTCAAAATAGCTTTGACTTAAAGATTTTTGCAAAACACAGTTGAAGATAAGGTTGAATAGAAAGGGGAAGGTGATGTCAGTGGTGTGAAAATAGATTCCCCCCACCAGTATCTTATGAATCACCTTTGCTAGAATAATAATAATGCATTGTGAGCCTCAGACTCACAGTCATAAGCCAGTCAAGGAACTTTAACCCTTTTAAAAGCTTCCTCGGCCGCTACTCCTCAATGAACTCTATTAGAGTATCAAGGAATTTAATTGCAGCAAACACTCGGCATGAAGGCAATTGTAAATCATATCCCACTTTATGATTGAGAATGGAAGGTAGAGAATTCTGCAATGGTTGGAATGTTACTACGTTTTATTCATGCTTTATTGGCTCTGTAGAAGGCTACTGGGGCTCAGAAATACTCAGCTTGAAGCGTTTTACAAATCTGGGGCCAAATTCTTGGCTATATGACAGCAAATACAGTACTTACACTGCCTTCACTGCATCCTACCTAGTGATAAAGTTAAAGCACTAGTGAATTTTGATCAGTATTACCAAAGAGAAGTTTGGTTGTTTACAGAGAAAGCAAAAAATCCCCAACGCCGTAACTCTTCAGTATGTTTGGAAGTTAGATTGCAATTGAAGCCCAGTTTGTGCCCCAGCAGTCCCTGCACGAGAGCTTGTGATGGATGTGGCACACAGCCTGCTATACATTCCATTTATTGAAACTTCCATACATAATCTAATGTAAATTTAAAGGCCATGTGTCTGTCGAGACTGACTGGGCTTTGGGGGGGTGGGGTGGTTTGGTTTTTTGTTTCTACTTTGCTTGATTTGATTTTATTTTTATTTTATTTTATTGTACTAATCCATTTGTATGGAGAGCATTGGGCTCTTCACCTCATAAGCAGTCTGCCCTTGTCTCTGGCATTGTGGGTTCAGTGGACATGTTTTGCTCTACGCCTTTCTGAGCACAGATTAATTACACTGTAATTCAGAGTGGATGGACTTCCAATGCGCTGGCTTCATTAGAATGTATCTGCTTGAAGCATAGCAAAGTAAAACACACTTATCTGTATGCTCTTAAGTTAACCTGAGCCCTTCAGAGCACATAAAATAAGTTGGGTTTCTTTTTTCACCTGATGCTATGAAAATGTGTGCTATTTAAAATCATTTGTGTCAAATCCTTCTATTTAAATAGCTTCCCCAAGCCCTGGTGTAAAAGAAGCAGCTCTTGCATCTGTCTGGAGTCAAACGACCTTTTTTGTATTTTAGAATGAAAATTAAATTGCATGGGCTGGGCTGCACTGTGAATGGCTTTAATACTCCTTTCTAGGCTTACGGTACCTGTAACACTGAAGTTAGTAGGTAGAACAAGGTATTCTCTGCAGGTATTACCCAAACAGCATTTGGCACTGCTCTGATTTACCTTGGTTTGCCAAAATGTTGATTCACAGCCGCGTCTGTGAAGATGAACAGCAGTTAGACTGCTGAGTCTTTATTCTTGGAGTCTTTCTTCTTGATTCACAGAAAGTCCAAGAAGAATGTAAAAATATCAATTTTATATAACATAGGAGTCAAGTAACACATAATATGAAGATGATGTGTTAGAGTTGTATCTGGAAGCTGGAACCAGGCAGCCGCCTTGTCCTAGAAAATGTGAGGCACTATGTGCCAGGCAAGAGCCCGGAGCCAAACAGGCTACGTGGTAAATCAGGAGTTGGGGACTGCAAGAAAGATTTCTATTCTCATTTTACCAATGAAACTGGAGATCAGAAAAAATTAAATGATCAGCCTAAGGTTATGCAAGGAGGCTGAGACAGAGCTAGGAATGATGTCTGATCTTTGGCATTGCAGTCATTTTTCTTGGTTGTTCAACAGCGATTCCTATCCCAGGTCTCCTTCCCTGCAGCTCACCAGTTTAGTGGGAGATGTTAAAGAGAACAAACTTCTCCGTCAGTTTTCCAGGAGTTTCTCCCAAGAATTCCAGTGGCTCTGTTCTAGAGAAATCATTGTTGTTCTCCCCTCTAATTTTAGTAGATCCTTTTAAGGCAGGTGAGAAGCAGAGCTGCACAAAATACTGAAATTGTGGACTCGCCATGGATTTATTCAGTGCCATAATGATGCTTCCTGTTCTGTTCTCCATTCTTCCCTAATAATTCCTAATGTGCTATTTTTCTTTCACTGCTATTGAGCATTGAGCTGACATTTTAATTAAACTATTATAGCTCCAAGACACCTTTTCTTTTCCCCCCAGATGCTAATAGGTTGCCAGATGTCATCAATCCAGGATTGCTTTTCCTCTTGCGTGCATCACTTCACGTGCATCAACATCAAATTTAATTGTTGGGTTTTTTTATTCATGCACTCGGTGTTACCAAGTCTGTTTGCCTATCCTTTGCAGTCAGACTTTGCCAGCTTGAATGTCTTGCTGTGATCAGCTAACTCTGTCATGTCACTTTTCCAGGAACTTGGGAGGCTAAGCCATAAGACTTCTAATTTTATTTAAAAAAACCCAAACAACGCAGGAAATAACTACCTAGAAACCTTGTTAATTCAAAATTAAGGTTGCTCATCTGAGTTCTATTCAGTTATGCTCACTATGACTAGTTCGATCCTTCTGTGTTTTATACAGAAGACACATGAGTGGATGAAAAGTGTCTTACCCAAGTTAGCAAACAGCAGCCAATATTTACTTATTCAATTTGATTAAATGAACAGAATATTAAAAAGGGGAGTAACGGGGAATAGGTAAAAAAAAAAAAAAGTTATTCAACCAAACCAGTTTTATCAGTCATTGAAGGAACAGGCTTCTGGCATTAGGGGTGTTTGTTTACTAACTGGATTTACTGTAGCAGTGGTGACTTAGTCTCTCACAATTTTCTGTACTTCACCTTCTGTCTGGATGAAATCTGTTGGTGCTTATGGTAAGATTCACGTTTCCTTCAAAGACAGTTGGGTCGGGCCTCTCTCTTGTAAGAGGTTTTTACCAGATCTGAATAGTATAATCTTGTTTTCCAGCTAACTAATATTAGAATTGCTCTGATACTTCCTTTTCTGTACCTTTCAGGAGATACCGGGCAGACAGATCCCGTACAAACTAGTGTGATGGTTTCCCACTCCATATAGAGTACTCGCAAAACATTTGTGAAATGATAAAACCTGTCACAATAACCTGATTTTTCAGATTGCAGATTGGATGGGAAAGGTTTCAAATAGGTCAGGAATGAATGAAGAATTATGATTTGCGTTTGAAGCACACGGTGCTATATAAAAAATTTTTATTTCTCGAGCATGCTTACAGTAATTTCTTCTGTTGAGCTTCTGCAAGCTTAAAACAAAATGTGGTTTTTTCCTCCCTACACTTAAAACAAATCTAATGTATAAATTGATTTGATTGGTGACAAGCCAGATTCCAGGCATAAGTCTTCATAGACTTGATTTTTTTTATGATTAGTGTGTGGTTTTAAATTAGCACGGGAAATACACTGTAATGGTGAAAAGAACTTTCAGCTCCCTTTCCACGGTGAATTACCCTGAGTGATTTTGGACCTCTGTGTCTGGATCTGTGCACTCCTCCCCTGCTGCACACATGGGCACATAATGGAGTTTCCCCCACATGCTTGTGTAGCCCAACGGGCTGGGCATTGCTCCTGCAATCCCTGCTGGAGCTTCCCTGCAGCCCAGAAGCCTTATCAACTCTTCCCAGCCCATGGGAAAGGTGCAGGACAAAGGCAGTCATGCTGGATGCGTGGGACAGGTATTATTACCTGTTTCTGTCTGAAGTGGGGTTATATGGTGGTGTGGGGGCTGCTTGCTTCTGCAGAGAAGTGAAAGACTTGTTTAACAGACTGGTTAGGAAGCAACCCATGTGTTACGACCTCCTCTGATCCCTGACACCCTTGTGAAATGCTCTTTGCCTAAAGTAAAACACTCTCAATTCTCGGTCTTCTCAAGTGCTTCCAGGACCCCTTGTCTACCCGCTCTAACAGTTTCTCTGCGTTGTACCTCTTTCCCCTCAGTATTCAGTCTGAAGTTTACTGCTTGTGGTGGTTCTCCCTTTACTCATCACTTCATAAATCTCAAGTCTAAATTTGAGACCTGTGAATTTTGAGTGGTACTTTGATGTTTTACAATTATTCATACTTTATACATTGATATTGTACTTCTCATTCAGAGCATCTTCAATCTCTCTTATTCATGTTCCTGCTCTCCTTTGATCTGTATCATTAGTGAGTTCTTGTTCTCTGTGTGGATTCTTTTCTGCCCCCACTTTTACAGATCTTACCACTTCACTATTGATTTTTCTCTTCTCTTTTTGTTCTTTTATCCTTTTGGTTTGGATTTTCTTTTTTTTAAAATTTAAGTGCAATTGTTTATTTTTTCCACCTACTTCATCAAGTGGCTTTCCCTTAAGCCATTTTACCTAGAAAGCAGCCCATCAAAAAGCAGCAGACAAGAGTAGGATCGGTTCCAGGAGAATTTTAATTTAAAATGAAATTACAGGACAATGCCCAAGAAAGAAATGATCAGAACAGTGACAAAATATTCATCTTGGTTTGAAAACAGTCTAATGTGAAGAGGTTCTCAATTCATCAACTTAATTATTTTTTGAGGGGGAGAGGGGAAAAAAAGTGTTCAGGAAAGACAAATCCATTATAAATAGCCAAGAATCTTGCAACCCTTTATTCAGGATTTCATTTTTTTCTTCTGTTCCTGGTGATGTTTTAGTATCTCACTAGGTCCAACAAGAGAAATCTTTTCTGATCTAGTTCTTGAGTACTTTCTGCTGTTTGTTTGTGGATGACTGTTATATTGTAAAAGAACGTTGTGGAACCTGTCTTGGTTAAGGAAGACCCCTGTCTGAATTGTAGGCAACTTGGTCTTCTGCTTTGTGAGACCAAGATAGAACACTAATCTCTTCTGCTCTGAAAAATTTGTGATCAAGGTAGACAAAAATGATGGAGAAGAAAAAATTATTTGGTTTTTTTTTTAATCAAAGGAGAATGAAATCAAAACCCCAATATATATTGAATTAAAAATTTAGTCAAGAATGTCTTTTATTCCAGAGAGTAACAAAGAAAACTTACTTTTTTAGTATTGTATTTAATGCTCATGTATTTAAACTCAATCTTACAAATGGTACTGTAGCGCTTTTTTTTTGTGTTAAATAATTATTGTTGACAATGAAAGTAGTATTTGCTTTTGTTTAATGTATTTTAGTCTTTGGGACTGGCATTGCATATGGAAAGCTGAGCTGCTCAATAGCTAGTCAGTCTTCTAAAGGCAACATAGCTAGAAGCCAGCGTCCTCCCGTGGGAGGTCGGTTGCGCTATCTCATGTATTTGTGGCACTTGGATGGGTTTAACCTGTTCACCATAGAGAAAGCATTCTAACTGGGCTGGCAGCGCTGGGCTGACCCACAGCTCAGTCTCTACATGTCTGTCTGTCTGTCTCCTCTCTGCCTGTGTCTCTCCATCACTCTCTTCTTCTGTCTCCCCTCTGACTTTCATTTCTTCAGGACAGCAGCCTTGCACTAGCTTTGTCTCCTACAGCTCTAATTTGGGTTTAGGAACTCTGTGTGCCCGATTTTTCTTCTGGGCAAGTTATGTCATCATGATGTGCTGCTGCCTCCAAAGTCATCTTGGTCTGGTAGACCATGACTGTTTCACAGTGACTAGATTTCCTGGCATAGAGAATTAAGCAGATTACAAAAATTTGTATCCTGCAGACATGGGGTCACAGTTTTCTCTTACACAGACTTTTGGTGGATGACTTTGAGCACATCACTTAATTACTCTGTGCTTTGGTTCTCATCTTTCAAGGCAACAAGGATAAGGGCTCTTCTGTATTTAAGTAGAGAAATCTGAGTTAGAGGCATAAAAAAATGGGAATGAGATGCTGGAGTGTTGGAGACCGTACAAATACCTAACGTAGACTGTAAATTTTAACTGACAATTATGAAGGATTTTTGCTTAATGTGTAGGACTGTTTTATTTTATTATGGCTCTCGCCCTTGCCAAGAGTTACCTCATGCTACATGAGATATTAATCTGCGTATAGGAGAAGCGGTGGCTTATCAGGCGTCACTGACCTGGTAATGTTACAGAAAGTGTTGACCCTTCTCCAGCAGCCACTGCAATAAAGAGTTATTACAGGGTGTCAGCTCAGAGTTGCAGGCAGTCCTGGGCTGGCTTCAGCAAAGTCAGACAGACTTCAGAGAGCTTGTTTCACAAGTTTTGTTCCCTTTCTTCCTCCATACCTCGATCTCTGTTCCGTCTCACCAATCAGAATATTCATTGTCTGCTGATATAATTAGGAAAATGGAACATGCTGTTCAGAGGTATTGATCTAGCACTTTATAATAAAGTTAGCAATGTTTAATTTCTTGTTGTCAGCTTTCACAGTGCTAAAGAAATCAATTCACTATTGTCTCTTCTCCATTATTCAATTGTCTAATGAGCTACCTTGCAGTCCGCTCAAAATCAAATCTTTATGATGAATCACTGTAGGAATGGAGAGTACATGAACCCACGTATACGAGAATTATCCCAAATCCATAGTAGGTGGGATGCGTTTCCCTTCAATAAGGTTTTTCTTTTCTCTTTCTAAAAAAATTCAGTAAGGCAGGGTTTCTGTACTTTCACTCAGCTCCACAAGACGCTTACTATAACTTGATTTCTCTCATTTATGAATCACCTGTCATCCAACCCTCTCTGAATAAGTAGAAATCTTTGAATTTCACTGTCAAAGTGATACCTCTCTTATTTTTCCCTTCCTACCTCTCTCATTCCACACCAAATTAGTCTTAAAGAGCAAAGACAGAGCGGTTTTGTAGGACAGAGGAGTGTATTCAAAACACATCTCTCTACTCTGGCTTTCTACTATCTCACAATAAAGCACATGCTCCTGCTTTCCAAAGCACACCGTGATGTGGAGTGCAGTCATCCTGACCTTCCCTTGCCATTTCTGAGCGCTGCCACAGTACCGGTGGTAATGACACAGGTAAGGAACAGATGTGGCTATGCTCACTTGCTTATAGGTTACCTGGCTACGTTTATTTGTTGTTTCACATAAAAGGCTGTGAGCTTGCTGTTGCCAGTACTTTTTTTCCTAGCTCAAATTCTGTGGGTTCTTGATTTTTGTAGACCTGTGGACTGTAGCTTAGTCCTGATTAATTGCCTGAAGAATAAAGTTTAAAAGGTGGTTTAAGAGGAGAAGAATTTTAAGAGAAGTTAACGTATTATTTGGTGCAGGTAAAGTAGGCTGCTCTCAGATTTATAAGGAAGGAAGAAGCCTTCCTTCTTATTTTTCTGAAATGGAAAGCTAAATCAGGTTTTTTTTCATGTTTATTAACATATAAACCTGGTTTTTTAAGTGCTTGCACCTTTTTGAAAATAACTTTTGTGTATTATGCCCAAGAATTATTTTGTAAAATTTATTTTTGTTGCAAATAGTGCTGTTTGGACATTCTCAAGTTTTAACTCAGACTTACCTTGCTTCTAAATATGAGCTGAACACAAAAGGCTCCATATTCTTGAGTTCACAGATAAATGAACCAACTTGACAAACACAATAAAAGGAATAATATTCTTTAGAAAAAAATGTGCTTGAACACTTTTATTTGTGCATTAAGTAATTAAATTTTGTATATTAGGAAAACCATAAAATAAGTCTTAATAATATAATACACACTCAGCCCTTGCTTTCATCTGTTTATAAATCAAAAAACCCCATAAAAATAATAAAACCCCCATTGTAGCCATCATTCTATTTTTGCAACTTGCCAGGTAGTAAAGTAAAAAGTTTATTGCAAGTCGGTAATAAGAAGGGAAGTAATGGCCTGGGAGGCACAAGGGTGAATGAGTTAATGAGGGAGCAGCTTGAGTTTTCTCATTGGCTCTAACCCGGTGTAAATTTAATGGCTTCCTTTTAAATGTCTCATAATGAGAAAAAGCAAAGTGTACATTACTTAGTGGTATTATGTAGAAGGCTTTATTTTCTTATTTAAATTCGATGTTATAGTGTATCTAGTGTATCTCTATAGGAAATAATTTTACATCGGACATGCATACACCTTCTGGGCTTGGTGTCAGCAGGAAGGAGAAGCTGCAGCAGCGTTACCTGCCGAGGGAAGAAACCTTGGCTCTGTGAAGCACACAACTACTGATCTTTAACAGCTTATGTAGACACTAACATACGGGTATGAAAACTTCAGCATGGCAACAGCAAATACAATTGCCAGTTATGCCGGTCCATGGTAATATCACAATTGCATTGCATGTGATTATGTTAATTGGTGATGGCGACGCTGACAACCTCGCCGGTGCGGTGATGGTGAATATTAGCGTTGCAGCATAATGGTTACGGCAATCACTCTGCTCCGTGAGCTCTCCCGCTCTGTTATGGGACAGAGTGACCCTTTTGCTGGCCCGTGGTCCAAGCTTACATATGGAGGCTTTAGGGGATGTGCTGCCCAACGGGTTGAGTGGGCTGCCTCCTGCGCTGGGGTTTTCAGCACTGGTCCTCTGCTGGTCCCATCCTGCCGCCTCTGAAGAGCTGTTCTGTTCTAGCGTCTGTGCCTTTCCATACCTCCTCAGTTGCTCCCGAAACGTGGGAATCTGTTTTGGATATAGTCTGTGTGGGGATACTGTGTGTGGTTACAGGTAATCAATTAGCTTGAATAACCATAATTGCAATTCTATAATCTTATCAATAATATTTTCTAAATTAAAAAAAAAAGGAATAGTTAGGTGTTTCGTACTTTTAAATCTGAGGTTTTTGGGGGGCTGGTAAATAATATTTTGACTAATACAGAGTGTTACATGGCAAATAGCTCTAGCAGTTACAGCATAGCAGACTTCTCAGTATTTACATGCAAAAGGGAGGGGAAGCGAAGGGAACTCAAAAATATGTTTTCAGTCCATTTGTATTTGAATCAAATCAACTAAAAGCAAATAAAAACTCAATGGAGATAACATTTTTTTAAAAAAAATTTCATAGAAAAACATTGTCATTTTTCACTTATTCCTAACTAGTCTTATTGCAACTGCACAGATTTTTCAAGGATATAAAGACAATTTTTTTTTTCAGTTGGGCATGTAGGGTAAAAGATTAAAAGAGGGCTATGACCTGCTTTCATTTATGCCAGTATAGATCAGATTTAAAATATCGATTTAATTAGATTTGGCCTGATTTAAAGTTTAAACATATCAAACCGTAGAATCTGCTGAGGACAGTGGTGGTGTTCCTTTTGAGGACACCCAGATTTGTAGATGAATATGTCTTTAGAATTAGGCAGGGAGATGTCAAGGAAAAATCTTTCTGTGCTTCCACCCACAGCACATCTCAGAAGTTCTGTGAATAATGTTGTACACGTTTTTATTTGCCTTACCAAACTTTCTGCAAGTATCTGTATCTGCCAATTATATTTTCACTAATGTAATGATATATGTGATAGTTTTGTTGATTTTACTAGTTGTTAACCTTTTAGCTGTTTAAAATTAAACCAGTTTTCTACATAGTCATACCTGACGACTTATTCTCACAAAACCAAGCAGTTAGTACGGTTAATTGTGCAATGACGATGTGAATGTCGCTGTGTGGCCCCAAACAGCAAGGAGGTTAGATACCAGTTAGATGTTGCACTTAGAAGAAAATAAACTGACTAAAATTAAATAGTTCAGTGGGCACTTCTGCTGCCTTGGAAGGCTGGTCCCCTCCTAGGGACAGGGCTGTAGATGTGATGCCTCGAATATTGGCAGAGTTCTACTTGACAGCTTTAATTTATGCTGTTTGTTAGGTGGTTGTGACCCTGCATGGGTGCGGAATCCTGGCATCTTAACTCAGTGGCACTGCTATATCTCTGCCATTAGGACAATGAATTAACTTGGTAAAAATCACATCGGATGGATTTTTCTTTTCTTCTAGTTTTTTTGGTAGAAAACATTTGCTAAAAACTTGAGAGATGAACTGAAGAAACCTCACGGGCACTGCTGGGTTTGGAACTATGCCACTTCTGTGGCAGGAACACTGACCTGGTGTAAACTGGAGGTGAGAGCTTGGCCTTGAGGTCTGTGGCCACAAGGAAGGTGGTGTCCTGTCACTGCTCATGGATTTCTTCTGGGATACCCGTGGACATGGGTCACCTATTAGTAGTGAGACATGGAGACAGAGATAGGAGTAAAATCTCTGATATATGCTGTATGCTTACAGAAAAAGCCTTACACTTGCTATCAAATCTAGCTACAAATGCACTGCTGGGAGGAGAAGGAGGCTCAGCAGTGCTGTTTCTATCAACTTACAAAGTTTGCAGTGCTGCAGAATATAACCTACTGCATATAAATCAAAGCATGTAACAAACTTGAACTCAAAGATGTGTAATGTTCACTCAAACCTCTGGCATTTCAAATTCCTGCATACAGGGACTGTAACCGACATCCGTATTTGATAGAATCACAGAATCATAGATATCCTGAGTTGGAAAGGACCCATGAGGATCACAGAATCACAGATTGATAGGGGTTGGGAGGGACCTCTAGAGATCATCGAGTCCAACCCCCCTGCCAAGGCAGGTGCCCTACACTAGGCTGCACAGGTAGGCATCCATATGGGTCTTGAATATCTCCAAAGAAGGATCATCGAGTCCAACTCCTGGCTCCACACAGGACCAGCCCAATCAGAGCAGACAACTGGGAGTGTTGTCCAGACACTTCTTATAAATCAATAAGAGCGAATATTAATATTTTGACCCATACTCAGCTGTTTTTAACAACGGGGTATGTAAGATAAACTGTAAAGGATTGCTGTTGTTAAACTCTTAAAGTCAGAAAGGACCATTATATGTGATCATCTCACTGACCTTCTGCCTAGATCACAGAATTCTGCTGGCCAGTTCCTGCCTTGAATCCAACAAACGCTCAGACAGCCTTGCTCCAGCCTGCTCTGGCTACAGATCTCGGTTCTTTCTTCAAGGAGTTTTTAAAGGAAGCATCAATTGCACAGAGAACTATGGCTGTCATCTTATAAGTAAGAATCATAGAGTGATTTTACAGTGCAGTATACCTTTGGGAGGGATTTTCTCCTCTGTTGTAGCCTTTAAAGCTGCTATAAAGGCCGTTTAATAGGCTGGGGGAGGACATCCTTGAGTGCAGGCAGTATCTAGCCAGAGGCTGTCCTAAGTGACTCAGACTGTACCCTTGGCAGAGACAGCAAGAAGGCATGAATCCTTTGTACCGTTTATAGTTCGGGACCTTGGCAGCTGCTGGAAGCAGCAGAACAGCCATTGAGCAGTCCTGAAAGCGAAAGGCACTGCAACTTCTTGGGTTTTTTGGTTTCGTTGGTTTTTTCCTGCTTTACTTTAGGCTGAAAACCTTACCTGCTCTTATAAAAGTCCAGAATATGAGGTCCAAGAGTGCTCAAATCTGATTTTATCCCTTATTTCCCCTCATGGGTAGAAAAACAAAGACTTTTTTTCTCATTTATTTATTTATTTTTACTGAAAACAGTACACTATATCCAGCCTTCTGTAATAAGTTAGCAAAATCTTTCTTTAAGTAACAGTTACTTTTGAATTGTGTGTTTCTTCCTGTGCATCCTTAAGGTTTGTGTCTGTGGTAGTTCTTAGAGATCAAATTTAGGCGCCTTGTTATCTGTAGCAAAGACAACAGCGCTGTGGAGTGAGGAACTGATAAGATCTCTACTGGCTGTTTTAGAATCTCAGCTGTCTCCTATAACATGCTGTGCTGTCATCGTTTCTCACATTGTCAGCTTCATAAGCACATTTGAAAGCGCAGATCCCTGGGCGCATCTTGCATCCCTGATTTCTTCATTGGAAACAAAAAGAGGTTTTAACCCTCTTCATTCCTCTGGTTCTGGTGAAACTGCAGAACTACTCTGAGGCTGAGCAGGGGCTCTCTGCTCAGCGTGCAAACCCCTGTACACTTGTGCTCAGTCTGAATTGGGCGGTTAGCACTGATGATGGATGCATGGGCCAGAGAACCTGCCTTCATTATCAAATCTCAAGCTAATACTTCTTGGTGGCAGAAGTATTTATTTTATTTTCTAAAGTTTCTGGTTCCAACTGCCTCATTTAGTTCATCTG
Organism: Psophia crepitans; assembly: GCA_013399095.1. Lineage (NCBI taxonomy): Eukaryota > Metazoa > Chordata > Aves > Gruiformes > Psophiidae > Psophia > Psophia crepitans. Next base: position 98,623 of record VWZZ01002147.1, on the reverse strand, counting down.
TACCCAGTTGAGGACCAGATATGGAGAAGAGAGGTGATACCCAGCCACTATCATGTACGTTCCTGCCTTGTGCAGAGGGTGCTTCAGCTGAGAGTAGTTTTAGTGTAGCTACCTACCCCTTGCTTCTAGATCCTGTCCGGAGTCCTGGCGATGCCATGCCACAGCATAACTCCGCTTGTGTCCTTGGCCGTAGTTGCAGATTCTGTACTAGGGATTACACGGGGTAGGAGGAGATAGAAAAAGCTTTAAGATTCAGCTACACTTCAATAACCCTTTTGGGGGATAGGGGAATAAAAGGGCATTTATGTCTATTGTGAATGTGTAGTCCCTGGTGTCTATGGGTCCCTCCAAGTTAGAAGAAAAAGATAGTTGTCTTAGGCAGGTAAGAGGACCTCCTATTTATTCTCATGATTTCTACTCTGATAGTTGTTTATCATGCGGTATAAAGACTTAGTTTTGAAGGCTTTTGCATAGAATTGAGTGGCTTGATTTTATATTACAGGGCTCCTGAGTGTTTAATGGAGAAGGAGTTGGTATTTTTCTCAAAGGGAGCAATGCAACTAAGGTACAGAAAGACAGCGAGATTTAACCTTTTCAAATTGAGCAATGAAATAAAACACTTAATCATCCCTAAGTATGGAGAATTTAGATATTCTGACATCAGTGATGTCTACACAGCTCTTAAAATGAAAACATATAATTCCCATAATTTTATTTAGTCACAAGATAGCAAATCAGAGAAAAGAGAATGAATCACTGTCACAAATACTGTTCCTCTGCTGCACTGACAAGGAAAGAGAACACAGAAAGCATCATCAAAACAAGGAACCATTTACAGATTTGAATTTGCATCCTCTTCTTCACTTAGTATGGAGCAGGAGGAGCGTGTTCTGTCGTTGTATCCCAGCATTTGGCATTAATGCAGGAGTTATTGCAGCATGAGTAAATACAGTGAAGAGGGTATTAAGTGCCACCTTGCAGCAACATTCTTCTAGACTGCAGTCCCTACCTGATTCCTGAAAGTAGGTATTTTTAGTGAAAATAAATTAATTGTATTTCTTTCAGCAATGGAGCATAATTAGAGCCATGCAGATGGTTGATGAGTTAGTTCAATATGTAAAGACCATTCAGAAAACTGGAGACAGGACGAGGGGAATAGTTTAGACTGGCAGCATTTTGGTTTATATTAGATTGACTACTGAATTGTTTTAAGGGAAAATTACTTCCCCCCACTTTC
>VWZZ01002147.1:0-97378 GCA_013399095.1 Psophia crepitans | reverse complement strand
AGTTGCAACCCCTTTAAAAAACCAGTTTGAGCTCTACGGATCTTCCATCTTTGCAAGCGAAGAGGTTCGGTGTTATCCACTGTCTGACAGGATGACACATGCTCTGGTCCTATAGCCCAGCGCACAGAGGAGGGGGAGATGTTTGTGTACGGAGCAGCTGTGAGGGAAGGGCTGGTTATAATTGCTAACTCTACCTGTGTCATCGTAGGATGTGAACCTGGTACGGCACCTTTCCCTCAGCCAGCACTACACGATTTGATGAGCAACACCGCGGTTTGGAATGGCTTTGGTACCCTTTAAAGTCATTATACTTTATTTTTAAAAACAACAGCTGTGATCTGGGAAGATACACGGACTTTGCCACTGCTGACTGAGGACTCTGAATCTTGAGTAGCCTGGTGACCAGAGCAGGGCTCTCTCAGATAAGCTGCTGTGCCTTCTTCCCATCCCTCTGTTGTTAAAAAGGGGAAGAAAAATCTTTAGAAGTTTGGAAATAAGTCACTTAAACAATGAAGTGTGTTACCCTCCTTGCTTTTGCCTTCAGGGTAATGTAGTTACAATAGTCTCAGTTGTTTATTGTGACTGTAGTTCTCTTGCCTGCTTTTGTGCCAAATGCATTTTTCTGATTTTTTTAAGGAATATTTTGCTCTGACCAAAAATAGTCCCATGGTCACGTTTGTCCTTTCCCTCAACAAGTGTTTCCCAGTGAAAGCAGTGACAGGTATGTCATGGAGCAAGCCTCAGCTTGCCACAAAGGGTGTTTCTGGACAGGATGCTTCTTGTCTGCTTTGTGTTCATCTTCCAGGGGGGAAAATACTGACATGAGGCTTATACCAGAAATCAATAAAAACTGAACATGTAATGATACAGTGCACGATTACAAGGAAGAAAGGTCTCATAGAACTACGGCTAGGACTCAGCAGAGGGGTCTTAACTCTTTGAAAAAGTTGCCTTTGTAGATTGGATACTTCCATTTACCTATCCTGACACGGTAGGATATTTTCCATTAAGTAAGGGCTGGAATCGCAGCGATGACTTCTGCAAATGTAGGAAATGGGTTCTGTTCCCAGCGGGTTACAGTCAAGATAAGAATTATACACGGTAGTACATAAGGATGACGTGTTTTCAGGCACCGCTAGGTAAAAGCGTGCAGCTGAAACACAACAAACTTCTGTCACTTTTCATTTAGACACTTTTGACGCCCACTGCAGTGTGTAGATGGCTTTGTATTCAGGATGAGATGTAGTTGTGTCATTCTTTGGACGATGTAGTGCGTCTCTGAGATTCTAGGCCTTATCTTTTCTTCCTGAATTATTTTAGTCTTTTAAAACAACCAGTGTATATATATCCTGCAGCTGGACTTTTCTGCAAACATGCATGGAAAATATTTTTTTCTTTCTCAAGCCTGAGAATTGCTCAATGGTAATGGCTGTAATAAAATATTTCAGTCCATCTGTGCAGGTCTCTGTGATCCATAAACCCTACTGCCCACAGCCTAAAGAAGGACACAGAAACACATCCGTTGTGAAATAGGTCAGAACCGAACTCCTTTTTATGGCTGCGTAAAATAGGGGACGAGAACGTGGTTGACTAGGTGAAGGTCATGTTATAGCTTGCAAGAGAGCCGAAAAGCGTCCTTAATTGAAAAAGCTTCTGAGATGGAAGTCCAAGTTAGTGCCTAAGGTGTATTGGATACGTGCCTGTGCTGTATTTAATGCACCCTGTTTACAAACTGACCTTTCTGGGAGGGAATGTTCTCTGTCAGATATTGTTCTTTAGCATAAACCCAGCCCGTAAACAAAGAAGGAATTTCTGACTTCTGCATAAGATGACAGAGAGCAATAACTATCTGAATTTAATGAACTGCTCTGAGGGGAATACACCTTTGGCTGCGTTTATTAGTCACAGGAGTTGCTCTGAATTCCAGACTCCATCCCTGTTTCTGTCAGCATTCAGCTCTGCTGCTCTCACAGTCATGCTTTAGCCTGTTGCCCTCAGCTGTATTTTAATTGAAGCTCGTAATATTTTAAGACTGCTTTGTCTTTCCAGATATCAAAGCAAATGGATTTATAAATCCCTTGACTCCTCTACTGTACACATGAGCTGTCTTTCCACAACATGGGAATTGGTAAAACAAGCAAAATGTCGTTCACGCAAGGCTCAGCATTTGTAGAAGTTCAATATTAATTGCTTATGGATGTTGTCTAGGAAAAGTGACTTAATATCATGGCATTCTGTGCTTAGTGCAGGGTGAAAGAGCAAAGGAAAAGAACCTGAAGCTGACAGGATTTTAAACAAAGGGCACTTATAAAATTGGCACAGATTAATTTTCATGAAGGACCAATACAGGCTGATACGAAGTGAAGTACGCAGAATGCTATTACATTAGCAAGCAAATCAGCACGGCACCTCAGGACTCAGTCCTTGGCCGAGCTTGGGATGGGAGATTTCTTGAGGCAATAAAAGGAGTTCTGAAATGTCTCTGTAGGCTGGCTTATCACAGAATCGCAGAATTGTTGAGGTTGAAAGAGACCTCCTGAGGTCATATTGTCCAACCCCCCCTGTTCAGATGGCTTTTGAATACATCCAAGGGTGGAGTTTCTACAGCATCCCTGGGCAAGCTGTGCTAGTGCTTGGTCACCCTCACAGTAAAAAAGTACTGAACTTCATGAGGTTCCTGTAGGTCCATTTGTCCAGCCCGTCAGGGTCCCTCTGGGTGGCAGCATGGCCCATGGGTGTATCAGCTGCTCCTCCCAGTTTTGTGTTCTCTGCAAACATGCTTGAGGGTACGTTGTGCTCCAACACCCAGGTCATCATCAACCAGTTTTAAATCCACTTCACTCTCTGCTCATCCAGCCCATATTTCAGCAGCTTCTCTATGAGGATCTGATGGGGTGATGGTGTTGCAAGTGTTCCTGATATTAAGGTAGGCACTATCCACTGCTCTCCCCTTGTCTACCAGCTAGTCTTTTACCATTGAAGGTTCTCAGGCTGGTCAAGCATGAGTCCGTGCTGACTACTCCTGGTGTCCTTCTTGTCCTTCACATGCCTGACAATTTGCTCTGTCATCTTCCCAGGTGCTGAGGTGTGGCTGGCCGGCCTGTAATTCCCTGGGTCCTCTGCTTGTCCTTTTTGAAGATAGGAGTGACATTTGCTTTCCTCTGGTTTGTGTGCTTGGTGTGTTCTGCACTCAGCTTAGGAGATTTCTATTTCTAAATAAATAAAGAGGAAATGAGTGGTTTTCTGCAAAGCAAGTTGCAGCTTTGTAAGCAAGCAAAAGGGGGTGAGGCAAATTTGGACTTGGAGAGCAGAACCACCACTGTTCAAGTAATTATCACTGTGTTAAACCTGCAGCAACCTTTTACAGTGACAAAGAACACCCGAACACTTGATTATAAGAGAGAGAGGCCCTCATAGTGTTAATAAACCAGCATTCCCTATGATCTTAGTGTCCCAGCTTACACGTGTGAACTACAGATATTAGAAAGTGATTTTCCTTGCAATGTTTTTAATCACATTTGTTTTCCCTAGCAGGTGAGGAACAATTGAGAGCATGGCTTGACTTTCATGTGACATACACGCAGCATCGCGTGCCACCACTACCGCAGCCAAGGTTTGTTAGAGCCAAGTGTGCTATAGCTGCAACAACTTAGTTACGTATGCTTAACAGGCTCACCATGTGAAACTGGAGACAACCCTCTGACGTGCTTTACTTCCATGTTAAGTGCACAGGGAGCGTGGGAGGAGGTACCTGCAGCTTAGGAGGATGAAAAAGCTTCTCCTGACGGTGTTATTCTGCTGCATACAGGATTTACCCGTCCCAGGTGAACGGTGTATATTTTCAGAACTGTATAAACAACTGGAAGTGCACATACTCCTAAGCCCAGGGTAACGTTTTCTAGTTATTAAAAATAAAACTTTTTTGAGAATCAGCCTTGGATTCTACAGTTATATAGAAACACAAGACAAAAATTTCAAACATATCTGTATCACATAGACAATAGTTATCTAAAATCGCCTTAATAGGCATTTTTCGTTTTCTAGGCTGTATGGCTTCAATTATTACTCTACAAGGGAAACAGAGGGAAATAGGAAGACTGGATTTTTTTTCCCCATCTTTGCCACTGATTGTCTATTGTGGGAGAAGTGTTGCAACGCTTCTGCGTCTCGGTTCTCTGCATGCTGGTGAGGACATACTGAGGCAACGTGCGTGCAAAGCGTATGAAGAGTACGCGCTTGTGCTGTATGAGCAGTAGGGTTTCTCTCTTGAGGGACAACTGATTTGGGTTTGGTGGAGCACGATGCTGAAATCAGCTGATGTAAGGTTTTAAGGGCATAGGTAAGAAGATGGAAGATTAAGGAATATAAAAGGCAAAAGAGGAAAAATGAGGTAATTTTCTTGATCTTCTTTTCGTGTCTAGCAAAATACACAGCCAGATGCTTGAAGTCAGAGTTACGGTGGTTGGCTGTTCAGGTGACAGCTGTCATTGAGCAGATAAATATTAAGATTTGTATTACCTAGAGCAAAACTAGGGGCAGAGGACTGGTGAGAGTAGTGTATCAGTGGCAGGATTTATAAAATCAGGCTCCACAACATAAGGATGCTATGCTCTCCTTTCCTTAAGGAAATCAAGCTTTAGATATTTTCCTGCTTTGTTTATCATTTTCTATCACATTTATCTTTCTCCTACACCAAGTGCTGCAAACTCCTCTCACTCTGTTCTCCCTTCCCCTGCCACAATTTTGGTATCCGTTCCTTCTGTGATTCAGTGCGGTCACTGGGGAAACGTTGCTTTAATGATTTGCTATTTAACCGCTCAGTGTGCCTTGCATCATCAGAGAAGCGGCAGCATTGACAAAGTACAGCCTGCCCGTGGGGAGTACTATATCAGTGGAGAGACGGGTTGCTATGGTGATACGTTACATACCAATGAGGGATTTTGGAAGATGCATCTGACAGTTTGAGGTAAAGTATCATCATTTCCTTGCAGCTTTCAAAAAGTGTCAGAATCTGAATTTCAGTAGGCTTTTTTTTTTCCTTTCCCTTTTGTGAGGTGACATTTCTGAATAGCCCTGAGCATGCCACGAAACAAAAAGGAAAAGCCTCTGTCCTCAAGAAGGCAATGGTTCAAATAAAAACAGAGGGAGGAGGTCACTTCTGAGGCAATTAATGAAGCATATGGTCAAATGGTGGTACAGGTTCTCTGTGTGTTCTTGCCTCTCTTTCACTTGAACACACACATCTTCACTTTATAGGCATGAGTGATGCCCGAAAGAAAAATATAGAACTCATCAAAAGCAATCACTACTCATAAGAAGTATTGTAAAATACTTGAGAAGGAGATTCCTGAGAACAAGGGCCAACAAGAAGAAAGTCAGCAGAGGGAGTATTAACAAAATAGCAAAACCAAAAACCCCAACCAACCTTGTCTCTCCAGCAAGCATGGAAGTAGAAAAAAGAACCAATAATGGCAGAACTTGAAAAGTAACACTGGAAACTGAAAAGTAACGCTGGCAGGTGTATCTCCAGTTTTCAACTATTTCTTTGGATATTTTGTTGAAGTATGAACAAACATCTACACTTTATCCATGTGAGGAGGCAGAGGGGGGATAGTAAAACAGTTCCCTCCAGGACAAAATAAGTTCTTAGGACAGGTATTTATCTACTTAATGTTTACATAGGAATATATTTTTTTTTGAACAATTACATTCCCTGTCTTTGAGAGCTGTAAGAATCCTCCGTGCTCTAATGACTCCTGAGACTTTGCTAATTTGTACCTTTGGGTGGAAGGTTTGCCTGTGCTGGACGCCTGAGGAGTGCAGGTACTGGAATACTTGGCACTTAATTTTTGCCTACAGCAATTTTGAATTCCACCAAACCTCCAGAAGATATGTTAGCCTCTCTTTGGGGCAGGTGCAGACACAAGAACTATTTCAGTGAATCTTTGGCATGGCACATTGTCTTCGGCATTCTGGATGCTTCTGAGATTGTAATTTCAATTCATCTTCTGAACAGATACCTGCAAGACGTGGTTTTCCAGTGCTTACACAGACTACTTCACGATGCACACATATTTCTGACTGTGGATATTAAAGCATCCATGGGCCACATGTCAGGTTTATATTTTTGGTTTTGTGTCTTAGTTTGGTTTTAAAAAGCAGGCAATGTTGGTTTTTAGAAGACTCAATATCAATACATAAAGCCTATTAACTTTTTAAAAGACTTCTGCTCCTGAGGCCCTTAAACAATTTTGGAAAATACAGCCTGGACATGAAACACTGAAAGGCTACTGAAGTAGCCCATTCTTGACCGCAAGTAAAGTCCTTCTTTTAATTCAGATATCAAATTAAGGGTTACTGTACATCATCTTAGCTCCAGGCAAGCTCAGATGCTTGAGCTAAGAGAAGACATTTGCTGCTAGGGGAGAAGCTAACATAAGCTGTGTTGTGTAACAAATCATTTCATAGTATTAGATTTGTCATAAATGTATGATGAATGGTGATTCCCTGATCCAATATCAAACCTTTGGGAGCAATGTGTTTGAGTGATGTCATTACGTAAGGTTTGAAGCTGTTAATGCGATTACCTGCAATCATTGGAGAAAGCATGGTACTTGAGGAGACTGCACAATAATTTAGCGGTACTTGTTTGTACGGCGCCTCTACTCCGAAAAGTCTCAGTGTGGAACAGCTGAAATCTGTTCTTTTCCCAGGATTGTTTTTCATTCCTGTCGCTAACGTCGTTAGCTGTGGCAAATCGTATTGCAGTTACAGTTCCCAAAATCATGGCAGGGAAAGACCCACAGCTTAAAAGCAAAGGTTTGTCAAGCTGCAGAACGTGGTACGATCATCAGAGAGGTGGAGAGCTGTGATTAGCCAAATTAGCTCCTGTTTTTAACTCACGGTGGTGTTTGCACAGTAACCTCTGTGAGTTGTGGTGTCTGTGGGGTTTTTTTGTTTGTTTTGTTTTTTTTTAGCAATTTCTGGAGCTTCACAGAGAGGATCGTGCACCTGAGAGTTTGGGCACAGAATAAATTCTCCATGCAGACAGAACAGGTAGGAAAAATGTCCACTGGATCCTCTTCCTATTGCAGTGTGGTTCCTTTCCTGCAATGTTTGATTACAGGCCATCCTGCTAAAAATGGTGACAAAAGCAAGAATAATTGTTGTTTTCACTTCCACAGAAACCCTGTTTCATTAACAGTTTTGACCTGATTCCTACAGTTTAATGTGGATTGTCTTGTTCTTTCACAGCGGTGTTGGTTTGCATCTTAAAAAGAGAAAAGGAAAGTAAGAAGGCATGGGGTTTTTCCTTTTCTTTTCTTTTTTTTCAAGATGGTCCAAATTAACTAAATACGGCTTCTACTGTCTGTGTTTGTGTGAGTATACCGTACCTTAGAAATGCATATGCTGTTCGAGGCACATCTACGAAATGCTCTGAGGCGTGCCTGTAGTACACACAGTATCCCACCCTTCTGGTACTTGTCAATCAGAAAAATTAATCAAATTACATCTTTCTTTTGTAAAATAGAACTTTCTTTTACCAGAGAATTTTCAGTGAGAACGTTTAAAAGACATGTATTGACAATGAGTGATCTTTATTACAATGGAATCTAAGCACGTTATGTTTTGGGGCAGGTAGATGTGACCTACTGGAGTTTTCCATACATGCTATTTAGCAAATCTTTTTGTTACAATGCCATCGTGTTTCCAGCCCGTATGGAAAAACCTGTCATTGGAAACTGTTTCATCCAGAGCACAGGCTGCTTAAGTAGTCTTCTGCAACTACTGCTGGGGCACTAGGAGTGTTCAGCCTCTGGTAGGGGCTAGAATACGCATTTGCTTCCTGCAATATAAAGCCTGAAAATAAAATAGGTGGATGAGGGCTCCATGTAACCTATACATCTCTGGTTTGTTCAGTCAAACCTGTAGTCTAATCATTTCTTCTTCATCATTTTATTGCCCACATGTTAAAATTACAGAACCAGTTTCACTGATTTTTGGTACTTCCTCTGGGAAGAGGAAGAATTGTGTTTCTCCTCAGATGTTTCTCCTTGAACTGGATTGAGGAAGCCTTTGCACTGCTGGTTTTACACCACTGCCGCAGTGGTCAAATGCTTGAGATACAGAATAAACAAAGCGCTCTTCTTTCTCTGATACCTTTGCTCAATGTCCTCTCTTGACCCCCTCTGCCTTTTTCAGAGCTCCTAAAGGGCTTTTTCAAAACGAGGCCTTGCACACTAAGGTTTCCACGTGCAGCGCAGATTTCTTTAACCTAACGTAGCTATTATAATGATGCTATAATGAGTATCATAGTCTCATAACCTACTTTAGCTGTAGGCTTTCTTTGTGTTGACACACAAACACTCTTTTTGCAGCTAAGAATGATCTTGGCTGGTCAAAATCACTCAGAATGTATTAAAATGCATCCCATTTTTTAATGGCTGTGTATGGTTGGAGTTTTGGAAGAGATTTTTAAAGACATATTGTGTAAAGATTTATGTAATAATGAAATAGTTGGTGTTCTTTTCAACAGGAATTCAAAACCTGGTTGCCATTTACAACATTTACATTAAATTTTCTGTTTATTTAGAGTTTTATATTTATATTATTTATTGAATAACATTTTTGCCTCCATGTTGCCATAAGGAAAGCCAAATAGTTTGGTTTTTGGTGTTAATGTGTTATGTTTTGGCAACAATGAATATAGCGTGTATGGTATATATGTTGAATGTGCAGAAAGTCTTCGTTGTCCAAGTAGGAAAGACAGATGAAGGTGTCTTTGGGAATGGCAGCATGCAGATTTGATCCTCATCTTGTGAATCACAATCCGCTTGTACCATGTTTGCTTCTGAATTTTTTGCTATTATTGTTGTACAACTATAGACACTTCTCTGAGTTCTGTGAAAGGTTCTGAGAGGAAGTTCTAAGAAAAAAGCCATACTAGTGTAATCAAGTGGGATTTTTGTTTGGTTTTGTTTTTAAAAGATATCAAGTATCTTCAGCTTCTCCTGAATTGAATGGGAGTTGCAGAAGTGGAAAATTTCTTGGAAAAAATCTAATCATTTCTATTCCAGTCTGGTTGCATTAGAAAAGTACAGACATTTCTGTGAAAAGCGGTTTTTTTTTCAGGCCAAAGGACCTGGTTTAGGTGGCCTACATGAAGTAGCTCTGTGAGAGTTGCGTATGGGTAGAAAGGAGGCAAATTTACACCTTTCACCCACATCTGCAGCTCTGTTAGGAATGAGCTATAGTGTTGGGGAAGTCAGAAAACCAAAGCAGGGAACAGCTTTGATCACTGTGGCAGCTGTTGGCACATCAGAGGATCGTCAATGGAACTGAGTGAATCTTTCATGACTATGCACTCTGTTAACCCGTGTCCGACTCCCCACCCAACAGAGTTTGTATCGACACACAAAGTGATGTCTCTCACAAACAAGTAGCTGTGGATGATACACGTACGCTCAGTCCTACTGTGGAGAATAATGGAGGCTCCTAGAAGGATGAAGGAGAAGGCTCCAGAAGCCGATGAAGCCCTTCACGTAAGAGAGAGCAGCTCTACGTAGTCTCCCAAGCAGAAATGGGTCAGAAACTGACACCCAGTGATATGGGAGCAGCATGGCTGGGGAGGAAAAATGGTAGGACAGAGTGAGGTAAATTCAGCCAACACTGGAGTTGTCTTTTGTGCCAGTTCATCTCTTTAATTAGTCAGGTTGATGATATATATTCCTTTAAGCTATCTAACAGCAGGCTTCAAGTGTTTTAACATCAATTTGATTTCTAAAATGTCTGATTTTGCAGTAATGTGTCTGTGCAGAGAGTGTGCGGAAAAAGCAAAAGCTTGCAGAGGTACAGTGTGATTTTGATGCTGAGGAATAAGCTGGTTAGCAACAGGGACAGCTGCTAATACATCCCTCTGCTCTCTTTCATGCTTCTTTTCGTTTACTTCTGGACAACAAAGATGCCTTAGCTTATCAGCAAAGTATCAGCAAAGCCTTCTGCAAAAGGTGTAACGAATGGATCCAAAAACTTTTTCCACCTTGTTAATAATCCCATCTTTTCTCCTTGTTTTTATGGCTTTCTAGCCTGAGATTTCAAAGCAAACTTTCATTAAGGACAATCTGCTTTATTTATGACACAGTCTGATAAACAGCTTGAGAGAAATTGCATTGACCTATACGTAATTATTTGATTTAGATATTGCAGTCTGAGTAGCCTCTGGGACATTTCTCTTCCCTTCCTTCTTGCATTTACTCCTATTTATTCTTATCAAATCCAGCCAAATGTAAGCTCAGAAAGAGTCAGAAAGCAGACTACGTGTCCACCTGAGCATTATGAGCTCCTGACATTAAACTCTAATGAAGCGAACAATCCAACAACCATTAATTAGCAGAAACGTTTCACCCGTTTGTGTCTTAAAGCCAGGGACAATTGCCAGGCTTGTCCTCTTGCTCATGCACATACGCTTTCAGCTGTAGGTTCTCTTTTTTGGTCCCTGAGAATTCCTGTTATTTAAAGGTAACATGAAAGTTTCTTTGTTTTTCATTGCCATCAGCTGTCGGTGGAGTTCTTAAAAAACCCACAGAAGATACCACTGTTACAGGCTTCCTCTGTAAAGTCCTTTTGTGATTTACCGGTGGACGCTGTAACTGCAGGCACAGCAATACCAGACACTTACGTACATGCTCCCTTCAGCTGACTGTAAACTTAAACTTCCCGTGACCGTTGAGTTCTGTCCTTGTTCTGACAGCTTTTGCACGCGCTCTTACTCATCTCGACGCCGCTTACGCAACTGGCAAAAGGACTTTGTACTCTTCTCCGCCCCGTCACCAACATACCAGAATATCTACAAATCACATCTGAGCAGGCCTGATATCCCATTTAATGCCCATGTTTTTTGACTAGAGCGTTGTTTAATTTATTCAGCCTCTACTACAGCCTCATTCCACACATAATTCTCCGCTGGTGTGTGCTCTACTTCACCTGTTAGGGGAGCTCTTTGGGGCAAGGACTGCAGTATGACACTCAGCACAGCAGGGTGTGCAGTGGGGACAATGGCCAGTCTGAGAGTGGCACGTGGTGTAAAATTGTGGTTTCTCTTTCTTGTGGCTTTGAAATGTGGATTTGTGCAGAATTCTTAAATTGGAAAATGAAAAACTGCCACCTGTAACCTAAGTAAAAGTTATTAGCGCTTGTCTGTAATGATGTATACAGAATTTGTGCTAATTGAAGTGTAGGTTTCCATCACGGAATCATTAAGGCTGGAAGAGATCTCCAGGATCATCGAGTCCAACCATCCCCTTACCACCTATTCCCCACTAAACCATGTCCTTCAGTACCACATCCAACCTTTCCTTAAACACCCCCAGGGACGGGGACTCCCCCACCTCCCTGGGCAACCCGTTCCAATGCCCGACCACCCTTTCCGAGAAGAAATTTCTCCTCATCTCCAACCTGAACCTCCCCTGGCACAACTTGCAGCCATTCCCCCTTGTCCTGTCACTAGTTACCTGCGAGAAGAGGCCAACCCCCAGCTCACCACAACTTCCTTTCAGGTAGTTGTAGAGGGCAATAAGGTCTTCCCTGAGCCTCCTCTTCTCCAGGGTAAACAGTCCCAGTTCCCTCAGCCACTCCTCATTACTGATATGCTAATTTAGACCACTGCTAACCTGTTGAGTGCCATGTATTTTGAAGGTGGTTTCCACAAATTTGCATGCTGAAGGAGTTAAGAAGCAGACCCTCATTTTAGTGCCCAAAGTCTCCTCAAATCTATGTGCTAAGTGACGTCAGCTCTTGGAAACCTGGGGTTTAATGAACTTCAATTGATTAAAGTGCTGAAAATCTATACTACTTTGACTTTTGTCAGCTTTAAGGCCAAGAGGTTCAGATTTTTAAGGTCTTCGTTTCTAGAGATATTCTTGGCTATTCTCAGTAGAAACCCAGTTGTACAGTTTCACCTGTGCAGGATTTTTTCCTCTTTTATTTTCTTTTTACAAATGAAAGCATTTCTAGTCTGTGCTCTGTGGCTTACTGTAGAATGGTCTTTCAGGAGAAGACCTGGTTAATAAACGAAATGAAAAACAGTTTGTAGCTTTGAAGAGCTATGCACAGACTCAAAATATGAGAAAACTGAGATTTGGGAACACTTTTCATTGCTTTTTCTTTTGGCAGCATAAGATTTAGCAGCATTAGAAAACCTGTGTATGAAGTTTGAACATTTCTGTTCCCTTCTGTGGGTAGAGAACATTCCTCTCCCCCCCGCCTCCCAATGTCATGGGGTTTATATGATGTTTCTTCTCTACATAGCACTCTGTTGAACAAAGATTAAGGAAAAAAAAAAGATGCTGATAGCCACTTCATCTTTTTAAGCCATGTAAAAAGGAAAAAGGGCAGGCTTTCAAGATGCATTCTGCATTCATCAGGCTGCAGAAAAATAGAACACTATGGGGCCAAAAAGATAGTGGCAAGGTGTGGGGGTTTAAACTGTAATTGAATTCAGATTGTAGTGATCAATGAAGAGAGAAGCAAAAGATATGAACACACTAAAGCAGAGGTGGGGAGACAAGTTCCTTTACTTTATTCTTCTTTCCAGATGACAATGACAGGAGGCTTGTACTAACTGCAATAAAAGGACCCTAACACCAACTAATGGTAGTCACATTTTATTTTTACAGGGAGAAATATTTTATAGAGAGCGTGCTTCTGTGGCTAAGGGCTTTGTGAGTCTCAGACGACTCCCTAAATATTCTTAAGCAAGCCTTTTCAAGTTTATCTTAATCTTGAGAACCTACTTATGCAATCTGGAGAAACGCTACTCGTGAGAATGAAACCAGAAACGTACAGGGTGCTGAGGGGACAGGGGCTACCCAAGGGAAGTTAGGAAAAAAATGTCTTTCCTATTTAGTTCTCCATTTTCAGAAGCAAACTTTTTTCTAATGCGAGCAGTGGTTTATCTATTGTTTCTTTTGCAAGGACTCCAGATTACAATTTCTCTTACAGCTATATATGCCAGATGCAGAAAACACTTGAGAAATGCAGGCGTCTTAAAATGACAGCATATATCGCAGATATTAAACATCATTCTTTACTACATATGGAAATTCTTTTGGAGAGGTATTAAGCTCAGTGAGATTTAATGTTTTGTATGTATAAATCACTCTGAACAAGTCTATAATTATAAAAAAGACAGACTTATTGATTTCAAAAGGCACACACAGTCGCTTCCTTGTTAACACAGGGCAGAAAGGACAGTGCAGCTAGAGAACGTACCCCAGCCAGCAAGATCCAGGTTCTGTTGGCTTTGCCTCAGGCTTCCTATGAGGCTAAGCTAGAGTCACATCAGGCTATCAGACCTCCTGGGAATACTGTGGTGAAAGATAACTTAATTTGTAAATGCTGCCCTGTTGAAACAACAGTGTTTTTCAGAAATGTATTAGTATTGAAGAACCTTTGTCAAGCTTCCAGATTTACAGCTATATGTCAGAATTGAGCAACTTTGAAAGTGCAAGGAAGTCGACCCTTTTTGCTTGGCAGCTTTGGAGTGACCATGTTTTTCCAATTCCTGAAAAGATATCTAGAAAATGTTTTTCAAGAGACAGAAAAAAGATTTGTAGTTAACATCTGAATTGAGAAAGTGTATAAACTTCTGGAATGAAAGAAATACTACAACTAATAAAAATTTTTAGAGAGTTAATGGCAGGCTTGAAAGATACTGAAAGTATCTTTTGGTACCTCTGTCAACCCTTGTAAAGTAAAAGTAATAAAAATACAGACGGCATCTTGTCAACTCTAGATTTCTACATGGTTTTTAAGACTCATGCCTCATTACAAGTCAAGGTTTATCCTATTTACCTTTGATTTCACAAAATTACATAACAAATTATAATCTACTGTGCCCCCCCCAACACATACACACAGTACCTTTTGATTTACTTATCATAGAATCATTAAGGTTGGAAGAGACCTCGAGGATCATCTAGTCCAACCATCCCCCTACCACCTATTACCCACTAAACCATGTCCTTCAGTACCACATCCAACCTTTCCTTAAACACCCGCAGGGACGGTGACTCCACCACCTCCCTGGGCAACCCCTTCCAATGCCTGACCACCCTTTCTGGGAAGAAATTTCTCCTCATCTCTAACCTGAACCTCCCCTGGCGCAACTTGCGGCCACTAACTCTTGTCCTATTGCTGGTTATCTGCGAGAAGAGGCCGACCCCAGCTCACCACAACTTCCTTTCAGGTAGTTGTAGAGGGCAATAAGGTCTCCTCTGAGCCTCCTCTTCTCCAGGGTAAACAGTCCCAGTTCCTTCAGCTGCTCCTCATAAGACCTGTGCTCCAGCCCCTTCACCAGTTTCGTTGCCCTTCTCTGGACACGCTCCAGGGCTTCAATATCTTTCTTGTGGTGAGGGGCCCAAAACTGGACACAGTACTCGCGGTGTGGCCTCACCAGGGCTGAGTACAGGGGGATGATCACCTCCCTGCTCCTGCTGGCTGCACTGTTCCAGGATGCACAGGCCAGGATGCTGTTCACCTTCTTGGCCACCTGGGCACAAGGTGTGGTAGATACTTGTAGTGGTTTCACCTTGGCTAAACACCAGGTGTCCACCAAGCCGCTCTATCACTCCCCTCCTTAGCAGGGCAGAGAGGGGAGAGGGAAAAAAAATATAAGATGGAAAAGACAGTTCCAAAAACGTGGGTTTAGATAAAGGCAGTTTTGATATAGCAAAAGCAAGGCCGTGCGCGGAAGCAAAGCAAGCAAAAACAAAAGATTATTCTCTACTTCCCATCAGCAGGCAATGTCCAGCCACTTCCTGGGAAGCAGGGCTTCAAAAAAGCGTAGTGGTTACCCTGGAAGACAAAACGTTGAAAAAAACAATGAATGCCTTCTGTTCCTTCCTCTCTCTCTTAACTTCCCATTGCTGAGCAGACGTCATATGGTATGGAATATCCGTTTGGCCAACCTGGATCAGCTGCCCTGGTTGTGTCCCCTCCCAGGATCTTGCCCACCCCCAGCCTACTGCTGAGGGGGTGGAAGAAGGGTTGGAGACACAGCCTTGATGTGTGCCGGCACTGCTCGGCAGTAGCCAAAACCCTGGTGTGTTATCAACACCTTGCTGCTACCAACGCACAGCACTGTAAGGGCTGGTACGGGGAAATTAACTCCAGCTCAGTCTGACCCAGTACAACAGTATTTTTTTTTGTATGTTTATTTTACATTAAAATGGTTAATGGGTTAGAAATACATGTTGTTCTTTCTAGAGAACAGAGAGGTTGCTTCTGCCCTTGAGAGTGACTAACGCACTTGGGGTTACATGGTGAAACAGGAGGGACTTGAGAGCAGGGAGCAAACATGAAGCCTCACCTCAGAGGTGGCAGAAAGACGCTTCCCAGAGCTTAGGAAGGGGCTGTGTAGAACTGTCTGTGACTTGAAGAGCCAATGGATTGCCAGGCTGAAATCAAACCTGAAGAAAGAGGTTAGCTTATGAACCCCCTGGTGGGGAGGCTACTTGATCTAAGAAATAACGAAAGCAGAATCTCCTCAAGAGCTTTGGCAAACTCACAGTCTCATCTGAACGTACAAGAATCTTAAGTAAGGGATAATCTTGCATTTCTGTAGGGAGGGCAAAAGATTTGCTCACTGACAGTTGGATAATAAGGCAGAGAAATCTTGTCGATTTGGAAAAGTACCTCGGCAGCAACAGAAAAATCTGAAGTGTCTTCAAAACAGCCTAGGGTCATTATCCTAGTGCACAGAATAATTAACAGACACAGTGAGAGCAAATGACTTGAATAAAGCTGTACAGCACTCATAATAGGAAAGTCTGACTTTTAGCCCTGTGTACACTGAAATAGGTCAGGTCTGAAGTCTTGTATCTAGTTCCCCAAACACCTTACCAGCATGGAGCGTGAGGGATATATTGGGCCAGGTACAGCAATCTGGGAGCACTTTCCATTTTCAGTAAATTAATCCTCTCACAGCATGAAATAAAAAGATCAGAACATGATGTTAAACCTCATTTTGTATTTTCAATTACTAAGGGATAATTATTTTCTTTTTAAGTCTTGGAAGATGACATGATCTGAATACTCAGATACCTGCTGCTTCTGCTTGCATTCCTGGGAGCAGCGATAGTTCAGCTGAGGGACTGCACGACATAATTAGGTTTATTTTGCAGCCCAGCAAGGCCCTGTATGTTCCAGCATCTGGAGAAAAATCCAGCACTTTAATCTTAGCTTTGGTGATGCTGGGCCTCATAAAGTAGGAGCACAGCTACATGGACTGAATTGTGTATGTGGCTTGGGAGCTGTACAAAGTGCTTCGGACAGTTGCTCAGGACTAAGTAAACCTGATAAAGCTTTCTTGGATTCCTGCAAAAGTGAATGTGAGAGTAATTCACAAGAGTTCTCAAAGAGAACAGCTGTTTCTGTAAAAGTTACTGTGGGTTGGGATTTTAAATATCGCAGGTTTCCGACTATTTTGAATGGGAAGCAACTGGTGGCTTTTAATTGCGTGTGCCGTGTAACGGCGCGTGAATGCTGTGTGTACGATTTCCTTTCACTGCATGGGCTTGCTTTTCGCATAGCTTTTCACTGCATGAACTGCAGTGATTTCAGAGAGGAGAATTGTTAATTAAAATGTGAAAGAGACGAAGTATGGACATACTAGAAAATAAAAATATCATCAGATTTCGCTCAGGTAATAGGTTTCAGCATTGATGGGATTCAAAATAAGCTGCATGGGACGCGCCACGAGTAACGCAACTGGGAATAAGTAAGGCCTGACAAATGTCATGCGAAATAATCCCTGTTAAAAACATCGGGACAATGTAATCCTTTGCTGTCCTACAGAACAATGGAGATGTGGAATTTGTATGCTTATCCTTTCCTTATGTGGATGCGGTGAATTGCACCTAATTTGGCCCAAATTTCTGCTTCTCTCGCTTCTTCGCTTCTTTGGATTCAATCTGAGTAAAGAAATGGAATGTGCTGGGTTACTCCTAATGCCTTTAGCATTTCAAAAAGCATCGTCATGATGAGACTCACCTTAGGCAGAAAATGGAAAGAGGTCAGGAAGGAAAAGATGCATAAGAACACACTGTAAGACCAGGATGCCCTGCTGACAGCCTTCCACTGAATTTTGCCCATTGAGATATTGTGCTGGAGATGACATTTACTAGGCAGTTATTTTCCTTATTCAGCGAAACAGTCACTGGAAAAGACTCTTCCTTCGGAGGACAATAAACACATGATAGTCTCTGTACTCTGCTGGTGTGCAGATATTGATTATGTTTTATCTTTTGACTTGTACGGGCAGCAGTGGTGTTTAATTTATTCTTTAGTTGCAGCTGATAAGAACAGAGAGAAAGCTTTTATATGTATTTTCCTTTCTTATGCACCATCAGTTACATCAGTGATTAATATGGGAGATGCAACACAACACTGATACAGTTCTTCAGTTTTAGTTACGCATCTGTTGGCTTTTTAGGTGCAGAAGGGGATAAATTACTGTTTTATTAAAATGAATTTGAGCTGTGCTTATCCTTCAAAGAACAGTGATGTTTTTGGATGTCACACAGTGTATCAGTGAGATCTAAAGGAAAAGCCAAACTGAGGGGGAAAAAATGTGCTACAACTTCAAAGAAATTACTTTCTTGGGGAGGGAGGGAAGGACATTCATTCTTTAATTGCTTTGCCATAGGAAAAGACACATTGCTCGAGTAGGATTTAAGAGATATGGGTTTGATTTTTTATAACAGTAAAGTTTCTAGGAGTTGAAACAAAATAGTAATGTGATTCATAATCACTAGCTCTTGTGTTGGTTCGCAGAATTATTTTCTTCCTCAAAAATGTTTCGCAATGGCAATAGGTGTTGCTTAGTCAGACTTGCGATGTCTGCTGAAATATGTTGTGTATGTGCTCTTTTTTAATGCCAGGGACAGAAGGGAAGATAAAAATAACAGTAACAATCCAGATGATAGTTGGCTTAGTTTCTGAAAATTGCAATTTAATTATGTATTCGTTTTAAAAAGAAACAAATCTTGTGCCAATTACAACAGTTTCAAGGGTTTTGCTGCCTATTTCCAGTTCTGGTGTTTATAATGGTACCAGTTTTTATAACAGCTGAAATAGGCAACCTGGAGGTTATTCAAGTGATTAAGTAAAAAATGACATATTGTAAGTTTATTTAATATTTTATACCAGTAATCTCTAAAAGAGTTTTTCTTTTAAACTGTTTTACAGCAGAAATAATTTTATTTTGATGTTACATGCTGGCCCCCATGGCTTGCTGCTGTTGCCTGTGTTTTAATCAAAAGATACCTTCACATTTCAGAGAGAAACCATGTGTACGTCCGTAATATCAATTAGAAATTTCACTCACGTGAGAGAGCACTGTGGCATCTAGTCACTGTCCCGAGTTACTCACCAGGAGGAGTCTGAAACTGCTGATGGGGAGAACTTGCTGCTTACCCTCTGGGTCTGCACAGGGTTGGGTTTATGTTTGCTAGCGCAATCCGTTTGCTCTTTCTCGAAGGGTTAACAATCTGTTATAGCCAAGTCAAACTCAGTATGTTTTACATATGTTGGATTCCTTCTTCCTTTGCTCCCTTTGTTATCCCTAAAGCCAGTTTTACCCAGCTCTCAGGGTTGTGTTTCTCTCGGGAACAGTAATTGACCATTTGTGTTTATAGACTTGGGGCCTCTATTATAGTGTTATGTCAGCACTTCCAAGGTCTCTGCTATTATCTCTCTGCCTATATTGTTGAGGACCCCTGTTAAAGTGGGTTTGCAACAGCCTTTAAACTTTGGTTTTCTTACAGCATAAATATTTTATTAATACAACTTAATGACACATGCAGCCTTGTTTCAGGGTCACTGAATAGCTTATTCTTCAAAAATAACAAACCATTCTAAGAAAAACATACCTTGTGGGCACATAGACACAACCTTCTGGTTACCACCGCCAGGATCTGTAACTTATGGTCATACTACATGGAGTTAAACAAGTACTGTGGGATTTTTAGATCTGAGTTTTGAAAAAGGAGGTGAAAGGGACACAAATTTTGTCCTTGCAAGCCTACGCATTCTTTTTGTCAAGTCCAGTGGGTTTTGCACACATGTAACTGAATGCAGATGTTAGCTCTGTATTTTTCTTTTAAAGTGATTTCTTCTAAGACAGCATCCACCGTAGAAGATACAGGGAGGGGAATGGCCAGACTTTGCTTCTGTTGTGGAAAACCTTATTTGAAGTTGAAGTATTGAAACTGGCAAGAAATCTTGCTAAGAGTGAGCCGTCCAAGATGAGTGTTTGTTTAATTTGAGGTCTGCGTTTACAAACAGCTAAGAGCCATGCAAAAACTGTCTGCAATCTATAACTAACGCTGGGTGGCTTTACTGGTGGGAGAGGCAAACTTTCCAGATAGATCGTGGTACCTTGAAAGTTGAAACCGGGATAATTTGGGTTAAATTCTCAAAAGTGTTGAAGAGCTTTTAATTACAGCTGAGTCCAGTAGAAGCTCAAAAATTTATAGACCTCCTTCTTCTGGCAGTATTAGGGTTTGGGAGTTTCAGGCCATGCAAATGTGGAAGTACTTAACTGGTCAAAGAAAACACGTTTATGTTCAGCTAGGTTGTGCCTACTTTGCTCTCTTCAACAGCTTGAAGAGTTCATCAGAAGCAAATATTTACTTTGAGCTTACTGGCCAGTTTGCATCAGGAGTCTCACACATGGAAATTATGCTCAGCATGCTGCCAGGTGATTTATGTGGTCACTGGCACATGGGCCACATTGCTCTCCTTATTCTGCAGAGAAAGTTGTGAATATTCTGTAAACATTTCAAGTTAACAGAAGTCAAGTTCTTGACCAAAAGTTAAATTGAACTAAGAACCTATCTTATCAAGAGTTTCTTCGTGTCACTAGTTGCTGAATTACGCAGTTATTGCAACATGTCTGAGGGTAAAGCAATTAATTCTATTAGAGGATCTGCTTAAACTTCCTGTGGGAAGTAAAATCAGGGAAGATTAGATTCCATACTTTCAAAAATTTAGGCATGCCAAGTAAAGTTAAGTAAATAATGTTCTTTGATGAATTCCTGCTGCTGTTTATAGAAAATTATGACTGTAGACTTGCAGGTTTAAAATTAGATCTATCTCGTCATAAAACGCCACGGTGCCTGATAGAATACGAAAGCAAATGTACTGGAAACATACCTGTTGTGAACTTCTATGCAATATTGAGGAAGTTTGCACAGATGGTTAGCATTTTTGCAACTTTAGCAACGTGCCTTCAGGTGGCCTGGAAGTGACTAATTCTTTTGGGCTTGCATGCCTGGTCGTGTAACAGTTTGGAAAGAATATATCTGTACATGTAGGTGGGTGTGATATGTCTAGGTATGAGCAAGATCTGAGAACAAAATGAACATGAAGAAAACAACCTTTTTAAAGCAATCAAATCCAGCTGTCTTAATGACTAGGAAACTGGAACTACTTTCTGTTACTTTAAAAATGGGAGAACAATGGAAGGAAGAAGAAATGAAAAGTTGAAGGTTTGCACAAAGCTTTTCCCTCATGCGAACAGTGATAGAGCAGTCAGATAATTAAGATGCACATGCCACATGACATTAAGCAGCCTTTTGTGAACTGTTAATTAAGATTTAATCAGTCACATATTTTATTCTTGTTGAATTAGAAGATTAGTGTTAATTTCTTGTGGTGTTTCCCTACTCCCTCTTGAAGGAAGTCAATGTATCTGAACATAATTTAGTGATCATAGCCTGGTGTGATAATAAAAACAGAGACACTGGCTTGACATTTTGGGTAATGCAGTGAGTGTGATTCAGATGGGACAACTGATGAAGTTGCTGCTTTTTTTTCTAAAATTAAAAAAATATATTATGCAAGCATGTATAAAGTTGGTACTTGTTAGAACCATCCCATGATTGTTAACATAAGAATAAATGTCAAGGTCTTTCCCTGAATTCTTCATTCCGTGAAGCTCTAATTGGTTTCCTGCTTACCTCATCACATTCAAACTACAGGATTCAGACCTTGGTTCTACACCACAAAACTAATGCAACTAGAAACTCTGTGAATACTTAAATAATTTAAGCAAGTAACAGTTTTGGATTTCAATACCCTTATGTGGCTTTCCCTAAATGTGCCCAGCATATGGAAGTCGATATAGTTCTTGTTTAAAAATTTCTCCCCAAAAATTTATTTAAAGTAAGTGCTTATAAGCTGAATACATTGCTGTTGCTCTTTGTGAAGGTTATATGACTACAGGCTTTAGCAGCATTCTGTTTAGTGTCTGTGAAATTGTAACAGTCGGGTTTATATACTACTTCACGTTAACAATAATAGTTAGACTTATAAACCGGAAATATTTTTCTATGAAATGTTACATATTTTTTTCATGTTGTTTGATGTCTAACTTGGAAACCTCAAATACTTGAAATTCTAAGACAAGAATTTCCTAATGGGCCAATTTTGGTTTTGTTTTGTTACTCAGTTTCTTGGATATCCAATTTTGGAGGCACCATTTTCAGATGGTTCACGGTCTTCTGAAAACAAGACCCTTAAAATGCCTTGAGGTGAGCACTTATGAACGTGTGAGGTTCCATGCTTTACAAAGCTCTCTTTCACCATCGACTTCACCATCGGTGTGCGTACTTCCAAGTCATTTTCCCTCTGTAAAGGTGTTAGGCCCTTTGTCTGCCCTGGCCTGTACGAAAGAGCACTGTTCCCTCTCGGGCTGTGCGAGCATTGAGAGAGACAATCAAGGAGCAGATTAATCACTAGACCTGTGTAGTGGGTAACAGAGAGTTGTTATTCTGCAGCGAGTCTGTTACCTGGAGCCAAAGAAACTTCAGTAGCAAATTGCCTTCTCCCTTGCTTTGTCTTTTGATCAGCATCTTGCTCGGCTGTGAGGAACTTGTGACCCTTTCACAGTTTTGCGGTATGCTTCCTTGGGCACGCAGTCACTGCAGCACCAGCAGACGTGCAGAGGTGACAGCTCTGGTCAGAAGTGATGAGAAGGACCTGTACAGTTTAAGGAGGGAAACCTGAAGAGAGAACATCTTCCTGGATACTTGCATAACCGTCTGCGCAAGTTATATCTACTGAGTATACACAGGAGAGAGAAGAAACAATGGAACTAATTAATTTTCTCCTCTCATCCGTCTTTGTTCATGCTGAAGTGATTTGTGTAGTGAAATTTGGCTGAGGAACAACGTTGGCAGATTCCTGCTAATGATGTCACTTAAAAAATGCTACCATTGTGGAGGTGATTAGAAAACTAGAAACCACCCAAGCTACACTAGATGTATTAGGTGGATCTATGCTAATTTCATGCTGATTTTGGAAGGAAGAGAGTTCACCGCATTGTTAAATGTGGACAGCACACTGTAGCAATAAAATCTTTTCCCATGAATTCATGCAAAGAAGATTATTGTCTAAATCTGTTTCTAGCAATTCAGTCTGTAGATAATTGCTACTGTTTCCATTAACTTACTTTAAATCTTTAGCAAATGATCCATTTTTTTTTAAACTGTCCTATAGTGCATAGCACTTAAATTCTTCTTTATCCCATTAAAGTGCTTTAATCTCCTATAGTGGCCTAACGCAAGTAATTGTTCTGATTCTGCTGAAGTACTCTCAAATCTCTTTTACCCTGTTAAAGTAGTTAAATTGTCCTTGTTCAAGAAGAGTAAGAGCTATTTAGAGTAGGCTTGAAATAATGTATAGAACGTTTTATCTATGTGAAGGGCTTTCAGATTTGATTTCTTCCATCTCAAGAGTGCTCACTCTATATAGGAGAGTACAGAAGGCTCTGAATTTTAAATAATTGTGGTGTGTGTGTATATATGTATAAAATTCCAGACTTGTCTTTCAGACATCTAGCATCTGCCTGTGTGTCTAGCTTCAGTGGAAAAATAAGGTCCTAAGAGGTCCCATTTACTTTGTATTTTGGTTATTTTGGTAAACATTTTGCTTGCTTTCATTGTTACTCTCTGCTGCCGTTTCTGTGTGCTGTCTTCTATACTGATCTCACTCCTAGACGCTTGCTTGTCTGTGAACTTGCTGTCACGACCTGAAGGGTTACCCAGTCTGCGGGGGTGTGAGGATTGTGACCGTGGGTTCGCAGGATTCCATAATACACAAGGACACGCAGGCTTTTATTCCCTAAATTTCTCTACCTTATTACAAATTACCACAAATACCACAGAAATCACCCCTAGCAAGTAAACTACCAAAAAATCACCACTAGTAAGTACACCTACCATTCCTAAAGTAAATATATGTATCTCAAGATATTACAACTTACTATCAGCCATCAATAATACAGTATCAATTAATAGCATGACAGCAGTTAATAATAGCAGCAATTTTATAGTAACAATTAATGCAATAGCAGCAATCAAGTATATATAAACCATTACAGATTGCTAGAAACTTCTCATTAGTGAAGCAATAATGTAACAGCAGATATTCTTATGATAGATTACTTACATGGATGTGTAATACGAGTATCAAGTGAATTAGATTTCAGAAGGGTCCAAACCATCCCAAAGGGGAGGACAAACTGATCCCAGGTGTAGGTGGAGAGACAAACTGAACTGACCCCAAAGCGAGACCTGCTGAGAGTCCAAGATCTCATAGAAAGTTCATGCAGAGTTGAGAGTTTTTAGGGAAGGAAAGTTATCTGCAGCATGGGAAGTTCTCAGAAAAAGAAGCTCCATTTTGGATAAAAATTAAATCCTTTTTATATTATAGAGACATAAGAGGGTGTAGGACAGCACCTCTTTGAGTAGCCAATAGATGCTGTTAATTTCTATTCTCCATCTGTAACGGCCAGTGCTTGATGATGTTTCTGTTCTTCAGGCCAGTTTCATTTTCTAAGGCTCTTCCCACTTTTTCAGACAGTAAGTTATTGTTACAGTTTCTTGGGGGTTTTTTGCACTTACCAATGGTGTCTGAGGATGTTTCAGTTTCTGGGTACCTCAGCTGCGCTTCAGAGGCCAGCTGTACTTTACAAGGATGTTCCTGGTCCCCAGGACAAGTTCCCAGGCTGGTAGGCATTTTCTTTTGTTCAGCAATTACATTTATTTGCCTCTTCCAACCAGGCCACCTTTCTGGCTGCTCACATCACTTGCCTGTTGTAAGGTATTATTTTCTATCTAGAATATTATATATATTTTTCTTTGTAGAATATTATATGTATCCTGTATTCAATGCTGAGAGTGAGGTCTGATGTTCATACATCCAGTCTTACTGAGGGACTAAAATCAATACTGCTGTCTGTGCCGAGCATGGAGTTGCGTGTGCGTTACCATACCCTGTTTTCCAGACGAGTTCTGCATCGCTGTGCTGTGGCTGCCACTCCACAGGCACAGTAAGTTGTGCCTTTAAGCTCCACTGCTGCTTTTTCAGCTTTGCTTCTGGCACGTGTTCTTTAAAACACAAGTTCTCTAGAGGAGATTTCTGTTTATGAAGTTGCTTAAATTGAAGTTTGGCAACCATGGGTGTGCACTGGGTTGTATTCTTTCCCTCAGATTAGAATTTGAATATGCTGAGGAACCAAGAGACTCTGCCTTTCAAAGTTGCAGCATATTGCCAGACATCTGATCAATGACATCTTGTCTGTGAGCAAGGGAACGCATTCTGCCTTCTGCTGAGCTGCTCTTTGAAAGAATCTCAGCTTCTGTTCTGGCCTTGCACTAGGCATGATGTGTATAATTCAAAATTCACCATATTACTGTGTCTAGCAATTGTGTGGCAGGTGACTGGCCATGATATGTGGTAGTCCCAGACCGGGGGCTTTGTGGTGATAGCTCAGTGCAGTTCAGTGTGGTAGAGTAGAGGCACTTGTCAAAAGTTGGCCTAAACATGCAATCCATATCCAAGAATTCCAGCTGAAACTATTTACATCTTTAACTTACTTTGAACTAGATAGGTCTTTTTCCAGTTGGAAAAAAAATCAAGATGCTGACTCAAAACCTTTGGAGTTTTGATTCTGATATCGTCTCCTTGGATCTTTTCCTTCTATGTTCAGTGAACAAATAGTGTAGTAACTGTCACAAATACTGTAACAACTATCATTCTGGGAAAAGGTCTGTTAATATTGCTGGATCTTCTCCAGGGTCAAACTATGAACATGCTATTCAATGTCTCAGTGATTTGCTACTTGGTTTGGGGGGTGGTTGTTGTTTTTGAAGCAGTCTAACTGCATTATTATCTTAATGAACATGTTGCCCACGTCATAGTCCTCATATCCTGAAATGGTTTGAATGTAGTAGTTATAGACGAGATATAGAAGTAGGAAGAAAATTCTTTACCTGCAGGACTACATATGTGGTAGGACTAGAAAGACCGACCTCAAACTCCTTGTCTAGATTCCTCGGTACCAAGCCACTACACGCTAAAGATACTTTTCCAAAATCACATGTAATCCGTCCTCAAATGCATCTAATTGTGCTAGCATACTTATTTCACTAAACAGCTTTTCTTACTTTCTGAACAACTTAAAAATGACAGGATATAATCAACCCCTTAATTTTTTCCGTTATCATCTTTTGGTGTTGTTGGTTCTGACCAGTGTGACTAATTTCTTGCTTTATTGCTGTATGTATTTCTGTGTTATGAAGCTTTTGTTATCTGTTCTTACAATCTGAACAGAATCTCGATGAAGTGCGTTTCAGAGCCTTTTTTTGTGGGAGATAGGTTTCTTATTATGAAAACACTTTATATACTAATTTAAACATCAACTAATCTCTTATTTATTCAAGTAAGGTAGTAAGATTGAATTATGTTTCTATAAATTTTCTGTACTTTCTTGGGAACGTGTAAATTGCTTGGAGCGGTTTGTCACCATTGTTTTGCTCAGACAAAATGTATTACAGTAAATTTACTGCTTTGTACTGTGCTGTGTTTCTTGAAACTCTACGATGTGAAGCTTAGCTTGACTGAAAAGGAGATTATTTCTCTCTACGTAGTAACATGATGCTGCAGACTAAGGTCTGTGGAAGTGTAACATTTTAATACCGTGAAAGGTAGAGATGGTACACTGCTTAAAGGAAGTTTGGAGTTCGGTTTGCTTCTGGTAAACACCGATTGCCAGTGAGAAGATGGGCCTGGGAGCAGGCAGCTGGGTATTTGGGATAACGCTGGTCACCTTAGCTGCCGTGATGTGCTGCTGGCTGGTGTTCACTTTGCCGCCCACCAAGACTTTCAGACTGAGCAGCCCTGCTGCTCTCTAGGTGGTGTAACTGCAAGTTCCAACTTTCCAGGGGCGCACATCTGCGGCTTTCCCCTGCTGGATTTCAGGAATTTCCTGCTGTCCCACTCTGCTCGCCTGCCAGCTCCCTCTGAGTGGTGGCCTTGCCCTTGCCGGACTCTACCTCCCACCCCAGATCCCTACAGCTGAGGTAACAGTCACCACTCTGCCTCACCCACGGGCCTTGGCCAGCCCCAGGCAGGCTGTTCCTGATCAATGACCCTCTCAGATCCAGGACAAGGCGTGCCTGGTGGGCTGGCAGTGCCTGGTCCGGCTGTCCCTGGGCTGGCCTGCAGGCCCCGCTGTGCTGAGGTACGGGTCCCACTGCACGGTGCCCACGCTGCTGGCTGGGGTAGCTGGTGGTCCTGACTGGGCTCAGCCTTGTCCCCGTGCCCCAGCAGTGGGGCTGGGAACTGCTTCCATGGGGAGGCTGCTCCCCGATGCCTGCCCTGACCCCCTACAGGTGTCTGAGCCTACAAGCCCGTCTCCTGCCCCACATGGAGTAAGTGTGGGGCTGCCGGGGCTCACTGTCCCACTCAATTAACTCTTCACAGCTGTGTATGTTGGGAATAACCCTCAGGTGTTTTCAGTCAGGAGGAGGAGGTCCCAGGTCCCTCAGGCTATAAAAGGGAGGGCAGCAGAGAGGCCATTGCATTTTGTGACCCTGCAGAAACACCAGGCTGAGTTACTTGCTGCTGGCTCAAGTAAGACAGGTAATTATATACAGAAAATCTTACTTATATATGGAAAATGGTTGGGTTAGTAGTTTTTGTGTGCTCTTTTTCTTTGTGAAGTTCAGTGTCTTCTGAGATATTGTGTCCTCTCACATCTCAACCAAGCCTGTGGTCCCTCTCCATTCTTCCCCAGTTAAGTTTCCTTCTGGAGGTTGGAACTTGCTCAGTTGAGTCTAACAGTAAGAAGAAAAATGCCTTGGAGCCTCTCACTGCTCTAAGCAGCAGCTTACGTATGGGGTTCCACTTCAGCTGTTTTGCTAGGGCAGGTTTGTCCTTGGTGTTGCTTTCTTTACTTCAGAGAAGTTATGTAATGGATGAATTTAAAGTTATTTTCCACATTTGGCTAATGCAGTACAGCTGGTATGGTATGTGGTAACTGTTTGCTAACTGAGAAGGTGGGTGCTCCAGGACACATGGCTGTTGGGAGCACTGGTTTTCTTTGGAAGTGCAACAGCTGTGGGGTGGTGGCAGTGCTGGAGGCCTGTCTGTGTCCCAGCAGCAGGACTCGAGACTGATAAGGATTTCTCAATTTGTTTCTTTTAAGGAAAAATACAGAGTATGTCAGCTCTGCCTGGAGGAAAAAACCCAACCAAAGTAGAAAGCAAAGGTGCTTTGTGTTCTGGGATTGGACTGGATGCAGGAAACAGGCTCCTACTACTCGATGCATGTTTGATCTTGGGGAAAAGGTTTAATCTTGTTGCTTTAGTTCTCTGTTTGTAAACTGTGCTTATAGCATTTTTGTTCTCTTATTCTCTCTCTGTCCTTTCTAAGTTAGAAGCTGTCTAGGGCAGGACCTGTTTCTTTTGTTTTGAACATCTAGCACTGAATATGCAGAGAATCTGTGCCTTGTGGGTCTGCTGATGTTACTGTGATAACATCTAGCTTGTTAAAACAGTTGAAGGTACTGTCCCAAGGTGAATGTGAGTTTCCTTGTTATTATGGACTAGCAACCTGCAGGGCAGAGACTTGTCCAAATCATGTGCATACCAATTGACTTCTTAGGCTGTGACTTCTTGCTTCCTTGGAGGTCTTGTCTTTTTGAGCAGTGGTGGCAAGTTAGATTTAAAGCTTTTGCCCTAATATTATTATATGTTGATGTAACTGCAGAAGAAAGAGTGTACATTTTACCTAGACCAGTACTTGCTCATTTCCAGTGAGTTACCCTGGTTGCCCATATTGGTATGAGTTAACTTGTTTTACTCTGTAACATGCAGTATGTTGCTTCACTTCTCATTTTTGGAAGTGTAAGTTCAAGACCTTGTTGTAAATAATACAGTGCAGGTGCTCAGGGATCAGATCCCAGGTTCTATAGAGCCTTTAAAGTTCAGTTCTTCTTAGTCAGCTGGAGCTCACAATGCTGAGTGAATTCTGAATTCTTTCAGCTGTATTTGAATCTTGTAAGTAGGCCCATATTCAAAAGCCTGGAAATGCTCGGTGA
The DNA here is from genome assembly GCA_013399095.1 of Psophia crepitans. Classification (NCBI taxonomy): domain Eukaryota; kingdom Metazoa; phylum Chordata; class Aves; order Gruiformes; family Psophiidae; genus Psophia; species Psophia crepitans. The sequence goes on along the minus strand of VWZZ01002147.1, from coordinate 68,931 downwards.
AGCTATGGGTGCTGTTATCACTCCATGTGTTTGCAGTACATTGAATATGTTCAGTGTCCACCAATGTGCCTGTAGATACTTGGTCCCACATGCTTCTACCACAAATATTTGTGTGTTAAGCCACTGTTTTGGTCTAGATGTCAAATACTGAGGAATTGTACACAAGTCATTGCCCTAAGTAGTGCTAATGGAAAGGAAGGCTGAAGGGTGATAGAATTTTTTTATTTTTAACTTACTGCAGGAGGTGGGGGTCTGAGGGCCATCTTTCTTATGAGCTCAAAGTTTACATCTTAATGCATAAAGGAAACTCTTGGGAATTAATTACCCTGAGTAAGACAAAGGTCTGGGAGGCTGCAGTGTTAATGAGTATGAAAGCCAGACAGACTTCCTGGGGCGGGGAGGGGGGGAAGTCAGAGGCAGTAGCAGCTACATTTGGCAAGTTCACAAATAAAGTGTTCTTAATGCGCAAGGCATTGTGGAATGTCACATAGGATCTTTTCAAGTTAAGGAAGCTACTGTGACTTATAGCAATTGGGACCCTAGGAAAACGTACCAGTATGATTTGATCTGTGAAAGAAGATTACATTCTCCAAACTATGTCATATTCTGAATGTGAGAAAAAGATTAAGACGTGTGCGACGTCTCTGATAAACTGCCACATTTACTTAACCTTAAGTAATTTACAGCCCTGGGTGAGCTGCAGTTTCTTAGATAGGCAAGAAGAAGCCATAAGTCATGGCAGTGCGTGGAGGAACCTTCTTCTATTTCATGACTTTGGAAATTTAAGCAGGAGGAATGTATCTAAATTTATTCTTTTAGGTTACAAAAAGAGCATGCAGCATAGCAGAAATGGTGACCCTGGTTAATTGCATCATCATTTGATAACAGGATGCAATTAGCACATTTGAGTAAGGGTTGTGATAGTGGCAGCCGTTATTTACAGAGGACCGTATGTGCCCCACTGCTGTAATCTGTCTTGATTGTAGAACTTGCTCATATCTCTGTCTCTGCATTTGCATTTTGTACTGTGAAACAGAGCCAGATTTGTTCTGTTTGTAACTCTGCTAAGATGAATTTTGTGCATACTTGTATCACACTGACCCTAGATGGTGTATTAATTACTAATTCATGATTAGATTAAACAAGCTTTATTTAACAAAGGAAAAAATGCATGTGAGTGGTATCTGTTAAGCAAAATGCAGAAAAAAATCCCAACCAACCCCAACATGTTCTGTTGACTTTCTATTACTAATGCTTCATACTGGAAACCAGTTAGAAATGTAGCCCTTAAAGGTCTTTCTTGGAGCTGTTATGTTTAATATCTTTGTCAATGATCTGGAGGAGGTGATGGAGAGCACCCTCATCAAGGTCGCATGGCATTGAATTGGGGTGCAGTTAATGAACTTAAGGGCTGTCTCTCAGAGGGATCTGGAAAGGCTGGAGGAATAGGAATGTCATGGAGATTAACAGGGCAGATACACTGCAGCTGAAGTGGACTAAATGCTGCAGTGGTACCAGCTGGGGGTGGGCTGGCTGGGTAGCAGCTCTACTGGAGGAGACTGGGGATTCTGGTGAGACAAAGGATGAGTGTGGTTCAGCTGTGTGTGCTGACAGTGATGAAGGCTAAGCAGCATCCTGTGCTGCATCAACCTGAGCACAGCCGGTGGATCTAGGGAAACTGGTATTCCCTCTTACCTCATTAAAAATATTGCTGTAAGAATAATTAAGCATTGGAACAAGTTGCCCAGAGAGGCTTTGGAATCTCCATGCTTGGCAGTTCCAAAGATCTGCCTGGTCTGACCCTGCTTAGAGATTCAGACCTGATCTGAATGATTTTGTCTTTTGAAGCCCTTAGAAATAGTCATGAATCTCTGCTGTATTAATTTTTCTCTGATATGCGAATGGAGCAACGTACTATAGGCCCATCTCCACGCTTAAGTTTTGACTGCCAGAGACTGATAAGTACTAAAATTTGTGACAATTTTTGGAAGTTGGATGCTTCTTAGCTGCAGTTCTTTTTAATCAAAGTCTCTACCTAGTTTCTAAGTAAAATTGTGAAGTTGTCTACGGACTCCCTCCTGATGATTTAAGCCTCTTAACTGTAATCCAGGTTTTTAATAAAACCACATCCAAATATATCTCTTGAAGCTTTTTTTTAACCAATGTTTCAGTATGCCAGGCAGTTGATGCCTTGCAGGTATGATATTAATCCGAACTTACTTTAGTTAATAAATTCACTGACTTCATGGGCATTATTCACACCACCAGAACAAGAGACTGATGATAATTGTAGAATATTCACTGCTGGTTTTCTCTATTTGTCTCTTGAGCTGCATGTAATCAGTGTTTGTATAACTGTTTCATTTTATTCTGTTTAAGAGGTATAGTTAAAACAGTAAAGGTGGCCCTTGCTTAATTGGGTGAATTTACAGCGCATTTCCACTTGGTATTTCCAGCCTCATATTTAATGTGGAAAGTTCTTGCCCGTATGCTACATTGCCTTTAAACACTCAGAACGCTTTTTTCACTTAAGTCTTTTACAACACTTAGGGGTTTGATGGGTGAGTAGTAAAATGGGCATTTAATTTGAGGGTTCTTTACTCCTCTAATAAAGAGAAGGCATTTTTAATAATAATGCCCCATCAGTAAAATTAGTGCAGGTTCTGTGAAAGTTTAATAACAAATATGATGCAAGGTTGTTAAGAAGGTGTATTAATGGATGGTCTGAAACTGTTAGCAGAGATTAATGGAAAATGAAAGCCGCAGCATTCTTGACACAAAAGACTCTCTGCATCTGTAAAATCATACAAGAAGAAAAAAATGGATTGGTTATGGGAACCTTTTGGCATAATATTTGATGATATTGAAAAGATATTTAATGGATGTGTTTGTTTAATGGAATCCAATACAAGAGACTACTTAAACCTGGATTTTAAGCATGTTTTTAAATTCCATTTACTTCAATGGAGCTTAATACTTCGTCAGATTGAGAGCCCAATTTTCTCCATTTTCTAGTCAAATATTAGAATTAATTTGATGTACTAGATTCCATTTGTTAGGCATCTTAGAGCCCTGATTCTGTTTAATTTTCAAAATAATGGTCAGTAGTCATTTTTCTGCATCCAAAGGACTTGTTTTGCATGTGTGTGCAGTAGGAACACAAGGCTCCTGTGTAACTTCATTAAATTTAAAGTGAAGTGAAAAAACCCATGTGACTATAGTCACTGATTTTTCTACTCGAGAATTTTGAATTCAGCTAACTTCAGAACTCATGTCAAACATGCGGAAAACATACAGTATTTGAATTTTGTGTAATGATGCGAAAATACTGTTTTAAAGAACCTTTTGCCTGTAGTCTTCCTCAGAAAAGCCAACAGACTGTCTACTCTTTGCTGTTACTTATAATAAGAAAAAGACTAAATTGACAGGTTGTCTTATCTTTTTGCAATCAGCTGTGACCTTTACCTGTTCCTCAGTGTTGAAGGCAGTCTGTAAACGTAGATTTTAGATGGTAGACTGGAGTGAGTAACAAGAACTATGTTTTTCTCTCTTAAAGTCAATAGTGTTCACGTGGGGCAAGGTCTATGTTTTTGTTACCTTTGCATAATACTACTTTTTGTTACTGCAATGCTAAGAAAATCATTGAAGAAATCCATCTAGGGTTTTTCCAATTCAAAGTGAATTTCTTGCGGATCTCCCTGTCTTGTAAAGTTCAAGCTTCACCTCCATAAACTAAATCCTGAAAGCATAGTTGGGCAGGAACAATGTATGTATTTTGGTGTTCTCCATATAGTGTCTCTAATCAACTTTTTGGTTAAGATCTAGAAGCTTGGCCAAGCCAACCTCATGCATAGGTCTCAATAGACTGAGCAGAGGGGGCTGTGTTTGTGGACACCGCTGCTCAGACCCCCTCAGTCCATGAATCCTATCCTGATGGACTGAGCTGAAAAGCAGTCTCTGAGCAGAATGCTTGGCTTAGGCTGTTCTGAACGCTTTCTTACTGGTGTAAAATTGCGAGGCCATAGCACAGACTCGTAGTGCTTGTGAACAGGAAGGGTAGTTTTCAAGCTATTGTAGTTGAAGTTCACAGACTGTCTTACAGCACAACCGTGATTACAGGTAACAACGGTCCTGCATCACTGGGGATGTCCGAGGCTTGTGTGGTTTGGGATAGAAAGAGGCTCATATCCAGACCTTGCGTATGCTCCAGTTTTGACCTCATAACAAGGGAAGTTGTTGAGCAATCCACCTGTGAGACAGTTTACAGCAGAGACAGGAGTAGCAGAATAATTAGACTTGTGTCAAAACAAATCTCAATTATCCGAACAAAAATAAAATGGCAAAACACAGAGCAGTCATGGTTTAGGTGCTTTAATAATTAGCACATGTTATTTGCTTTGCAAGGAAACTTAAACACCTGAGAAGCTTTAAAAACAAAATTGCAAACAACAGATAGTGGTCCCAAGTATCGCTAATAACAGTATACATTGAGGAGGTTCAGCCTGTACTTGCAGAACAGATCTGAGAGGGAGCGTGTGCTTATTCCAATATGGAAGAAATAGTATTTTTCTGCTTTTCAGTTGTATTTTACTATTAAGCATAGGGGTTTTTTGCTTAGCACTCCAAGTTTCAACACGTTGTTGTTTGCTCTTGTATTAAGAGCTGCTTAACAGTTTGTTCTTGGGACCTCAGACCTCTCTAGAGTATTTTCTTTTGAAATAAGTCTTGTTGTTTCAAGTAAATGAAACTTCCGTCTGTGTCAAGAAGATTGTACAGAGCGATGTCTCAGTAGAAACTGATTAAAAGGGAAGGAATTTTTACAATTTTGGATTCATTATACTTTTTTTATTTCCAGAGACAATATGATTTACTGAGTAGGACATCGAGCTGACAGTCAGAAGATCTGGATTCTCTTTGCTCTTGTGCTGATGATCTGATCGATGTCCTTGAGCTAGTCACTTCTTCACACTTTGTCATGTCTAGTTAGATTAGAAACTCATCAGACCATAGGCTGTCTCCTGCCATGTGTTCGAACAGTAGCTAGAACAGCAATGACATCATGTTCTCAGGGTTTTGAGCACAGCAAGAATCTTTGTAATGCTTGTTCACACTTTTTCAATTAATGTGTTGAAGCTGCCATGTTGTCACGTAATGATACTGAGTGAAGGTGGGGAAAAAACAGGTAGCTAGTTTGATGTTTTAGTATGCTTCATATACCCTGAATCTCTAAAAATACTGCAGGATTGGCTTTGCTGAAAGAAACCAGATCAATGGCATTTTGGTAACAGTACCTTTTAATAGCTGACTTGTTAGTTAAGTGAGAGATAAATAGATGTTTGGTCTGTAGGTCTGCCCAGTTAGCTGTCAAGATATCTAAAAGCCTTTGTTCCACTTTTTGAAGAATGTCTCAACATATCTAGAACTTCTAGGTAGAAACAGTAGGGACTAGTGTCCCTACAGGTTTTGAAGAATCCCAGGACATGGTTTGTTTTGTCATTTTTAGTCAAAGAGCAGTAACTGGATTTCAGAGATTAAATGATCGTTTAGGAAAGCAATTTTTCACTTACAGTTTCTAGTTACTTGGGTGGTGATGGGGGAGAGAGAGAGCTTATGAATTAAGACACAATTAAAGATTATAAATGTAATATTATTTTAATAATTACAGCCCTTTTAAAGTCCTATGAGCCTGAAACAAGAGAATCCTGTAGAGTTTTTCCCTATTTCTCTAAATGCAGAACTGCATTTAGAATTTTCATGCTTAATGTGGTGGGACCCGATGGGAAGGGATCCCTTTGCTCTCTGTTTCTTTCTGTCCTTTTTAGTTAACGATTTTTCTTCTCTTGCATCGCTCCCCTCCGTCTGCATGTGTCCCCCACCCCCCCCATCATTTTCTCTGATCCAAAGTAATTTTTTGAGCCTTGTGAAAAATAAAAGAGCTACTTGCTGTATTGCAAATACACAAATGACATGAGTTTTGCCATACGGGAGGCTGCGGTCTTTGTGTTTGTATCTGCATCTCTGTTAGTCAGATTTGGAGAGTTAAGAATAAGACAGCTTTTTGGACAGGTAGATGAAATATAATTGTCTCTCCTTGAACAATTGCAAGAATGTAGGTCAAGTAGAAACTGTACCGTTTTGGGTTTTCACCTCCTGTTTTCTGCCTTTGTCTAATGGAGTATTGCTTAAAAAAAAACAAACCAAACCCAAACCCAAACAAAACAGCATGAAACCAACCTGGTTTTAAAGTATAACATTACCTTAGTTTTCAGAGAAATGGAACTTTTTCTCCAGTTCTCCTGACAATCTGAGTTTAGATTGTTGGTGTTATTTGTTCTTACAGTTCCATTGTTCCCTTTATCTCTCTGTTCGATAATCTGCAACCCACTTATACCTTAATTGTTGCAATTAAAATGAGAGTTCAGTTACTACCCAGAACTGTGGCTCTCCCCACAGTTACCTAGGGTGTCTGGGTTGGAACTTTATTGTGTTGTTTCCTTTCCGAAGGCATAACCACTGATGATGTCAATGACATGAAATTGTCAGAATATGTTGTAAATGCAGAAGCAGCTAAGGATCATGGTTCACTTTTATTTTTATTTATGTCATTGGTCTATATGTCACTAACTCTAGTATCTTTACTTACATTCTTTAAGGCTGACATATTTAAGCTTGTAAGTATATTATACCTTTAATTTTGGGTATGGTAGTACACTTAGATGAAAGAGTATGAGAGAGAGGTCAAACACATATTCATTGTAGTCATACAAGATATCCCAAGATAGTTGAGAGGAGGTTTTGACCACAAAAAGAGGGTATTTAATGTTCTGGTAAAGAATACATAAAATAATTATATATATAATTATATTTTCTGATTTTTTTTTTTACTATTATTGAAGGCCTATTTCAAGCTTAGACACTCTGCACAGGAATACATAGAGCATTATCATTGCTATTGGTGGTTCCAGATGTAAACTTAACCCTTAGTCTGATAGTTTTGCCCACAGGTGTATAATTCTGGACATGACAGTGTACATGATTCCCAAACTTGTGTGGGCTACCAAAGTCTTCAGGTACTTAGAAATGTTGATCACACCACATCTTTCCAAAAAGAATAGCCAAACCTATGACTGAGCACTAGCAGCTGGGGGGAGGGAGAGAAGGAGGTACTTGATATGTCCAGAACCCCCAGCTAGTGATATTCTTGTGTCTCTGAAATACATGTGATGGAGAATATTTTTTATAGCTCTTTAGTGAACCACATCACATCTGCTGTCAGCTCAGGCCAGAACTCAAGTCTGTGTCTTGTGAATCTCCTTGTACTGAAAATCGTGGTGGTACAGAGTAAGCTAACGTCCCTTTGATAAGAACATGAAAGCAATGTTTGTTTATCACTTGGGTTAGGAATTCTAGCCATAATAATAGATTTAGCCATATTTACATCATTATTCACTATACAGCAGCATTCCTTGTTTCCAGTGATCATCTAAGTCTAAATATCAAGGTCCAGCTTCTTTGCCTGAAACTACCAATGCAGGGAAGAACCATGAAGTGCAGGGGAGAGTGTAAAAGGAAACTTAATCTCATGGGTTACAGCAAGCATAGACAGAACCCAAATCAATATTTTTCCTTGTGGCATTCTATCTGACAATACAAATGGAAGAGAAACGGTCCTTGGGTAACAAAGAGGGGAGTTGCCAGAGACATTCCACCCTGTTCCTTGTAGAACCCTTCTGATTTCAGTTGATTATATGTCTAAGTAACATGGAGTGAGAATAAAAGCACAGTTCTTAGTTGAACTTTATCTCTGCAATTTTAGTTATTTATCGTTGTGCTCGGCGTTTTCATGCCTTCAACACTTTATGCCTGCAAAAAGCAGCAGTGGGCTGTTCTCCTGTCCTGGGGTGCAACGGTGCACAGGCTTTGACTCTGCCCAGGAAGCAACTTGACTCATTCTCCCTGCCTTTTTCCCTGAAAGCTAGTGTTATGGATTTATTGTATTTACCAGCTGACTCTTGGATTAAGTGCTAGTATATTGTCAAATCGTGCGGCAAAGGTGCCCTATTCAGTGCTTTATTCTGTAGGTGTGAATCTTGGTTAATTCTGTCAGCTCTTAAGGTGCTGTTAATGCTGCCTGCACTGTACGTTGTGGGCAGTTCTTTTAATGGTGCAAGTTCTTCATTCTTAAAATTTTCCTTGGAGGATGCAGGGCTGTGGCAAAGCATGTGCCTTTATTTCATTACAGTCAGAATCTATATTACTTGAAAATAAAAAGACTTCTTAAGCATTGCACAAAACTTGTGAGTGTTTTTAGTACCAAACCTCAAGTATTTGGCCCATGAGAGTATAATTGAACTAAACCATTCAACACTTCAGGGCAATGTATTTTGTTATTGATCCCAACTCTGTGCTATTATTGTTACTTAATGAGGAACTAATGTAGTTTCTAATGAAGCCACATGGCTGTTGGATAGAAGAACTAATGTTTTATTTCCCTTGTGACAAAATATACTCTCTTCAATTAAAATCTAGGAAGTAAAATTAATACCAATGTAAAAATTTGCAAGAATTAGTGTCAAGACTGAAGCATTTTATTACGTGTATAAATTGCTTGGATAATGAGATTGAAAGCAAGTTATTGGAGTGCCTGGGCAATCCATGAACTTGGAGATGTAAGTGAAATCAGTACAGTGAAATCTGTAGAGGCAGCAGAAAGAATGGGATCTCTTCTTAATACTTCTACCTGGCAGGTTCTTTTCTATTGAGTTAGTACTAAGCACAGAGCCTGAGTGCCAAACTCCAGAAGATCTGTTTAATAAAGAAATTGCATCAAGGGAGAGATGAATGCTTCTGTTTTGAACTTAAAAGGTATGGCTGGCGGTATTGGAGGTTTGCAGCGTCCTGTTCAAGCACAGGCTTGGATTATCCTGCTTGTGTAGACGAGGTGCCCATAACAGTGATTTCTACTTCAGCCCACTTCCAGTTTTTATGTAGGAATGGTTCCTACTGAGGAAACTGTCCTCTCCTAGCTAGCAACACAGCTGGCTTGTTCTTCTGCCACTTCTCTTACTCATAGCCTCCAAAAGATAATGTTAGGGCTATTTTTCTGGAATGGAACAAATAAACATCACCTCTAAATTTAGGGCTGCACCTACCATCAATCAGAGCAGAACAGCAGCAGAAGGGAATAATTTGGTAATATGAATATTTGCAGGGGAGAAACAGCTCAGTTAAAAAATTAAGCTCAAATATTCTGTTGTCTTGACTGAAAACTACCAAAACAAAACATCCATTTCAGGTACCCATTCATTACAGAATTGCAAGTGCGTGGAAGGAGCCTTTGACACTGTTTAGGTGGACCTCCTTTATCTCATTGTTAGAAAACAAAGCTAAGAAATGAGGAGTGCAGTTGAAATTAGAGAATAATTTTGGTTAGGAACAAGCTCTGAAGGTCTCTCTACTTGCCCTTTTTTGAGGACTGGTGGTTCATCTGCCTATTTTCCAGTAATCAGAGTCCTCCCCTGGTAGTCATGAACATTCAGAGAGGACAGAGAGCAACCTCAATGATTTTTGGCCTGCTCCCACAGCACACTTGGATTCATCCCCTCTGATACCATTGGCCTGCATGAATAACTGACTTCAGTGGTGTCTGCTGTGGATAACACCTCACTTCACCAGACCCTGCTTAGTGATCTGCCATAAATCAGGTGGAGACCAGACAGCAGCTTGTGTCCTGCTGCAGGAGAGTTTTATATCTACGTGATCATATCTGTATCGCAGCTGGGTGCTATGGGGTGTCCTGCCGGGGTGGGGAAGGAAAGAATGGATGGGGCTGTTAGGCCACTGCTGCATGTCTTGTGCTGTGGGAATAGTAAGGAGAGGACCTCAGTCTGACCAGTTTCCAGCTGTGGCTACTCAGAAAAGTGGAACACTGTAGGATAATGAAGTATTTATTTAACCAGACAAAAGGTAAGTCCCTGTTCCAGTAATTATTTAAGATAAAGCACTAAACTTTATTACATGCAGTAGGTATGGCTGTTCTCTCCACCCTTTACAGTGGTCTCATTCCTCTCAGTGCCGTAATCATTTGGCCGTGGGATTGTTTTCTCATCTGCTTCTGGTGTGGGCACATTTAGTTATTGTGCAAAGTAGAGTAGCTTTTACAGAAGCAATAAAGAAAACTCAGATCAGGAATTACCTATGGCAGCACCAGGAATTATTGTTAGCAAGAACAGTATTATGTGGTGCTGTGCTTTCAAGCTAGTCATTCATCCATCTAATTGCCGAGTTGTTCGGTGGAAGCCTGTTCTTAGTCTTGTGGGGTGAGAATAAATAGCCTCAAAGGTTTCCTTGGTTAAAGCCACTTAACCTGAATGAGTCCTTGAGCTAACTGGAATGGGTCTTGTCCCAGCTGTGGTCTGAAAAAAGCACTAGAAAAATGCTTTTTTTCCATGTCTAATTTCTGTCAGTACCATGGGCTCCCCTCTGTTGTTGTGCTGGAATAATAGTTTTCCCAATGGTAAAATGGATAAGTTATAGACAGCTGTCAAATTGGGTACCCAAGTCCCCTGGAAAGATCTGAAAATCTTCCATAAAAACCTTATTCACAAAACCTGTGCATTTTCTTGCAAGATTGATTTTGTAGCTATTGTTCTTTCCAAAACTGATGAAACATAATGGACTCTTTCTGTTGCTGTTCTATTATGGTTTGCTCATATGATTTGTTTATTTTAATATGATTTGTGAGATGGCATCTTCTCAATTAAAGTCAAGATATGCAAATATCAGAGGGGATTTGTATCTCCAGTCAAACTGTCCTGGGTTTGAAACTCTGAGCAGAAGTGACATGATTCAAACGATGGGTTTATGAGACTATCATTCTTTTTGGCCTGCCACTTGAAAGAAAACCTGCTATGTGATGATGATATGTGCAAGATATCTTCTGCCTCAGTGAAAAGGAAAAGATCTTAGAAAGAAATGAAATTATTATTCTAGTCTTGACCTTGAATTTTAGAGCTTAGTTAAAAGGTTTCCTAAGGTAAGAGGTGAGCTAAGCTTGAAAAGAATTCTGTTTTTATTTGATGCAGTAATTGCTCTGTAGTATTGTTTTAGTGAGCACCTAAGAAAACTGCAGGACTTGCAAGAATCAATTACAGCATATGCTGCCATGCTCTCATTTTCTAATTTTTCCCTTTTATTTGTGCGCTTAATGTTCAGTATAGCTCATGCTCATTTTCCTGCTGACTGCACTATATTTTGGAGTGGCACGCTCCTTTCACGCATAATGGTAGATGCCCATTGCGGACCACTTTTGAGAAAATGTGATGACTCATAGTGTGAAGTGCTTTATTGTATACTCATTTAAATTACTGCAATGTAATGATAATTACTCCTTTATGGAAAGAGCCCCGAGTGCAACCTAAATGAAATCCTACCCTCAATAAACAAAGGGTAGTGTTAATGGCCAGGGGCGTGTGTGTGGGAACCAACAGCACATTTGAGATGGCTGGCCATGATTGATAATTTTTTTCTTTGAGATTCTTAAATCCAAAATGATTGTAGTTATTGGCAAAAATGCCCAAGGGCCAAAATGGAAAATTCTAAGCTCTACTCAGAATAATACAAAAAGAGTTGAAAATAAAGAACTTGCATATATAAAAGCTGCCAATCATGCTTCTATCTTTTAGTTTCTTTGATATCTTTTCTTCCTCAAAAAGTAACTAGACTGCATTATTTACTGATGAATAATGTTTCTTGTCAACAACCCAAATAGTTAAGAGCCTGACAAATTGTATAGTTAATTTACTTGGCTCTGAGACTAACAGCAGCAAATGTGTACCCAGCACATGCCTCTCAGTCCATCACATCAGGAGCTAACTGGAGATGTCCCAGTCTTCACAGGCCCTCCAGCTGATACCGCGCGGCATGACTGTGCTAACAGATGTGGTTCTTATTTTTCCTGCTTAAATTATCAGCATCTGTGAGAAATTTTCCATATTAAGACTAGTAATTAAAGTTGCAGTGACAAATGATTAAATACAGTACAAAGTACAATAAAGCAATTTTCAAAGATGTAAATTAGGGTGGCAATTAGGTAGCTCAAGTCCTAATAAATGGCTTGGAAAGGAGAAGAACAATGGAAAGGAGCTGTTGAGTTACTAGAAGGTGAAGCCACTTAGAGGTGCTGTGACTTTGACTGGCAGTGGTGCTCCAAGCACCTGATGTCATGCTTTCTGTGCAGGGTTTCAGGGTGACTGGTACAATCTTACTTGCTTCTCTACCCACTGAGGATGGTCCTTGTGAGCTTACTCTGTCTCAACTCCAGATTCCTTTGGGTTTTTTAGTATTCCCTTGTTTGAATCTCTAATACCTGCCTCCGTGCAGTGCTTCTCCCACAATTAAGTCTGGCATTCAGCACAGTTTTTCCCACTGGGTCTGAAAACCTTTTGATGCTTCTTTTGCTCTTCAGTTATTGCTCCAGCTTCCCATCTTAACATCTAGTCTGTTCTTCGTTCCCACTCTTCTCTAAGTAACACATGCCATATGTACGGCAGGTGTGGCTCTGTAGTTGTAGCATAAAGATGCTGTATCTTATTGCTGTAGTTAGTGCATAACAATAGTCTCAGATAAAACATTTGTGTGTATTTAATGAGTTACCACTCTTGCCTGCACGCTTCAGGAGATTGCAATCCCCTTTACTTCTGTTGCGTTTCTGGAGAGGTAACACCATACTGTTTTTGCTAGCCAGAAGACGGCCTCGTTCAGCAGATTGACCATAGCCATGAGTAACACAGTGGTCAGCGTGCTTTTGCCTGTTTTCCCTAATGAGCAAACACTTTTTCAGAAGTGGAGCACCTTAATCCACTATTAGTATCAGTGTTTACTAAAGGCAAATTACTACATTTCACCTTCTTCACAGGAGATGGGTATTTGGGGTATTAGTGGTTCTCACAGCTTTGCAAAGAGCATAACTGAAATAAAATGTAGAAGTGCAGGAATTGTTCACAGGTAGCTTGCTCACGTTTTTCTCACTGTATAAGCTAATTTTGACTCTTTAGTGGGTTCCCCCACATCCCCCAATTGTGTTTCCCTTTCCCTCATCCATAACCCATGATTAGCCTTTGAGCTTCTTTCACAGACATTTGTAAGGTTGCCCATTGCACTGAGTTGCAGTGATAGGTTATTTATTGAAGCTGGTTCCCAAGCCTGCTGTACTATGCACGCTGCCTTTTTGTTATGAGTTTGACATTGATTTTATTTTAGCGATAGACTGTGCTTTGGTCTAGGAAATGACACCAAATGTCAGGCTTTGCCTTTTCCCTATGTCTGAGCAATCATACCTGCAATTAACAAAGGATTTGAAATTTTCCGGTGTTCTCAAGAGATTTGGGCTGTGAGAGCCTGTAGCCTTCTCCTGCTTAGGTGTCTATTTACATTATCTTTGCTTTTTCCAAGGAGTGAGACAGCACTAAAATAAATGCCCTAGCCCTCATGTTGTAGGAGGGAGTCCCCAGTTCTGGAGCTCACTCAGGTGGTATCTGTGATATACAGCAATAACAACAAGCTTTATATTAGTTTCATATTTGCTCATTTGTGTAATGTGTGTATGAAGTATGGGAGTGAGGCTTGCAAATAACTGAAATTCTATTTGATTTTGAAGAGGTATCTGGAAGGACAGTCTGAGTTGTTCCTGAGTTTACACTCCCCATCCAGCCGCTTTTGGGAGACTGAAGGATGTATGAGGCAGGCAGGCAGCCACAGCACTGCTCGATTCATAGGGGAAAACGGATGATAAGTAGCATTAGCAGAGGAAATTAGAAATATGCAATGAGTGATGCAGACTCTAGTGTTCAGATTAGCCAGAACCTAGCACTTACATTGCTGTCTGATATCTTGCCTATAACTTCCTGTCCAAATCCTAGAAGTCTGAGGGAACAGGAAAAGCCTGGCTGTCTCCAGGCTGCTAAGCCAGAGCTCTGCAGCCGTGTCCAGGACCATGCTGTAGTCCCAGCAGAAACAACCTTCTTCCTATCCCCTGGCAACCAGCTGACTCGTTCAAGGAGCAAGAAACTCCCACTTTCCCAGTAGTTTCCATGTGCCTCTCTTCCCCCCCTTTCCAGTGCCAGCTGGAGCAGCAGACTTGCTTCCAGACATAGGAGGCACTTGGATGCTTGGCAGAGACAGCTGCTTGCACGGTTGTCCTGCCTCCGCATGCATCCTGTGACTCAGGCTTAAGTGCATGATGCACTGGTGGGATCATGCTGGAGTAAACTGTCTTCTCACAGAAGATTTCAAAGCTAGGCGGTATCTTTTGCAGGTGTGGAATGGAGTAAGTCTCCTGTGCAGTTGCAGGTGCAAACTGGAGACAGATCTGTCCCTTGACAGAGCACAAATCATTCTGAAGTCATTGGCAGGGTGCACACAGCTTTATGAGAGTCAGCAAGCACTGGATGCTGCAGCTGAGGCCCAAACTGGGTGAACTCAGGTGAAAACATTGGAAACCATGGAGGGAGACAGCAGGGCAGCTGAGCAGAGCAGATGTGGAAGTAGTTTAACATTTGCATTGGAGGTCTCTGGAATGGAAAGACAACCCTGCATACTGGTATGTTTGTGTTAATGTTTTAAAATTAAGGTTTTTAAAATGTTGATTGGAGAACAAATCTTTCAAGAGAATACTTTTTTTTTTGAGCCCTTGTTCCTGTTCCTGCAGGCCTGGAAGGCATGAAGATTGTTGTGGAATATGTCTGACCTTGGCATAGCTGCATTTGGGTGTCCAAGAAGTTGTTTAATTGTTATTTATGTGTGAAATTCCAAGGGAAGAATGTTATTCTAGAAATTTTTTGATCACTTAAATTAACCACACAGTTTGCATTGAGACTAACAGGAGCCAAAGGTGAAGTTTGCTCTTTAACTTTTTGAAAATCTCTATATATGCAGTTCTAGTTGTTGGTGAATGTTACATTTTGGGATGTAACGATCAGCCCTGTGTGACTTGCACAAATGAAACTGCCTCCTGCATTTCTCACTGGATTGCCGTGTTTGCAATGTAACCAAATGCAGAATCTGAATGTGTTGTGTTAGGCTATAAAGTCTGAATTTTCTCCTTGGGCTTTTAACATCTCATAATTAATATTTTCTGTGTTCTCATTCTTATCCCACCTTATGATATCTCTGAGGAAATGAATCACAGGAAAGAAAAGTCCTGCTAAAATAGTCGTTATTTTACTGAAGCGCATAAGTGGGGGGAGGGCAGGGTGTGAAAAAAGGTAGAGATAATCCAAGGGAAGGAAAGGCAAAGCTGACAGGGTAATGACTGCCTTGCTAGGATACAGTGTACATTTAAGTCTGTAATAAATAAATAAGAATATCTTTTAAATTATTCTGCCTGTAATAATGGGGATTTTTTTTTAACATCCACTAGCATGTAATCACTTGTTTTAGCCTGAGGAAGACTACTTTTGCTGAACAGAGAGACAGTTTTGAATCATACAATCTCAGAATGGTCTGGGTTGGAAGGGATGTTAAAGACCATCTGGTTCCAACCCTCCTGCCATGGGCAGGGACACCCCTCCACCAGCCCAGGCCAGGGTGCCCAAAGCCCCATCCAACCTGGCCTTGGGCACTGCCAGGGGTCCAGGGGCAGCCACAGCTTCTCGGGGCACCCTGTGCCAGGGCCTCAGCACCCTCCCAGGGAAGGATTTGTTCCTTGTATCCAACTTAAATCTCTCCTCCGTCAGCCTAAGGCCATTCTCCCTTGTCCTGTCCCTCCCTGCCCTGGAACCAGCCCCTCTCCAGCTTTCCTGGAGCCCTTTCAGGGACTGGAAGGTGCTCAAAGGTCTCCCTGGAGCCTTCTCTTCTGCATGCTGAACAAGCCCAATTCCCTCAGCCTGTCTCCAGAGCAGAGGGGCTCCAGCACTCGGATCATTTCTGCGGCCTCCTCTGGATTCACTCCAACAGGTCTGTGCCTCTGTTGTAGTGGGAAACTGAGCGCTGGATACAGTACTGCAGGTGAGGTCTCATGAGAGCTGAGTAGAGGGGCAGAACCCAGGGTATGGTTGGCTGGATCTTGAATCTCTACTGGCCTGGAGAATTCTTGCATTGGACCATCTGGATTGCAGTTGTGTTCAGAGCTGGCAGAAGCCCTGGAGCCCAAGAGCTGTCCAGCACTAAATGAGTCTCTACAAGCCCCAAGTGCTGTCCAGTGCTGAGTGGAATCTATGAAAGCTATGGCTGGAGCCATCAGAAGTCTTTGTAATATAGAGAAGTGATTTGAAAGTAATTTGTTTGTGGGGTTTTCTTAGTATGCTAAAGCCCTAACAGTCTAAGATGACTCTGTTTTTCTCTATTTTACTTCTTATATAAACTTATTAACATTTATCAAATATGGAAAGGCTAAAACTAAAATCAGGAGAACCAAGAGCAGCTTATTGGTTAAGTTGAACTACTGTATATCAGAAGCACACATGGGTAAATCTCTTCTGAATCACATCAAAACTTGCAAAAGCTCTGTTCAAAAGAGTTATGAAGCATATCTGTCTCTAATTATGCAAGAGTTTCAGTAGAGAGCTCAAATGTTCTGTTCTTATTTGAATAGAACTAAACTTCCAACTCGCATTGCTCTTGCCCAGCCCGGTCGTTGCAGTACAGCAGACTGTCATACGGAGTGCCAGCCTAAGTTCCTGTGTACTGAAAATTATGGACTCTAAGCTACACTCTTGAGGTATCCCCGACTGGCTGTGCTCAAGACTGTTTTCCAGAGTGCCTTGTAACACAATGCTGTTTGGACCTGTATAGGCGTCTTACTGTGCCTTGTTTTTTAAGATCTATTTCATCTTCAGTATTAGTTATTTTTCCATAGTGTCTTGATATTTTTTCTTCTTTTCCTGGTGTTAGTTTGTTTTTCAAAGTAAGGACTACGGTAATTTGAGGTAAAATGATATTGTAGATTCTCATTGTAAGAAACTTGTGGATGCCATCAGATACAACTGCTGTTCAAAGCAGGTCTAACTTCAAAATTAGAACAAGTTGTTAGGATCTTGCCTGATGAAGTTTTTATCCAATGAATATCCAGAGGTGAAGATTCCAAAATCCCTCTGGGAAACCTGTTTCAATCCTAACCACTCTGACTGAAAAGCTTTTTTTCTGCCTTGTGTCCATTTGGAGTTTCCCAGGTTGCAACCTGTGACTATTGCCTCTTGCTCTTTTGCCATGTCACTGAGAAGTCTGATCTGGTCATCTCTCTTTGGGTAGTGGTAGACTACAGTTACATCCCTCCCTTAACCTCTTCTCCAGGGTAAACAAACCTACCTCACTCAGCTTCTCCCCATATGTCATGTTCTTCAGCATCCCAGCCATCTTAGTGGCCCTCCTTTAGACTTTCTCCAGCTTAACACCTGATAAGCACTGAGAATAAAGTTCCAAGTAGTCTCTAATACTGCCATTCCAACTGCTTGACATTGATATGTAAAAGGACGGGTGCTGGCTGCGTGGGCTGGGGTGCAGAACAGTACCTCTGTTAGCTGAGGTGTGAGAAGTCATACTGCAAAGTTATACCTTAAATATGCTTTTGCTAGTACTTTGTGAATGATTCGGTGTGCATGTATCCCTGTGGATTGTTTGGGACCAAACTCTGGGAAGGTTTTGCAAGTGTCATGTTGGAGAGAAAGTATTACGCAATGTGTATGGGTGGGAAGGGGAAGAAACATGGGAACCATTACATATGAGAAGCCACCTGCAGTGTAGGGTAAGAAATTGTTTTATTGATCCCACAAACACCATGAATAATGCTGCATATTCTTGAGTACTATCTATTGTTACCTCGCTTATCGACTTACTATTGTCCTGTAGCATACTACAGTAACTATTTGTTTGCAAACAGATCTTTATTACAGGATGTTCCTGTAACGATCTCTTTGAAGAAAATCCTCAGATGTCTGCTAATTTTCTAAATGGAATTTTAATTGCAATCTCTTCAGGCTGATTGTGAGAGAATATCTCACAATAATACAGAAGAATATTTTGTACATCCAGTTCCAAAAGCTAGTGTATTCAAAATATTTTGAGTTAGGAAGACATTTCCACTTCTCAAAGTGAATGTTTTAAAAGCATGCTTCTAGAACCACAGAGTCATTTTTATATTAAGTAATTCAAGGTGGTTGAAATTTGAAGATGAGATTGCTTTGGGTAAATGTTAGTAATGAATGTTGCTCCAGCAAGAAGAGGGAGGCTTTAATTAAGAAAAGCTGTGACTAATCATAAATGATGTTCTTTTTCCATGGATCAAGGTCAGTGTTACAAGGTACTAATGATCACATAAGAACAATCTACTGAAACGGAACATGTTGCCACCTCGTGAATCCATGGCCATCCTTTTGGTGTGTGGGAAACTGAAAGCGCTGAGTGTTTGGTGGGTTTTGGTTGTGGGTTTGGTTTTTCTTGGTTGCGTGTGTTTTGTGGTGTGTTTTTCTTCTCCAGAAGGAGCATTTCAGAAACATTACCCTTAGAACATCTAATCCATGTACAGTGAATTGGATGGGAGACCCACAGTTGTAGATCCTCTCTTCCCTTAACACCAGTACTCCATGTATACTTGCTATCTAATTCTGACTTGTAGTTGTGTGATAGAGATGTTTACAAATACGAGATGGTCTGCTGGGGTCAGCTTCCTCACAGCTGTGCTAGGATATGGGTAGAGCAAATTTGATTAGCCAATGATTTAATTAGTATAAAAGTTGTTCCATCTACAGATTTGATTTTTATGCTTTAACCTATACCTAATATAAACTGTCCATCGTGTATGTATTCTAACATCTGTTTTCAGCAATACTGGTAACAATGGTCAAGCATTATGTGACTGTTAGTACACCTTTATGCAACTTACTTTTTCCATAATGAGAAATTGAGGCACAGAGGTGATAGTTGCTTTCCCTGTTAAGTCTACAGTGAACTGAAAGAAGCCAGGTATCTGTGGCTTACACTTCAAGATCATTCATTCTCCATCTTTGGGGCCGAGAAAATGAAGCCATCGGATTCCCTTATCTGACTCCAAGTACTTAAAGCATTGAAAGAACAACATTGCCTGTGTTATGGGCAGTTTAATTTAGTTAGAAGAATTCTAGTAAAGAACAATTCTATTCTTAAAACCTTTTCCTTTCTCCCATTTTGGAGATCAAAGCACTTTGTTACTGGTGGGATAGGGGCTATAAAATATTATGTTCTTGCTGTTATGAAGGAAATATTTCCTGTTACAGAGTTTATTGCTAAAATGCAGCTCTAACTTTGTAATAATTCATTATGAATGCTCCTTTTATGAGCTGTTCGAATTAGCAATGCAGACAGCATGTCTGGAATGAAATTATTTTAGCATTTCTAAATAAAAATCTGGATCCAAATCTGGACTTGAGTGAAGTACTCACTAGTTTTCCTTATCACCTTTTATCCTTGCTGAAATTGTGAAACTGCTAAGGAATTTCTGAACACGATGCCCAACTATTTCATCCAATGCTTCCATTTTATCAAGTGTGATTGTGGATTCTGTTATGTGTCTCAGTAATTAAGAGGTGCTAATTTTTTGAGGCCTCATCTGAGGTAATGATCTAGGACTTCTGATGCTTAGAGATTGCAGTTCTGATTCCCTGATGCTACCTTTGGTTGCTACGTGTAGGGAGACACAAATATTTGGGAGCTTTCTGGATATAGCTGTACTTCATGTTTGTAAAAGGTGTGTGACCAAGAGCTGATATTACTGCATACTTCTAGAAGCAATGAGTATTATTTTGGTCTTTATTGTGGTGTGTTTGTTTTGGTGTAGTGGTTTTTTTGTCTGATTGGTTTTTTGTATGTAAGATTGCTTGGAGTCCACTGTCTAGGTTACTGAAATGGTTGAAGAACAGAGTTGTAAGATCTGAGCCCCTCTTTTGTCTGGGAGAATTATCATGGATGAAAGGCAGGAAAATGATGCTTTATTTCTGACTCAGCGCAGTCCTTACTCATTTTTCCCTTTCTTCCATTCCTCACAGCACCAGCCTTTCACTAGTACCTGCTTGTCTGTCTTGGAGCAGTTTGCTTCTCTGTATGTTCCACTATAGTTCTCCAGTTATTCTATGGATCTAAAAATTTTGACCAGTTCTGCAGTTGTAAATCCCTAGGAGTTCCAAATCGGAATTTTAGCTGTGTGTGTTTTGATTACAAAGCCCGCTCAGCTGCGGCAAGGACTGCAGTGTTGGGAAGGACTTGCCTTGGTTCAGCTGGTGCGCTCCCTGTTGCTGCTGCTGCTTTCATTGGGTTGTAGTGATGGTTATTTGATCTAACTTGTTTTGAACAGTTTCTCGTAAGGCTCTGAGAAGTCACCATCGAAGGGTAAAGGTGTTGAAGTTCTCTTATAATACTTTTTTCCCCTGCAGATAAACAGGTCAGTGTGTGGAAGCTGGAGAAAGGAAATAAGCCAGTGTTCTGATCCTGTATTTTTCCTTAGTTTTGTACCGTTTCCAATAACTTCATAATAACATTGAAATTACTGGATTTTGTTACCATAGTAGCATAGGATTCTGGATTAATTCACATTTTTAAATCAATCCCTACTTAGGCTGTTTATTTCAACATTAATCTTTCTATTCTTCTACTCACATACACTAAATGTACTGCTCACAAGTACCCAACCTGAGAATTGCAGGTAGTCTGAAATGCCACTTCCCATCGAAGTTTTCTCCACCTGTTTCTATGCAGCCATCCCTAGTCTATTCCAGACCTCTTGACTCAGTGTAGCGCTTAATGAATAGAGTGATTATTTTCACAACGGGATTCTGTTAATAATCCAACCAGTTTATTTTTCTGACTTTGTTCCAGTAAGAGAAAATAACTCAAATGATAGAGATGAACAGTGTCACCTCAGGGACTAGTATTAGTTTACATGGAAGGAAAGTAGGCTGCACGAAGGCAGGGTTTTGGCTGTGTAAATGACAGGCGCGTGCCGTGTATTCATGTTTTATTTCCAAAGTGAGAGGGTTTGGATGTGCTTAGGAAGATCAAATCACTGAAGTCTTTATTTTTATTGCTATTATTTATTCTCATCTAGGTAGTCACAGTTTGTCTCTGCAAAATGGAATGGCTATAAAATACTCAGTGAAGTATTTGCTTCTTGGCAGCATACGGCTACAAACGTGATGGATTAAGCATGGTGTAGCTGGCATCCAGAGAAACGCAAGAAATAGCTTCCTAGAATACAAAGGGATTCTTTTAAGCACTTGAAATCAGCTGTATGATGGATATGCTGAAAAGCCCACTACAAAGGAAGGGATGAGCTGTCTGTGAGCAGCACTGCCCTCTGAAGGGTGCAAGACAGACGTTCATCGACTGAGCCAATCTCACTTGGGTTTAACTGAGCTGCTCCAGCCGGTTCTGTGCCAGCCAAGCTGGGGTCTGTCCTCCTTGGAGTTAACAGCGAGTGGCTCCGCATGGCTGTATATATCTGCTAAACAGATGACAGCAGCGTATGATGTCATGAGGTTTTTAATACACCAGGACAATCTTTGCTCTTTAATTCACCCTGAAATGCAGCAGAACCTTGCTATTTATATTAGACTAGCGTAGAATTGAAATATGCAGGTCTAGAAGATTGTGTCTGGAATACAAAATCCTCTTGGAATACACATGTCCTGAAGCTTAACCTTCAATTGTGTCTGGTGGTCTCTCCTAACGATTTCCCTTCCCAACACCTTGTTCAGTTTTATGCTTTTCCCCCCTGCATATCCCTTCCTTCCTCCTAACTATTTCTTCCTCATGCAGTGCTCTGTATTTCTGAGCCATCTTAAGAGTAGTACTTGGGGTATCTTCAGGTCTATTGAGCCTCTGAAGATGTTGCTGATGCTGCTAAGCACGTTTCCCCAAAGTTTCGGTCCAGAAAGCATTGATCTTGGAGTTAAGTCCCTTGAGATGAAGAGTTATATTTCCCCTCCAACTTACTGGGAGCGTATGGTAATACAGTGAGGGCTAGGAGAGAAATTATGTCATCACAGAGTAACTTCATGGGTAAGTAAAAAAAGCCAGAAACCTGTGTACTCCTAAAAAAAAACAAACATGCAAAATCTTGAGAAAAGGAAAATGAAATCTCCATGTGGAGAAGAAAGTAGTAACGATACGTTCACAGAATTGTCTCTAAATGGATTTCTAGTAAGCTATCAGGGTTTTATGAACAGTGACATGAAGAGGAAAGCTTGGGATTTCAGTGTGCAGAGCAAATCTGTCAGTTTTTAAGTAATTGTCTCATAAAATTGCAAGGTGGCACTGAGCAAAATAGGTTTATGGCAGGCGGCTGCCTCCAGAAAATGTGGCTGTGCCTGCTGGCACAAGCCGGGCTGGCAGGAATTGTCATAGTATTTGTCTTTTTGAGGCTGGAGCTGGAGTAATCAATAAACCTGTCTCTTGAATTTCAGCGTGACACTCGCTGTGACTGTACCTCAGGGGAATGGCTCCTGGCAGGGGACGCGGCACCATTCTCAAAGCAAACGTGCCCTCTGCAGGGCGCCGCGGAGCGATGCGCCTCCGCGGGACCAGGTGGCCCGGGGGGCAAGCCCAGTGCTCTGGCTCGTGCGTGGCAAATACGTGGTTCCCCCGGGCGTGACAGCCAGACACACGATGCCACAGGGTTCTGCCTTCCGCCCTGACCTCCCCCTTCTCTGTTCGCTGGTTTTGCGTTAGGATGTTTGCCTCTGCTCTGAGGCTAGCGGGTTTGCCCTCGGAGTGCGTGAGTTTGGCTCGCTGCTGCCCTGAGCGGCGAGCGTCCGCAGGCGGGCTTCTGAAGCCTAGGTGCTGGCTGGCAAGTCTTTCAGGTACTGCAGAGCTCTGTGGTAAGGCTTTGCTCTCTGGCTGCGTGGAATACAGAATAGGAAAGAAAACAATGGAATGGTAGAGAAGGAAAACAAAAAAGGGGCAACTGAATGTTCAGGCAGAAACAAGGAAATAATAGGAAAAATTAAAGAAAAGGGGGCTGGTAGATCACTTTTTGAAGTGAAGTTGATTATTAAGATGACATCTCAAAAGTAGTCACTGGAATTGAAGAAAACAGAACCTCTTGATGTGTGAAAAACCACAGACCTATTAGTGATTTGGTTATATTTATCATTGATCTATTTAACATATTCTCACTTTTTTGTTTATAAAATGGAGTAAATTTACATGAATACTACACTCTCAGTAATATTCTGCCATCCAGCTATAGAAAATGAACAAAACCCAGTTTAACGAAACTTTGGTCTCCATGGATGTCTCTAAAACTGGAAGCCAAAAAGTATTTGAGTCTTCTGAATTTAAGTCACTATTGAGAGAAAGTACCAAAGCTGCTTGTGTGAGTTTTGATTTGGGTGTGTCAGATTAGGAGAAAGTAGGCAGGATTAAAATGTCTAAAACAAGTTTTTAAAAGTTGATCCAAATGTATCCTTTTAATCATTGCATTTCATATGCTCATATTTGCACAGACCAGCTGCGTATGGTTGATATGATGGTAGTTGCAGTTAGATCCATGTCTGGATAAATACCTCTGTGTCACAGCTCTGGCTATTCAGTTGAGTGTTATCCCACCTATCTAAAACATAGTACTTCTCTGCAGGCTTGAGTGTATTAACTTACTATTTGCTCTCTGTGGTTGTTCCCATATAAGTAAAATTTGTTTCCTAAAATGTTCATAAAAAAGAATGAAGGACGATTGCTGGTACAGCCAAAGTAAATGGATTTTCTAAATGGCATTGCTTACTCATGCTGAAAGCTCTTGTGGCATTTAAGTGCTAACAACTGATATAAAAAATGGCCAGTAGAAACCAATTTTGAGTGTTCAAAAAGTAAGTTTTATGAGTGCCAGAAATGTAGAGTTGAATAATCTTGATCACCATGTGCTAGCACACTTGTGAACCAGTTCTTACACACACAGTGAGGTGCATGCCTGTTAATGTCTTTAACCAAGAGCTGTGCCACTGCAGTTAATTAAAGCCAGGACAGAAATACTTTCTCTGTCCTGCTGGGCTCTTTACTGACTCTTATTTCCAGTTCAAGCTATGAAATTTACCAGTGATGCCTTTTGAAATTGCTGAGTCTGCAAAGCAGCAGTCCCAAACCTATTTCATACCTCCACATTTCAGTTTCACGTTGATTAAAGATTGCTTGATTATGGCAAGAAGCGGTCTGAAAGTTTACAGATACTGTGGGGAATGGGAGATGTAGAACAGAACTTGCAGTGTGGGAAATGGGCGCTAAGAAGCAAGAGAAGAGAAAGGGATTATTTACAGGTAACAGCATTAAATGGATGCAGGCTGCCACAGTGGAGCATGGTGGTAGTATATGGCATGTCCATCGTTCCACCTCAGTCTGTATCAGACCTTTTTTCCTCTCCTGTCTTGGTGCTGTGCAGCAATTCTAGGACCATTCTTTTGTCTATGAACTTTGTTCTGATGTGTTTGTATAGTTTTCACTCAATTATAATGAGAGTTTTACTGTGTGGGACTATAGGACCAGGCCCCAAGTTATTAGTAGTTTTTTTCTCTGTAGTGTAAATTTCAGGATTACATCCTAACTATGACTAACTTTCAGTAGGTTTAATAATATGCCTGAGTATTTTATACAATTCTACTCTTGTTCCCCATATAAACTGGAAGTGTGTGGGCAGATCCCATCATTCCTGAGTACATGTAGATAAATTAAGATTTGACCGAAGTAATTGGTGATATAATATGTGAGCATAAGTTAATCCCCAAGTTAATCATTCTAGAGCTGCTCAAATGCTTCTGAGGATCTGAATTTGAAGATGAAATCCCACAGGGTTCAGAAGACAGATCTCAGGAAGCAAATCTGTACTGTGCACAGGCAGAAGTATCTACTTGCAGCCCACAAAAGAACAAATATACATACAAATTTAACTAAGGGCATCTTGGTGAAATCATAAAAGGGGGCCTACAGGAAAGCTGGAGAGGAACTGTTTACAAGGGCGTGTAGTGACAGGACAAAGGGGAATGGGTTTAAACTAAAAGAGGGGAGATGGAGCTGAAATACTGGGAAGAAATCCTTCCCTGTGAGGGTGCTGAGGCCCTGGCACAGGGTGCCCAGAGAAGCTGTGGCTGCCCCTGGCTCCCTGGCAGTGCCCAAGGCCAGATTGGATGGGGCTTTGGGCAGCCTGGGCTGGTGGGGGGTGCCCCTGCCCATGGCAGGGGCTGGCACTGCGTGGGCTGTGAGGTCCCTTCCCACCCAAATCAGTCTGGGGTTCTGTGATTTCCAGCATGACCCACAGCATCTGTTTGTGGTGATGAAATGCATGGTCCAAATCCATTTTAGTAGCAGACTTATTTTAAACAGGAACGTGCATATCTTATTCTCTGAGAGGAGGTAGTCAGTGTTAGTTTACCATTTGTTCTGTGACTGCTGTAGCAAGTCATGTGTGGATTTTTTAATTAATTCTCACTGATTGTCCAGCAGTTCTGGGAGCTATAGATTTTCATCCTTGAAGATAATTGCCTGTGTCAAAATGAAAGATCACTGCAAAAGCAGCATTTCATTCCTTAAATAGTCAATTAATATGTGATTTAAAATACCGTAGTTTGTACATGATAGTGGTATTCCAGGAAAGAATTGCACCTGTCTAGTTACAATAGGAAAATTGTTAGAGTATTCTTTAACAAAGTAGAAGCTTTATGAAAAGCTCTGCCTATTACATTTGTTTCTAAACAAAGTGATGTACACTCAAAGAGAAAGCGTTTTCCAGGCTGAGCTGTGGGACTGATCACAATGTCAGCATCACCGACATCCTTCAGCTGGCTTCACCCAGCAGCTGCTGATTTGCATTGCCCGGCTGTGAGATTCAACCCCAAGTTGTAGCAAGCTCCTGCCTCCCTGGAGGGACTGGGTGGGACTGAAGAGTAAGACTTGGTAGCCAGACACAGTATTACCACAACTCTTCATCAGCTTCCAGTTTATCCAAAAGGCACCACTTAAAGGTCCTTTAACCTCTGGTTTGTGGCTCAAACTGGGGCACTGAGTAAATTCCTCTCTTTCTAAAAATGTGAGGAGTAGTTTCAGTATTGCATGGCTCCTGTGCTTCTCCTGCATCTTAGGAGAAACACGTTACAAAGGCCGTGTTAACACTAGAGCTGTGTGTCTTTCATTTGGTCTTTTCAGATAAGGCCAAATGCAAAAAAAACAAAAAAAACCTCTCTGATGTAGCAGCTATTCTTCCCAGTGTGGTCTCATCTATGACACCAAACTGAGTTTACTCTAAATTTTAAGCAGAAATGTCTGAAGTACTTTCCTTAAGTCATAATGAATTGTAGAAAGAAAACCCATCTTAACAATAATGAAATGGCTTATCTTGGACTGCCTGTGTCTCTGGCCACCCTTTTGTGCGGTGCTGCTTTATGTGGCATTATGGATGCTGGGGAAAGGATGGCATGGCGCAGCAGATGACTTCTGACGGTTATTAGGGTCGGTGGTGTAGCTCAGGTGAGTGGAGCTTACTGGCTTCTCATCTGAGTGTTACAGATCAATGTTGCAGGTGGAAACTTGTCTTTAAACAGATGAGTTGTGCACTTTTCTTCTAAAGACTATCCCAGCAGTAGCATAAGCTACGAGGCAGTACCTGCAGCCTTGTGTAGGAAGGAAGCAGCATCCATAAATATATATTGCAGAACCCAGCTTGTCTCAGATGAAAGGAATTTTGGAAGATTTTGTCTTGGCGTTGATTGATATTACTGGGATATTTTTCACGTACACACACTACAGGTCGTTCACATTCTGCACTTATTACGTTTACAATATCTGTTTGGTGAGATTGATGGTACAACTTGCCTTTCTCTCCTATGAGACTTATCTTACAGTTGATACAGCAATATGTTTGATCTAGTCATTAAAATTTAATGTTTGAAAGCTTTTTTCTTCCCATCTGGGATCCTTTCTAATGTAAGATGTAACTGCACTGGAAAGCATGGTTACAATCTCTTTGCTATTTTTCCCCACTCTTTGTCCCCTGTTTGCCCCTCCTCCTGTTTTTGTCGAACTGTTACAGAAATGAAATTAATCACCAAGACTCGTTTGTAGCTGCTGGGAGTAAAAAGTACCTAGAAAAGCAGCCTGTAAGGAGGATTTGGGCCTCTGTGGTAAGGCAGCTATTGCTATACTGTGACTTTTTATTTCCTGTGCAATGTTCTTGTAAACGTTTCTAATCTTTTATTAACTGTTTGTTTTGGCTTTTACTTGTTATAAATTGTGTTGTAAAGAATCACTTGGAGCAGTTCACCCCTGCTCCCCACGCTCAGGCTGGAGATTCATAGGGTAGGTCCTGCTTGTGTGGTGCTTTGTAGCCAGACTCACTTGCAGAACACACCTAAAGAACCGTACCCACCGATGTGATTATTCGGTGCTGTACGACTGCTGCTTGAGCATTTCTTTCCACAGCTCCCAGCGTACGGCCTTCACCCTTCACCCAAATGAGTGCATTTGTAATAATAAAGGGAGTAATGATTTTTTTATTGGGGTGGGGTTTTTTTTCCCCAATGGAGTTGAAAAGATGAGCAAATCTCAGCTCAGAAAGTACATTTAAACTCCTGCTATCATGAAACCTTTCAGATTGCTCAGTACTTTTAAAATAGTGTCAGCTTGCTGTCAGGACGTGATATAGAATGGGAAATTGCTGTCTCGAGCCCTCTGCTCTTGACTGTATTAGGCAAGCTTTCTGAGGCAAGATGTAACATCTAAAATATAAAAGTTAATCATAGGCCTATTCTGTACCTTTTTCAAATGGAATTAAAGTAGACATTTTATATGTCGCATTAGAGATTATAATTGTTTCTAATCCTGATCATAGTAGAAACGTATAGCATCAATCAGCACCACCTTGTTTGGGTCTAACTCAAATCCTTAGTGGTCATCTCATAATAAAACCTGTTAGCAATTACTTCTACAGATGAAGAACAACATCCTTCTGTCTTGGTTAGCTCTGTTCAGGACAGTCCCAACTCGTGACGCAAACAGGTGACAAACCACTTTCAATTGTAGCTGTCTCACAAGCTGGGGAAGTGGGAAACTGGGCTTCCCCTTTGGCTAGTTGTTCTGTCTCTCTCAACTGACAGATCTGTGTGAAGTCTTACTCTCCAGAGGTTATTCTGAAGTTCTAATGTGGGTCAGAAAATAAGAGTCCTTGATTTGTCCATGGTTGAATAAATGTCTGTCCTGTTTGTTATTGTGGAATGCCATCAGGACTGTGTTTGTCATGTAATAACAGCATTAGCAGCTGCAGAGACAGGAGGCAGAGTAGACATATATTTATATCTCTAGATGGGATAGACCCAATTGTGGTCTGCAAGCTGCTTCTAAGGAATTTGACAGAGAACTCTGAGTGTTTGTGGATACAGAGATGCCTCTGATCTTTTTCTATTAATTTTGGTGCTATGTGTGCTTGCTTGGGAGTTCCTTGTGGGTCCAGCCCGGTAGCCACTGGAGTAATTGAAGAATAACCCTCAGAGTAGTGGGGTCATTGGTCACTTCTCATTGTCGTCTTTGTTGCCTGTCTATGAAGGCATTCTTACCTTTTTACCTCCATGACTGACATCCCTTATTTACCTAATTTTATGATGCATAAACCCACGCTTCCCCAAAGCTTTTCTGTGCTGACTCTGACTACACTGCTTCAGTCTGAGCTGGTATTATACCTTTAGGGCTTGTTTATTTTTCCTTTGAAGTTGAAGCCTGAAGCTTAGTGGGAGCTCCTAGGGTACCAGTCAGTTCTTAGGGAAGGCTGGTTTGCTCACCTAATGGACCTAGGCTCCAGACTAAAGCCCACTGAAGGTATGAAGGGTCTGCTTGTTGACTTGAATGTACTCTGAAGAAAGGGGTGACGTTTGACCACGGTGGTGCAAAGGAAAAGCCCATTGGTTTAGCATTGCTTCATAGCTCTTGTACCTTTATAACTCACATTTCATGAGAATGTTATCTTTTGAAATCTGTAATAATTACTTTGTGCGTGCTGTATAGATAATTCAACATACTTTGTCTGAAATACATGGTTTTCCCAAAATGTACAAATTTGGTACAGCTACTTGCTGTTTATCCATCTCTGAGCTTTAATGATGCTGCTGTTTTGTAAAAATTCCCCAAACCACATGTGCTGACACTCTGATATGTATCATGTCTACAGGAATTTCCTAGGGAACACTGGGAATGTTTTTGTAGGCAACTAGGCTGAAGAACTTCTGTATGCTACTCATTTTCTGCAGGTAGTGTGCTGCACTTATGGATAGAGCTGCAGCTGGTCGTGAATATTTGTCAACCAAGGTAAAATGTACCGCTCTTCACTTCCACCCCATATATTTCACAATCAAGCCCTCTGCTAACGATATTTGTTATTCTCATATTTTAAATCTAAGACATTCAGCACATTTATTACTGGAGACTGCAACTGAAGCAATATGCAGTGGCTTAAGGAGTGTGTACAGAATACAAAATCTTCTCAGTACTGATATCTTGTTTTGGCAGGAATTGCTGCTTGATTAAAAAAAAACCCAAAAAACCAAACAACCAAAGCAAATAAAGAAAAGGTTTTGAACTTTTTAAACAACCAGTTTTATTTTGCTATCAGCAGTTATTCTGGTTCCAATTAATGATGTGAGTCATGGCTGTGACAAGCTACAGAGAACACTCCTGGGATGACAAATCCATCCCCCCATCTCACTTCCTCCGGCCCCCAAACTCTTAAGAAGTACTCTGGATGCGGTTTGCCAGTTTGTATGTGTCTCTGATCAGCAGAGAGCACTTACTGGAGCTGTTTAAGGCTTCTGAAGATTTTTGGATGCCCTTGGATTTTTTTACTTGGCTTGCTACAAATAATCTTAATTTTTATAAAATGAGCAGTCTGATTCTGCAAATGGGATACCTCGAAAGTGGCTCCAGTGCCCAAAAACTTTCTCCACATGTCCAATTCTGTATAGGCAGAGAAGTGGTGGGTGCCATTTTAACTCTTGGGGTAAATATCTTAAATAAAACAGCTCTTGAGATTCCTCAGCATTACTTGTGAAGGCTGTAAAGCAGACGGAGACTTCTGAACACTGAAAGCTCAGTTGCTCCAGATCAGTGGTAAGTTTAAAAGTTTGGTTTTAAAACACTTGGCAGTCAGTTTTAGCCAGTCAAATTATTGGGAAACTATTGTCATTCATGAGAAAAAGTTAATAATGAAAGAGAAGTTGTGGTAAAACTGATTAGATAAGGACTTCTGATGAAAACATCAGCCTGGCAAAATAAATAATTTATATCAAACTGGTTGCAATTCCGTGATATTGTATGTGGAGTTTCAGTTCTGGACAATATTTAGGCAGTATTGAACACCAGAAAGCGCGGAGGAGGTGTGAGGGCGGGGAAGGAGGAGGTGTGAGGGCGGGGAAGGAGGAGGTGTGAGGGCGGGGAAGGCTGCCTGTCACTAGTGCTCTCTGCACTGGGGGGGTTTGAAGAAAGTTGGTAACCCCGGGGGGCCGTCTGTGCTGCCAGAACTGCAGTGCCACTGTGTTGCTCTGAGACCCTTCATGTTTTAGCCGTGTGTCACCCGGGTGGTGCGATGTTCGCTTCTCCGAATCGGCCGCTTGAAATGGAGCGGAGAACGGATTGTTCTGAGGGTTTTGTTTCTTCTTTATTTGATTTTTCACCCATTCAGGATTGTGGTGACGCTTTTATTTTTCTTGGTGCACCTTAAATGTATTTACTGTAGAAGTATACAAGCCCCCTTGTTCTCCATATGCTTGAGGTGTGTGGCCGTGCCGGCCAGGCCCCCGAGCTGCGGCAGCCTGGCAGAGCTGCTCGCTTTCCTGAAGCTCAGCGGGCATCTCTGCAATCAGATGCCAAAATGTATCATGGGTTTCTGTACAATGTAGGCCACTCCTTGTGATTTATTCCTAGCACAGATTTATTTTAGTATTCTTAATTGTAATATGATATTTAATTTGATTTGGAGTCACAAACAAATTTGCAAGTACCATATCCCTTTGAGATTTTTTTCTTTTTTTACTATGACTGTTCCTCACTGAGTACCTGCATGAAAATATTCAGCCTGTTGAAATTCCAGTATTTGCAGCACTTTGTAGAGTTCTTGATGTTCAACTATGAGGCTTTTTGTCAGCTTCTTGAGAAGAAAAATAGCTTCACAAGCTGCTTCTGAAGCAAAAGGACATACAGTAAGCATCCTTGTCATGGTTTTAATTTATGAAGGCAACAAGCCTGTTGCAGTGCAAGTTCTATAGAAATGTTTAAAAAAAAAATTATAAGCAAGTTCATCATAAAGTGGATGCTCAAGGAAAAAGTCAAATAAAGCATTATTCCCATTCTACAAATGGAAATGGGTGAACTTGACTAACACAGTGTTGGGAATTGACTGAATTAGTAACTAATTACAGACTTTCCAAGTACCAGAGAATCACTTCAACCACAAGATCTTCTTTCTCACCACGTTCTCTGAACACTTTCAGGTGTATTTCCAAGAAAATATTTTTAGTAGCTTCAATAGAAACTTCTATTTGTCATTGACCTTGTGGTTTGGTGTACATGTGAATGCATTGGTAGTGCAACTCTTGAGTATGTCACACATTTATAATGATGGCTTTAATTACAACAAACCCAAACTGCTAAATCTTTATATTTTTTTTCCTTCAGTAAAAAGGCTGCAGCCCACAGATTTTATAACTTCCTACATTTAATTGCCTATTAGCAGTTATTACTTTTGATATCTGGTACTCTATGTGAACAAAGTAACATTTATGACTACAACTATGTGTAATAATGTTCTTCTTTAAAAAAAACCCTGTTATTAAAATTGTAAGTAATTGCATTATTTCACTCATGTCACTTTCTCAGTTCATATTTAGTAATAATTTTTTATTGGGAAATAGTTTAGCAATTGAAATTCTGAAAGTTTTTGGAAATGTGGTTTGGACAGAAGTTTTGCTTGTCCTTCTACCTTTATCTCACCATTTTCCTAAAACGATTCGTATTTTTCAAATGTAATTTGGTGAAGCTAGTTTACCACTGTATTCATACACACTGACATATAATAGGTATAGTATAGTATAAACACGCTTTATTTAGGTCTGAAGGTGTTTTTCCATAGTTCATGTGATATTTTAATGATGGCACTCTTAAACTGATAAATACACCTAGCCCTAAAACATGTAGAGGGCAATAAATGTTCAAACAGATCAAAATATGAACACTTCTAGTAGATTTACTGCATCTTTTTTAGCCTACTGATTTTGGCTCTATTAATAAAACATCACTGCATTTTAAAAAACCCCCAACCTAACTCAGCTGTAAGAAGTTTATTTCAGGAAAGCTTGTCTTCTGGGTTACAAGGTTTCATGTCTAAATTGTCACAAGCTGTTAGAAGTACAGTTCGTTGGCTTAAGGGCAGTTTGTACCCTCGTGGATGTTATATGCGTAGCAACTAGGGAAAAGGTGGTTTAGGATCAACTTGGAAATCATTTAATTTCCAGCAGTTGTGCAAAAAACTCAGTTTATATTTTATGCAAAGGAGAAGTGTTGGGCATAATCCTAATCCTGTAGGAATTAATTTTATGGCACCTTGTGTGGGCAAGACTCGCCTTTCTGATCACTAAATAGATGTTTTCTGACACTCTTATGTGATTCTCTTCTGGGGTTTCATGTTCTCCTTATTAGATCCTTAAGGATTTTTTAAATACTCATACTATGTTTACTTACAAGTAAACAAGGGGTTTTGTTTGTTAACAAGTTGAAGGTGATTTGGTTATTGCTGGAAGAAGGAAAGGTAAAAATTGAATTCTGTCTGAAACAGCTCTGAGTTTTAGCTCTGGTGTGAAAACCTTTCTTCAGTGAATTAACATTTTGTGCTGGTGAACTGTTGATCTAGAGAAATGGATAGAACAGAAAGGAAGATGGATAGATAGGTATATCTCATACAGCATCATCCGTAGGAGATTTTTGCCTCATCGCATGTTTAAGGGAATCCAACAGAGACTTTCAGCTCTCTTGTGTTTACTTCTACTGTATGGTGTGTACAGTTCACACCTTCTAAAGGAACGTGCTATTTTATGTAGAGATGGAGCCTTATCGTTGCTTTCTACAAGTTAGGTTTCAAAATGAATATGTCTATTTGAGCATTTCAAAGCAGTTTTGAAACTTTTGGCAAGTTCTGCCAGCTCTGACAGGTGGATCCTGACATTGTTCAAGTGATATAAGACTAATTTATTTGGGTATTTTGTTGGGGTATTTTTGGGGGGTCAAGAATACTTTAGTCCACCCCTTCATTTTCATTGGTCTTTGCAGGGAAGTTCCATAAATACAGTAAATGTGTGATGGTCAGAAGCATGTAGAAAGGGAATATATATGGATCTGTAATGAGGGCCATCCCTAGTAAGTTGTATTTTGCAAGGTGGGTGTTAGTTAGTCAGCCAAGCTGTAAAAACCTGCAAAAAATCCCCATCAAACTTGAAAAAACATGTCTTTTATCTGAGCAGATCCTTCTTTGATTTGGGATCAGAAAAGTTTAAGCTTAGGAAGCCATAACATTTACTGTATTTGTTGCTTCCAATGTGCACATTTGATTTTAAATTAAGCAAAGTATGTATTTGAAATTTGTATTAGCAATTGTAATACCCTTTTGAGTTTGAAGATCTCATTATTGTAACATTCCCAACAGTAAGCAGATGTGGTCAGATAATCCGAAAGACTCACAGGCATGTCAGAGCTTGTTTGGCAAAATTCAGGGAGATGATGCATCAGGAGTTGCTAACTGAAGTTTTGGTGGGGAGGACTTGTTGCTCTTGACTGTGCGGAAAATGTAGTTATTGCAATCTGTCTTTTGGGTTTGTGCTTTAACCCCTTGCCTTCAGACAAAGCCATGGAAGGAAGAGACAAGGAAAAATCATATGTGCAGAGATCCGTATGGCTTTCAATTTTGCATGGAGATGGAATTTTACTTGAGCTGAGTCAGACTGTCAATCTGTACAATCTACTGGAAGAGACTGTAGCTATCTATAGAATGACAGCTAAGAGGGCTCCTGCTCTGTTCTATATTAAAATCTTATAGCGGGGTCATTTCATGGCATAATGTTTTTGGCTCTGACCTCTTTTTTACTTTTTGAAGATTTTCTGGATATTTGGCCACTGCAGTGGCAGAAATCCCTTAGGGTAACTGTAGCAGCAATGTACCAGTTTCCATGCGTGCTAACAGCGAGCTAGACAAGGTGTGTTTGCTGTGACATTAGTACTGGCTGATCTTCAGAAGATTTTGTTATGGTTTAAATTAGGTTTCACAGTCCAGTTAACACTCTGCATCTCTCTTTTCAGTTGACAATGTTATGGCAGAAGTTTCAAATGAACAAATATCCTTGTAATGGTACCCAGTTATTAAGTACCACATACAGAGTTATGAATAAAAAAAGTTAGGCTGACTTTCTTAGATCCTCAGAAATAATTTCTGTACTTTTTACTACATAAGCTTGAATATCGAATCTTTATCCTTGAGTTGGAAAAGTGAAGAAAATAGATGTTTCAATAATGTCTTGCCTTGGGTAACTCTTGAGGTTGATCAGAGAACACTGGGTTTCAGCAAAGATACTTGCTAGGCAGCTCTCTGACAAACTGATAGCTGTACCTTCCACTGCTGCGATAAGCCTGAGTTTGAGCCTGGTCCTGGTCTATCCATCAGCAGAATAAGAATGCTGTAAAGTTGCACAAGAGCCAATCTCTTAATGAAGTGTATAGCTCAAAATGTAACTAGTCTAATATGTTACTCCTGCATGACGCTACAGATGGGTACCCTAGAAATGGCTTGTATTCAGACTGAAAAAAAGATAGGTATCATTATGCAGTAAACAGTAGAAATGTACAAACTGTTGGAGCAGCAGCAACTTCCCCAAAAGAAAAGCTAAAAATCAAAAAATAGATTTGATTCAATGTGTTCAGAAAGGGGAGTTTCAGGGTTTGTGCTGCTTCAGATGTGTAACGCTGATAACGTTGAGATGAAAATCAGTGAGACCCTGATAAGCTCGAAGAGCTAAAAGTCACGCATTAGTTGTTCAAAATGTAAGCTAGGGACTAAGGTGTAGTGTCTTTTCAAATGACTTATTTGTAAGTTAATTTTAACATTCGAATAGATACTGCGTTCTTGTTATGAGTCTTTTGTTTCATTTTGCAAAAATTACTAGTGTGCCTTGGGCATGTTACTTTGTGCTGCAAAAAGGTTTTATTAAATGTACAGGTTTTGGAAGAAATGCAGCATTATTTGGGGTTATCTGTAATGTAAAAAATTCCTTAAGTAAGATCACTAGTAAAAAATATTTTGATTACACAAGGTTTTGCATGAGCAGACTAACAAATTAATTCCTTATAGTGTCCACCTTTTCATGACATGACCATATGGAAAAATTAGAACCTGAATCAAGCTAGTCAGTACCCATGTGATAATCTTATACAGAGAAATTAAAACTTTGGTCAGTAATTCATTGTCAGCACTGCTGCTTTGGTGATCTACAGACTCATGAAGTCTGTGCTTGTATCTGTGGGCGATGTGGATGAGTTAATTCATTTACAGAGCTGATGAGTAGCTGTAAAGGAATCTTTGGGCCCAACTGGGAGGGGAGTCTGTCTACAAAGAGGGTTCATTAGATCTTCCAGTGACAGTGAAAGTCCCCTGGTGCCTTTCTAGCCCTGTTTGTTGCTGTGCTGAGGTGTAGTTTGTTGCTCTTAGTGCTGTACCTGGTCTTTGTGCAGATTTGTGATGATTACTGTAGATGGCAGCAGAAGCCAAATAAAATGCAAAGAACTTAAAAAATTAATTAAATCCCTCTCTGTTGCTGTCCTGAGTAGGTTTGTCTCTCTTGGTGCCTGCCAGCTGTTCTTGAGGATTGACGCAATTATAGGCAGCAGCAACCAAATTATATAAATTATATATTGAATTAAGGTCTCACTCATAGACAGCTGGGGTTTTATTTTTGTCTGGCTGTGTTGGTTAGTATCCTGTGTCAGATACCAAAAGCAAGTTTTAAAGGTCTCCTGATAATCTGAGTCCCCCTTCTTTCTTCTATGTATGCCCTGGTATAAAGAAAGAACAGCAGCAATTCTGACAAATGATTATGTCTTTGGGAGTACTTTTATTCCCCTCCAGTGCTGCAATAAGGCTGCTGTTTGCTCTCTTTTATTGTGACTAAAATGACTTTTTCCTTTTTTTCTTTAATGTTTGTTCGTTCTTCCTTTCTTCCTCCTTTAGTGTGTTGGCTGTCTGTAATCTGTGTCCTTGGATGTCACCACCTCACAGAACACATAAGGAAAAATGTTTTAATATGCCATCATGCTAATTAGGTGACTAATAAAACAGCTTATTTCCTTTTCCCAACCCCTCGGTACGTATGTGAAGCATAGGGGACTCTCAGGACAAACATTGGCCTGTTAGAATTATTTGCAGCGTTTGGAATACTAGACTGATCTTTAATGGGAAATAACTCCCAACACTGAGTTTATAACACAAAGCAATAGATGACTTTAAATAATGAAAGGGCATAAACCCAAATGATTATGTGTGAACTCTAAAGGGGGCTTCAGGGGCAAGCAATAAGTAATAAACATACCAAAAGTTCCACACATGATTAGCAAAATTGCTTGCAAAGAATGAGCTGTGAGAACCAGGGGTCTGCAGTCTTTGTTTTTACTCTGAAAACCATAAAACGCAATTTTCTGCATGGCAGACATTTAAAATTAGGCAAAATGTAGTGCATCAAAGCGACTCTGTGCCTTTGAAATATTTCTGAAATCGCTTTATTATGAAAAAGAACTACAGGAAAGTATGGAACTTTAACAACTGTGTTCAATATATGATGAAGGTGGGCACAAAGCTCTAGGTATTAAAGTTTATGAATGTATTAGTGCACTGCTTTGGGGGAATTAAACTTTAATATTGATGGTAAACCTTCCATAATAAAATGTGGGGAGAGCAAGAGAAAATCTCTCTTGCAAAGACCCCAAACTATTAAAATAACTGCATGCGAGCTACAGCATCTCCTGAGATATGTTATAAATGAACTTCTGCCTGACCATATGCATATGAATGTATGTTGTGCATGAAGTGGGTTTTTTTAGCAGGGTTTTTCTGCCCTGCAAAAGATACTGTCCCAAATGTGTCTATTTCTTTTAAGTGATTGATCTCTAGCATTGACTCCACAATATTTCTCCCAAGATACACATCATTCACTACCCAGAGTGCATAGCAGTGGGAGATTTTCTGTTGACTGCCTTGAAACGGTGTGAGACTTCTTTCTGTGGTGGATTTCTGTGCCAGTCTGATGTTGTTGTTTTTAGATAACATTATGGAAGAGAGATTCTAACACTTCAAAATATGAAATGTTGAAGAGATACAGGAAACCGTAACTTACAGTGATCTGGAACGTAGCATCAGACTCTTTGCTGAACAAATACGTCTGGGGGGGGAATCAAACTCATGCTTGTCATCAAACAGGAAGGGAAAAATGTCATTTTAGATAACCATTATGAAAAGTGGAAGTGTTTGGAAAGTTATCCTTCAACTGCAAGGTCCTGGCACTGAAGTTTCTATTGCTTCCACACCAGAGAGAGATGCAAATCTAAAAGCTTGTATTTAGAAGAGCTTGTGTGATGAACTCAGCTGCCACAAACCTTAGAAGCAGTTAGTGACTAGAGCAAGAACAGCGATCTGATGATCTTAGGATGTTGCACCGTCAGTTTAGACCTGTGTCAGGTAAGTAGAAGATTATTCTCGCAGAACTACATATTTTCAAAGGATGTCAGCAAAAAACTGAAGGAAAACAAATTTCCACTTGATTCTTTGCTCTATGTGCTGCAGTAGGTGGTGTGAAGTTTTAGGAGATGGCCTATTATGCTTCCAATTTTCCTATCCGTTAGGGAGAAACCTTATGAAAC
Source organism: Psophia crepitans (assembly GCA_013399095.1). NCBI lineage: Eukaryota > Metazoa > Chordata > Aves > Gruiformes > Psophiidae > Psophia > Psophia crepitans. Next base: position 30,999 of record VWZZ01002147.1, on the reverse strand, counting down.
AGAAGGTAAGTTAAAGCAGGAAGCATATATAGAAAACAAAACCAGAGTGGACTTGTTCTTGAAGGGGTTTTGCTTTCAACTATTCTGAGAAGTTGTGAGGCAGGGTGACTTCCACCTTCCTCAGTTGTACAGGCTTAACAGGGAAAACTACCACCACCGCCACTCGTGCAATAGCAAACTTATCTTTTTGGCATTTAACTGGAAACTAAGGCAATGTTAGCAGCTGAAGTAGCTGTCTGTATGGATTGTGATTCTGCACACTTGCTTTCCAAGAGGGCAGGGGGAGTTATTGGTAGGGTTCTTGGTGACAGGGAAGAAGGAAGAAGCTGTGTCCCCATTTCTCACATGCTTAACTCAGAGATTCTTTTTTGTCAGCACGAATCCCTATAATAGACCCTCTGGTCTCTCTGTCCTGGGTTTGCAAGCACTGTGAATATGTTAATACATTTCAGGAATCTTTTTTTCTTTTTTCTTTCTCTCCCCTGGTGTGCCAGAACTGTGACAAATGTGGCCAAAAAGCCTAAATGAAAGAATAACCCTATGGTTTAGTCTTACTTTAAATAGACAATTCTTTTTAGAGTTGAATTGTGGAAAAACTCATGGATGGGGTCATCTGGCTTTAGCCAGGAATATGTGCTACTGACCACAAATTCTGATTAAAATAACCATAATAGCTTTAGATTATAAAAAAATTCATAAAAGTATATTTATATTTTTACTTTTTGTCCACTGAAGGAGAAAAAAAAGGTCAGGTCTAATAAGCAGCCTTCGGGTTGGAATTGCAGAGATATGGACCAAATGCTGAGATGTCTGGTCAATATTGCCAGTCAAATGGCACTTTTTTCTGTATTGAATTTGCGTAATTAGATACAAACTAAGAGGAAAACAGAGACTTGTTCTGCCGTAGGGGCAAATCTTAAACTCATAATTTTGACTGATCTTCATTAATGCAGCTTATCTTTATTTTGTGTGTTTGCAGAACTGTTTTATCAACAATTCAATCTTTTTTTTTCCCCTCTTTGTACTTTGTCCTTACCAGCCAGTCAGTCCTTTTGAACTTCCCTGAAGTTGCTTAAGTTTTTTCTAATTTCCTAGAATCACAGAATGGTTTGGGTTGGAAGGGACCTTAAAGATCATCTGGTTCCAACCCCCTTGCCATGGGCAGGGACACCCCCCACCAGCCCAGGGTGCCCAAAGCCCCATCCAACCTGGCCTTGGACACTGCCAGGGAGCCAGGGGCAGCCACAGCTTCTCGGGGCACCCTGTGCCAGGGCCTCAGCACCCTCACAAGGAAGGATTTCTTCTGCAGATCTCAGCTCAATCTCCCCTTCAGTTTGATTTCTCTAGAAAGGCCTATAAAATTTATAGTTCAGAAGACAAAATATTTCAAACAAGGTAGTTTGATATATATCAGACCTGACAAAAAAGCCTTTTGAGGATGTTTGTTTGATGTAATAACATGACACTGAAGTATACCATTGCTGACTATGTCAGCTTTTATTTCAAAAGCTTTGCTTGTAAGGTGTGGGCTTTGTTTATTTTCTTGGGTGGTTGTTAATATTTTGTATTAGTTCCTACAAGTGTTGTGTTTTCTGGTACCTGTAACAAGCAGAGCTGTGCAGCCTCTGAATGATACAGAATGCTGTGCATCTGTCTTAACATAGGGAAATTTCTACCCTGGTTAAATGCACTTTTGGGGAGATGTTGTCCTAATGACCCTCCATGTCAACAACATGGCTAGTAGTAAACACTCTAATCTCTTCATTTATACCTTTGCAAAGAGGAAGGCATTTCTTAATTGTGGTACTGGAAGAAATATATTTTTAATTTCTAGTTAACAGGAAATCCTTAGGTCTGATCAATTCAGGACATTTTGAAGCAGTCATTGCTATTCCTAAAGTTAATCAAAACTTACTGCTGCGTAAGAAAAATCAATAGAAAACAGATTGAGATCATATAAGTAAGGATAATTCTGCTGCAGGGCTTCTATAGCTTCACCCATCAATAAGCAGGAGCCTGACTGCTAGAAGTTTCATATGTTTTACTGATGTCTTTATTAATCAACTGAGTGCCAAATCCTCCAGTTACTGAACTTCACAAATCTGTGTTTTCAGTTACATGGTGGGTTTTTTCATGACTTCCCTTATTTTGCAAAAGAATTTGACCTAAACTATGGTTGTATGGTTGTGCCACAAGAAGGGTATAAAGCTTGCCCATAGGATCTTTCCCAACTTTCAACATGCTTTCAATGCAGATGCAGTGTAGTGAGTTATGATTCCATCTGGGTCGAAAGGTCAGTTCACTGAGACTTCAATCTGGGCAAAAAGTGAAGGGAAACTGCATTCCTGCTTAAAAAAAAGGCATTTCAGTGTTTAATTTGGACATACCTTGAAATTTGAGGTTTGTTCTTTACTATATATAATTGTTTTGTACTATATAGATAAGATGTAACTATAGAAAACATGTACTTATATATGGATATAATACAGTTTCATAGAAACATAAATGTATATATTGGATATAATGCTCTCTATCTCTGGTATTTTATAAATCCAATACTGTTAATAGATATCAAACACCTTACAGAATAGACTGGTGGTATTTCAATAGGTCAAACTACACAGTGATTCATGGTTAATGGCAGAAATATGGAAAATCTGCATTGTTTTGACTTTCTGGGGTGTCTGTACAGCAGCTGTCATGGTAGGCACATAATTGGCAAGCTCATCTGGGGATTTAATCTTGCAGAGAAGTGGACTTAACCTTTGTGCATTCTGACTTTGGGTAGGGTTAGACAGTAATTGACTTGAGGAAATGATTGACAACAGTATTTGCTTAATATACAAATTATTGTCCATTAGATTATTATTTCCTGGTGGTGTTGACATTTTACCTCTCCCTTCACGTAGCAGTGAAAAATGTTTTGGTTTTCATCTTTTTTCTCTCCTTTTTTCTTTAGAATGTCTTATTTAATCAGTTTGGGAACAGAATAAAGCTGTAGTTTGCTTTTAATCCAAGGGAACTTTTTCGATTCTCAAAGACATTTCTTGTGACTTCATTTATTATGCTTAGGACAGACAGCTATAGCTTCTGTCTGCAAGGTCTGTTCGAATTGTCCAAGTGCACCCGCTGCCTAATCAAAATTGAACTGCCCACATTTCTGTGAAGATAGAGTTGATATTCTAATTAGTTCTAGGATAAAATATGCATAAATTCACCTATTTGTCTCTGCAGTGAACTCAGTCATTTTGTTCCCTTTCTGCTTCCACATCAAAGGCCTGATGTCAGGTCTGTTTTCCCCCACAATGGGATGCCAGGGGGATTGAACTGTAACTATATGGGTAGCTTTAAGGTCCTGGTTTAGACTGCTTTTTGCTAGAAACAAAACCAACACAAAAAACACTGCCCCAAAAAACACACCAAAAAACCCAACCATAGGATTATTTTCAGCCAGACTTACGGCTAAGGATGAACTGAGAATTTTATTTGTAATGATGATTTTATTATGTAGACATTATTTTTATCCAAATGATAAACTTTTGTTTATAATGTATATTCCCTAATTTTAATGCAGAGCATAGCTTACTGGCTAGCAGGAATTTTGTGCCATTGGTAGGCTATGACAAAGGAGAAGGAATTATAGCTTCTCAAAATTTTTGCCTATTTATGCATTTACTGTTTGTATTTAGCAAAGGATTGTGGGTCAGTGGAAACAAATTTACTTAATGTGTACATTTTAAATGGTTACTCTTTAACTTGCCCTAATTACATGACTGATTATTTTAGGAAACACATTAAATGGTCTTTTAACTCTGAAAACAGACAACATTTAAAAGCGGTAAATACACACGTATTTATATGCATTTTACTGTGCATATCAATATGCTTTAAGAGCATACTCAATGGAGTGTAACAGCATCTTCGTAGTCATTAGGAACCACTAATGTGTGGCTAAAAAATAATAATTCTGAAGACCTATTTACCTGATAGATTTAATGCCCCTGATGGAACTATTAGAAGCTAAATAACAAAGCTTTTAAAAATGTCCTAAATATTTCTAAAAGACCTAATGGTTCCTAAGGAGCTACATTTATAGTCAGTTTGGCAAGCTGCAGAAGCAATTTAAGAAGCCAACGCTATTTGCAGAATGAAATGATATAGGAACGAATAATGTGTTTATGATGCCTACAGTCAGCATGGCATTCTGTAAATGTGGAATAAAATAATTCAACTAAAATGAAGTTCTCATTTAAAACAAACAATCAACAACAACAAAGATGACCACAAAACACCCCAACAAAACCGAGTACAGCTCTTGTTGTCATGTTATTTGGATGTTAGTTTCTTTACGTTCTCTCCCAACACAGCTCTTACACCCCAGTTCTGGTAGGCTGAAGTCCCACAGAGGTAGGTGCACCGAAAGAATGGTTGCGGAAGGTGAGACAGGTACAGTTCACGAAGCTACTGTTAAACCCCAACAATGAAATCTTCCTACCTTCTTGGATGAAAAATCCCAGAATATCTGTATTGTTCCAAAATTTCTAAGAAATTACTAAGAATTTCTTTCCTGATTAGCTTAGGGTAGTAGTAGATCAGTTTAGCCATTAGTAGTAATGGCTTCTTGACTGTGGCCGGCACTACCTCAAGATGTGCATGTGCATGTCACATACTGTTCTGTCAATCTGCACTAAACAGGAGTTGAAAGACAAACAAGCCATGGATACAAAAAGCATTGTTCTACAGAACCATAAGGACTGTACTACAGAAGGATTGAGTCTCAGCCTGCCTGTCTTATGTCCCAGAGTAGATGTCCAGCTGTCAATGTAAGTTCAGTATCATTCAAACCACCTCCTTAATTATCTTTCCAGGCTCCTGGTGGACTCCATCTTGCCCAGCTAGCACTGTAATAAAGGTATCGCTTCCTAATGCCCCTTTCCTGACATGTCTCAGGGCAGTTCATCTGCAGCAGCATTTTCAGGAGCTTGCCTTATTGTTCCAGCACACAGGCTGAACTGCTGTGGGAGAGAACCCGTATTAAATGTAAGGATCGCTGTAACCTCAGGGCCTTGAGCCGTATAATGAAGCCAGGTCCATTTAGATAAGCACCTAGGAATGCGAATTCTGCCTTCAGGAACACTTTCCTATGCTTACGAATTTTTGTCTTCACTTTGGCTGCATATTATTTCTCTTACCACGTGAATTATTAAATATAAACTTTCACTGAGACAGTGTATCTATATTTCTTGGAAAATGAGCATTACTTCACTCTTTTATAAGACAGGAGTAACTTTTTTTCCCCCCAAATGATCTGTGAGTACCATGTGAAAATCCAACTCTGCTGTGATGCCGGCAATACTCCTGGTGTGGCTGGACAGCTGGTGTGCTTTAGCAGATCCTTGTTTTACCAGATTCAGTCTCTTTATTGTTTTCCCAACCTCACTTTTTACCTACTGTTGGCTTCCCTTTGTGCTTACATTATCCAAGACAAGTATCGATGCCAAGACAGTGGAGCCCGGGTTTCTCTACAGAGGCCCCTGTGCATCCCTGCTGTATAAAGGCTAATTCTGCAGTCAGTCTGTAGGTGACTTTGTGTAGGATGCAATGCTGCTACTCCAGGCTTACTGAGACAGCATGCTCAGTGTTTTGTGGCTCAAAAGATGCTTGAACCCAGTAGAGAAAACTAATTAAATGTGATAGTAGTTAAAAAAAAACAACTCATAGTTAATATATACAGCAACAATTTTGAACTGTTTATAATGAATATAAAATTAAAATATGTTGGATATTCAGAGCTGTAGGTGAATGGCTGTAAGGCACCACTGACTGTAGTACAGAATACACCTCTCTTGTTGGGCTGGAAAGCCAATACATTATTGGGGAGTAGTTTCTTTTTAGTTCCCTGATTTGTTTCTCTGTGCTTGAATTCTTTAGGGGCTTTAGTTATCTCTTTAACTTTGCAAAGCTGACCAGGTTTTAAAAGGAGTGGGTGAAGAACTGTCATGTAACTGCCAGCCTAATGTCTAACATCTAACTGCTCATGCATGCATAAAGCTAGGAATGGTGGTGTTGAAATATTAAAATCTGTAGGTATAGTTTAGGTGTATATAGAATTCAAATAAGAGTAGTGCAGATACTATGGATAAAACAATGAAGTTAATGCAAGTACAGACTTCTCGGGATCTCGTTATACAAGAATAATCTCATTGGCTCACTTGACTCAAGTACTTCTCCTGCTGGGTTGCTATTTCTGAGTCCAAAGCAAAAAAAGACATGTTTGCTCTTTACTGTCTTTAGTTGTTCATTATGTTTACGGAGTTATTGCTACAAACAAACACTGCCTGCACTGGGGTGAGTGTATTTCCATCTATATCAGCAGCAGTGCTTATCTATTAGGAGTGGAACTGAGCTGTTAGCGAGGAGCGGGCATGACGAGCTTGACATGAGAACACAGAATAAGATGTATTTTCCTGTCTCCTACGCTTGGAGAATAACTGTTGCTCAGAGATCCTAGACATATGAACATGTCCAGAATCTCGAAGTACAGAGTTCAGAGTAACTAAATACTTAAAGTTCATAATCTGAAAGCCTCACCAGATTCTAAATCTCACAGCTGCCTTTGGTATCATGGGCCAAATGAAAACTACATCTGAAGGGAATTGCAATTGGGAGTTTGGTACTGGAGCCAAAAGCTGCCATCTGTGGTTGCTTTCTAGACTTGAATAAATTAACCAGCTTCTGAAAGCTGAATAAACCTAATCTTTGGGAATTTTGAAATGAAAATTGCACTTGGGAACACACGTCTCGTTCAGAGGGCTGGCTTGGCTAGACGTTCACACATGGAGGTATGGAAATCCATTAAGGTTTGATCCACCCATGTTAAAATGTCACAAAAGCAAAGATGTCTGATGTATGCGTGCATTTGTCTGTCTGTGTATAACTTAATAGTTCAGGTGCTATGCCACTTCCCAAAATTGTTGACAAATTCAAAATCTTTCACGTTTAAACAGTAGCATGGTGTTCTGGCTCAACTTCAATTCCTGGTTTGCCATCTCCTGCCTAAACTTATGCAAAATAGTGACTCTTATATGTTGTATTACTGTCTATGAGTTAAGGTTGAAAGAGTTGCTTAGCCTAAGGAAGAGGGGGAAAAAAAAAGCATGAAGATGTACTAGAAGCCTTTAGATGCACAACGGTTGTTACAGAGATTAAGGTAACGATAACGCAGATCTGCAGGGGAAAAAAAGCAAAAGGTAATGCCTTTAAATTGTAGCGTGAGAGATCTAGAGTTGGCATTAAGAAAAGCTTTCTAATGGAAATCTTAAAGTTAAAAAGAGGAATAAATGACTTGGGAATTTTCATAACTGAAGGCTTTTAAAAAGAGATTAGATGGATGGCTCTACAGAATGTCTTGAATTGTATGTCCAGCTTTTTCAAGTTAATTCACTGTCTTATTGTTCTGTCTCCATTCCTTGATTCCTTTTTTCTATTTTTTCTTTGACCCTGTTTTTTTTTTTTTTGACTGTACTAGTATTTGTAAAAAGTTCTCGGCCAAATATAGTATCGTAGGAAAACAGTTTATCAAGCACACTGTTTTAAATGGGCAGTAGAAGCCCCGATATTGGCTTGGTTACTTATTTTCATTAAATATCATGTCTTGAGCTGGAAGTTCTCAAAAGTCTGGTATTTTTTTTAAATCTTAAAAAAAGCTCTAATCGATTAAACTATTTGCAGTTAACCACCCTGGAATCTGTAATTTAGAGCTAGATTTTTAAAACCTTGGACAATCAATTATGAGGAAAATAGTGATGATGAACTTTGAGCCAAAACAATTGCTTTTGTTGAAGTCTGACTGTCTGCAATCACAGGGTCACCTCTAATTATCCTTAAGTATCTCTTTTCAATCAGAAATGGTTTGAATCTTGAGACCAAGTATTTGACTCAGATGTGTTATTAAAAAGTGAGTTCACCCTCACCACGTCATCACTCTGTTACTGAAATTCTTATGATCACTCCCTCATGGAGCTGCCTGTTCCTGGTGTATAAGCATCACGCTGCCCATAAAAAGTTGTGAACTCCCAGAGCGTTGTGGTTTTCCCACATCCCACCCTGTCAACATCAGCTCTAAAGCTGCAATGCATCATCTTTAAGTGCGGGTGATGAGAAAATAGGAGGCAAGTCTTGGATTGCAGTTGGAAATGAAGAAAAAGCAAAGCGTTGCAATTGCTGTTCTTGAAAGTGGAGAGGCAGTCCTTGCAAACAGAGCTGCATTTGTTATCAGCATTGATAGCAAGAGAAGTATTTTGATAAGGGAATATGATTATTTGTGTTCTTCAAGGATTTGGATCTAGTTCAATCTCGGACATTGTTGTTTCCTATTACGTAGAATTAATAAGATGGCTTCAGGACTTTAACTATAATCATACAAGGACTATGCTGAGCACAATGGAAATGAATTTTCAGGTAAAAAACCCCAACCCAACCAAAAAAAACCCCACCCAAACTGCAGTCAACATCACATGTATTTTAACTGTTAAGATGAAGAAGTGTTTATGATTCATTGCGTGCTGTGGTATTGCGTAAGAGCTAGACAGATGTCATACTGCAGCTGGCCTAGGGGTATGTACGCTTTGGGATTTTGACTTTCACTTATAAGGCAGGAGTTACCTATAAAGTTTATTTCCTAGCATATTATTTTATGTATGGGTTTTTTAATGTTTACTGTTATGTATTGCATATTTGTGGACTTAAACACTGAGGTGAAATCTGTTTCTTAATTTACGGTGAAACTGGACGCTTTGACCATGCATTAAGTCATGTTGAACCTGAGGCTTAATCTTCCTGCATCTGCCTGCTGTCTTTTGTTAATCTCCTGTTGCCAAACAAGGAATTCAGGAATATTTGAATGTGGTAAATTATATGGTAGTTTGAACTTGGTAATTGACCTTTTGATTTGGAAATATGCAAAATACAAATAATTGTAGGACATCTGCTTCTCTGTCGCATAGATAAGGTTATTAGTGCGTCTGGTAGCATATCCTGCCGCATCCCGCATCATGCAACAAGCAAATATTAAATATTCACAGCTTGTTTGTTTTCTGTCCATAATAAATACTTCTATTTAATGGCATAAAATATTTTTAAGATATTCTATAAATCAGAGTTAAGCCCTCCCCATAATATAAAGCTGAAAATATTCTTTGTTTGGTTGTGGAAGAAGTTAAATGCCTTCATTTCACTGGACTGCATCTATCAGGTATAGTTACTGATACCCTCTCCTTTTTGCTATGTTTTTGCTCCTTTAATATTTTCCATTCAGCAGAGTAAGGGTTTCAGACTACAGATGTGAATGTTGATGTGGAGGTGTTTTGCTGTTCTGAAAGTCTTTTTGTAAGGCCGGGTCTAACCACCAGGCAGAACTGCAGCCTTGTCTTACCGAGAGAGGAAATTTGTGCCTTGGAGAAAGGTTGGGGGTAGAGAAAGTGTCCGAGAGGTGTGTGGGCATAGAAACACCCATGATTTTCTTTACGATTCTAACTGAATAATTCTGAACCTACACTGATTTGCTCATGTCTATAATCACAATAGAAATTGGTTAATATCTACTGATGAGACTTACTTCTAGATTGCGAGCAGTGCAAACCCTATTCCCTGATTCAGATAGAGTTGGATTCTGTTTTTTTGCTATAAGGTGGGAGTTAGCCACCTTACCTATGGAGCTTAATGTACACAATGAGAGAATGTTCACTATATTTATGCTTAGCAGTCAAAATAATTGAGCATTTTATAATGGGCATTGAAAAGATTAATATTTGTTGTCAGTTTTTGCTGGAAAGAAGACAACAAAGCCGCACAATATGCATTTTGAAAACACCTTGTCAAATCGTTATTTTGCTTTTTTCTTTATCTGGATGTCTGATGCAAGATCTGTTTGCAAATATACTTTTTCAAAAAAAGACAGAATTTGTTTGAAACTGAGATCAAATCAGATAAATCAGTCTTTGTACTGACAGTGGATATTTAAGCAACACTATAACTTAATAGGTTAAATAGTAATATTAATATGTGTATGTTTGAGATGAGACTTTTGGGTACCTGATGAAGTTTAAATATGTAAGTAACAATACATAGATGCAATGTCGCTCGGCCTTTCAAAGGCAAGATTTCCCCTTCCTGAAAGGGAGAATGTATGCAATTAAAAACAACCCAACACCAAACCACAAACATTTAGTCAAGGTAGTTGACTCATGTTGAGTACCAGTATAGATTCATACTTAAAACTAATGCTTGAGAATAATTCAGTGATCTTGGCAATTGCTTTTGTTTAATTGGCTAAAGTGAATGGTTGCCTGTATGTAAACAAGAGCTGGATGTGGAACAGAGAGAAATATCTCCCTGTTGATTGTGTACTTGATATTTGATTGCTTGATAAATAAAATTGCTAGCTGAACTAACAGTATCTATTGATTTTACTGCTGAAAAAGCATACATACTAAATAGAAAGGGTTCAGCCCAGGCAGTTTCTAACTTTTATTGTTCTGTTGCTATTGCAATAAGGAAAACCTTCTATGGCCAGAAGTAGTGATGTAACGAGTTCCCAGGTATCAAGATAAGCTTCCAGAATGAATGAGGTTGAGTAGAGCAGTTATGAGATACATAAATTTTAGGAGGTAAGTGAAAGATGCTGTCAAAGTTTCCTACACCATACTGTATTAATAAAACAATGACAAAAACCACCCCAAAACTGAAATATGTTTTTCCTTTTTTGATATTTTATGAAAGACTAAGAGTTGAGCTATTAAGGAATTGGCCAAACTTTATTTATTACCTTGAGATTTTTATCGCTTGACATCAGCAAGGAAGGAAATTTGGATAGGTTAGGCGACTTGAGTACAGCAGAATACGTGAATGAAAATGCTAAGTTAAGCCTGTGGGTGCAATGGTCTGAAAAGTGCAGTCTTCCTTCCAAGGGTGTTATCCCATCTGATTTTTTCCTATTCAGTTCTCACATGGGAATAATCACGTAGCACAAAAGGATAACAGCTACCTCAACCGTGTAGTTTCACTGATGCATTTGGTGTGTTGTTAGGGCCTTCACACATTAGTTATAAGATCCTGTGTGGCAAGAACCAATGTTCTGTACCTCGACTGTGGACTGTGCCACAAATACTGAAAGTAAGAAACAGTACATCAGCCTGTTGAAAGGAAAATGTGAACACTTTGGTGTCCTGCCAGAGGAAAGGAAAAGGAAAATATCTCTCTAAATTTTCCTTCAACTAGGAAGGTGTGAAATAGTTTGAGGACAAAGGTTGAGGAGAATAAACATATCGGATAGAACNTTTTTTTTTTAAGGTTGGAAGTGAGGAGAATAAACGTATCGGATAGAATCTTTCCTTGATGCCATGCTTAGGACTATTTTCTGTATGTCCTTTTCCTTCTTTTTTTTTTCTTGTGGCACTAGTGAAAGCCCTTTCCATATTTCCGTATGCCCATAAGTGTATAATACAAGTAACAAGATCCAACTAGTGCGTGCGCACACTGGAGGGGTGTGCATTACACCAGATGGCAGTTGGAACCTCGGTACTGTTTGTCATGGCAGAGTATTTCTGTAGGGATGATGCTGGAGAAGATATTAAAAAAAAATTAATCTGGGGAGCATGAGGGGTGGCTTTGAAGATTATTTACTGCAAACTCCTGCACAGAAGGAAAGATCCTTTGCTTCTAGAGTCAATGTGTGGAATTAGTGAGAGCTTGTGGGGAAATGACTGAATCTGAAAAGTTTTATAATGTGTTTCAAATGACAATTTACGGTCACATTGAGCTGAGGACTTTGAATTCACATTAAAAAACCTTCAACATATGTTAGTAAAATACAGTAATTCCATCTTGTTTAAACTTCATAGACACGCTCTGCTGAGTCACTCCCTATTGCTTTATGCAGAACATGCTTTGCTTGTGCCTAAGGAGTGTTATTAAAGAGACTGCTGAGTACAGAGAGCTTTAACAAAGAGATCTCAGAGTAAACACTGACATTTGTTACTGCCTCTGCTCAGCACTGCTGAAAGTCCCCGGGAACTTGGGAAATTGAGCTGTCAGATCTATGAAGATAAAATGAAACTTTGTTCTATGGCTTCAGTCCCTTAGGAAAGTTTTTCAGGTCATTTAGCATTAGTATTGTGAGGAGGGCTTATTATTTTCCTAAAAATTATTCCCTCTTGTTGATAAATATAGAGTGACAACTTGGCATTGCTATTAGCCCATTTCTGTTTGGTTAAGGCAATGCCTTAAAAACTGACAGTGAATTTTGCAGTCAGCTTGCCTGGTCCATCAGCAGGACAGGATGACTGATGTGTGTCGGATGTAACCACTGTATCAATTGACTTGTAAATTCTCGTTAAGCAGATTCACAGTATGACTTGGCAAGTAAGCGCGAAATGCTCTGGGAAGCAGATTCACTTCTCGCTATTTCTGAGCATAAACGTAGCTGCTGTTTAAAAAAGATAAAGATCCAGGGAAAAACTGAAACGGTAGTGAAGCCAACATTTGACCCTTTGAAGCTGTTGAACTGGGCCTTAATTGAGCTTTTGGTAGTCTGAGAGGGTGAAAACCTCGGTGTTTATAGATGTCTTATTAACACTTTGGACTGCTACTCTTGTGAGCTTTTATAGAATGTATACGTAGTATTGTCAAGCAATCTGAGATATATCATTGAAACGTAACAATAAGTTAATCCTAAAAAAAATTCTAAATAAAAAAAAATCCACCACCTCTGGATTCTCAGTCATTTTCAATTTCATGATTAAGGGCCTGGAAAAGGTTCTAGGGACTTCACGTAGGGGTGGAGCAGTTCTGACCGATGTTTTGCTCTCAGTATTATAGACTGTTTGAACCTGGGAGAACAGAGCAGCCGTTACTGGTGCAGTATTTCAGTAGTAGTATTCAGGTTCTGCTGGGGACTCTGCTGAGGAGGTTTTAACCCTTCCTCCTTCCCACTCCCTCCCCCAGCCATGCAGGCAGATCAGTGCATAATAAAAGGTGAGGATTAGTGCCTGACTTCACAGCACAGCCTTCCCTCCAGTAAAAGCAGAGCTGGGAAGATACAGCTAGGCCCTCCACAGCCCTCAGTGATTAAGCTGTGTAGCTATGCCGGTGAAAAATGTGATGTAGGCTTGGTGTTAAATTCATGTTTACACCTTCAGGCAACTGTGCTGTGAACACTGGATGTTGGACACTTTCAGTGCCTATCAGTATTTTCTGACTATAAAGGGGTATTACGGTTTCTAGTATCAAGTCCCACAATCGTTGTGTAGCATTCTTTTTCCTTTAAGACAATAATCTCTTTTCCATTGCTTCCTATGGCTGAGGAGCAAAAGAATAAAAGGGCAAAATATGAAACATGCCAAAATCCAATACTTCTCTGTAGAGAGCTGTACACGCAACAAGAAAAAGCCAACCTTTATTAGAGGTATGTTATCTATAAGCTGACTTGTTACTAAAGTACTGGGAACTTCATTACATGTAAAGAAAGTTTATAGAATCATAGAATCTCCTGAATGGGAAGGGACCCATCGGGCCCATCAGTCCCACTCCCGGCCCCACACAGGCCCAGCCCCATCACAGCAGATGGCTGAGAGCGTTGGCCAGACGCTGCTTGAACTCAGCCCAGCTCGGGGTGGTGACCACTGCCCTGGGGAGCCTGTGCCAGGGCCCCACCACCCTCTGGGGGAAGAACCTTCTCCTGATCTCCAACCAAACCCTCCCCTGTCGCAGCTCCATGCTTCATTGCTTTCTTTGGGATCTTAATTTTTTTGGCTTTACATACATTTTAATCAGTATACTTTCCTCACAGGTACAGTCAGTACTTCTGCCAAGCCACAAGCTCTAACATTGCTAGGATTTTATTTAGCTAGGTATCATTTGATTTATAGTCTAGTGATTCTAATTTAAGATAACAGTATAGGTCCCAGGCAGAATAATTTCCCATGTAAATGGAGTTTTGTAAGTAACCAGCAAGCTGGGTCTGTGTTTGAAACAGATCAAAACACCAGGAGTCAGTATTGGCTGCTTAAATGTACCTCCTGTTGGTGGAGTGACATTTGGACATGCAAGACAAGGTATAAAATACAGTTCATCTGGAACTGCAGCTGTGTTTGAATTTAACTCTTTGCTGTGGGTCCACAAAAGCAGAGAGATCTGCAGCAACTGGAAGCTGCAGCACTGCCCTGGCTGAATTTCAACCCTAAGCAAAGTTCTGTTCCCTGCCGCTGAAAGTGGCACATCACATAAACACGCTCAGGCATATACTCATCCTGAAATATGTGTAGGGGCAGATTCTGCAGCTTGACTTGTGTACTGTCATAATGTGTGCACGGACACTCTGATGTGAACGTTCAGTTCACACTTCTCTGAGCAGACTGACTGGTGTACATTGTGGGTTGGTATTTCCTTCCCTTTACTTCCATGTTTCAATGTTCCATTTCTAATGCACTGAGGCATTGGCCTTATATTCAGTTTGCTTTATTAAAGCCAAGCAAGTGTTGAAGCTTACATCTCGGTATCACTTAATTTGCAAATCCACTTACGGTAAAATCACTGTTTTTTAAAAAAAACAAAAAACAAACAAAACAAAAAACCCCCAATCTAAAAAAAAAAAAACCACAACAAAAAAACCCCAAACACCAAAAAGGTAGTCCTATAATATCAGAAAAATGTATGATGATGGACACAGATGTTAAGTTTGTCCTATAGCAGTGGATCTTCCTAACGTATACAAACCAGTCCTGACTTAAGAGTCCCGTTAGTTTTTATATCTGGGGCCTCGGATGTCTGCTGCGCTACAACACGGGGAATACTGAAGAATTGTGTGTGCTGTAAGGATTGAGGTGCTGGGAGCCCCAGGAAAAGCCCATGTAGCTGTCGCAGTATGCAGGATGGAACCTGTTTTGCAACTGATAAGTGAATTTTTTGACTTTGAGCAACAGGAACACAAGAACTCCTGTAATTGAACAGACTAGCGAGCAGTACTGGTTTGCAGTGTCTGCTGCTTGGATGCTTGGGAGCGAAGTATGACAAATCTCCTACTGGAAAGCTGCATGGTATCTTGCAGGGACAAGAAAGTCTTTCTTATGGAAAGACTAGAGAACAAACCCAAGAGGTATTATTATGCCACTGTAGGAGTTTGCTGTGCCTGTATCTTGAAGACTCAGTTCAGTTTTATTCTTTCTATTTAAAAAAAGATAATCAAAAACAACTGTAGAAAGATGAAGAGGGCTGCTGATAAGATGTGTGGAAAACGGTGCAACTGGTTGTAACAACCCAGCAAACAAATCCTCTGTTCAAATTTGCTGAGTTAGGATTCCTGTATCATAGATGGAAGATTGAAAGCTCTAAAGGGTTGGCATTGCTCTGCCACCCAGTAGAAAGACCTCTAGCTGAAGTAAGTTTATAGAACAAAAGTGTCTTAGTATAAAAGCTTTCTCCTTCTGTGCCTCTTCTACCTTTTCTGCATCATCTTCTCGGTGCCTGGTTTTACATGTGTAGGGGTCTGCTTGTTGTACCACTGCATCCCAGTTAAACAGTGCTTCCCTCAGCCGTAGGCAGTCAGTGGGCAGGACACTTAAGACTCGCCACGTGCCTTTTAGAGGCAGGTAGGTACCAGCTCCTCTACGCATCTGCATGAGCTCCTTCTCTTATGGAGTAGTCAGGCAGGGGACAGAGCAGCTGCTGTCAAATCATTAATCAAATTGTAATAAAACTGAGTGGGCAACAGCCAGCTGACACAAGGGCACGGAGGAGAGAACTGTGTCTTGATGCTGTTCACTTCTGGAAGAAGATAGAAAACTGAGTGATTGAACTATAACTGAGTCAGAAGCTATGTCTGGTTACAGCTGGGTATCAGTGCTGAGTCCATCACTAAGGTGAAACTGGTGAAAATTCTCCATGGTGCGGTTTAATAAAAAGTTAGAAAATTGCTAGGTCACTTTTATAAATCCAGAGTAACTATATTAAATGTTTCTTTTATACTGTGAGCTTTCTTCAGAAATTTTTTAATCCTCCCAGGAGCTTATTTTCAGGGAAATTCTGTCTATGTTGTGAAAGTATTAAAGATCATCATCTTTCCCTGGAATTTGATGTCTGTTTCAGACACAAATTCTCACCTGTCACATGTAATTTTGAGCTGCTAACAGCCATCTGCTCTGACTGCACATCGTCATGCCTTGAAACTAAAACAGCCACAAATCTTTTTGATGCCCAGCTCTACTTAGGGAGCAACAACAGAGATGAAAGTTTCATCGTGAATAAATGAAAGCATTTTGGTTACTTACAGCAACAGGTTTTAGCTTGTGGAGAAGTCTGATTTCAGTGGCTTATTTAGAACATGATTCAGCACTGCCACTCGAAATGGGCGAAGGTGTCTGTGTTTGGAAGCCTTGTTAAGCTTGGTTGTGAGCTGTCTTTGGCTGCCACAGGCAAGTGGCGGTCTCTTTGGCCCCCATCGTTCCCACTACTTCCCCTCTGTCTGGGGTCTGCTGCTGCTTTTCTGTGTGCCTTCAAGGGAAGGCCTGTGCCTGAATTCCTCTGCTTTTGGAGGTTGCTTGGATGCATTTCTCTCAGGAGACTGTCTGCTTTCTCCTTTGCTTACAGGTTTTTGCAGTTACAAACTACTCTCTGGTAAGACAGTAATCATTACAAAGAGTTGCTTCTACTGCAGCCCAGGGAATGTAGACTATTTTCAGAAAGCCTAAATACAGGTTTTCTTCTCTTATTTTAAATGGGCACATTCAGTTTGTAAAGGACAGCCTGAGTTCCATGAGGGGAACCGGTTATCTATCCTGATTTGTGCTAAGTACGCTCTCAGGAACACATGAAGTCAAGTTCTGTGCTGGAGATGAGGGTCTGATGTTGCTCGCAGGTTTCTCCATGTGGCCGAAAGGCAGCCAAGCCACGATTCTGCATGCCTGTGCCCTTTCATTTCCCGTGTCGGTACAGGTATGTGCTCTGCCTGCACCTCTGGCTTGAGAAATTCATTCTGGACAGTGGCAATGAATACTGGAGACTCCTAACAAATAGAAATTGTCACTGTTAGTTAGAAATATCTGCATATATGTCATGGTGTTGCTGTTTACTGAGGGCTGGTGCCTACGGAAGGAGTACATTTGAATAAGACAATCAAATTGGTTCTGAGCTGTTTCACTGATAAAAAACCTGGAATAATACAGAAGTTAAGCAGAATTACAATGCTTCTGAACTAGATTTGTGTCTGTGTAGGTCATCCTATTGCCACTTTCCCCCTTGAGCTCCAGTCAATGGAAGGATTCTCAATTTTTCTGGAGTTTTGATTTAGGCTCATCATGTTTTTAATGATCTGAATTTGTTGTTCCCTGAAAGTTGAAAGTTGGCTGGTGACGGCACATTGCAATACATACTTTAATTGTCAGTTGAATAGCTTAGAAAAGGTGGATGCTTTTAAGCAAGTCATTAGCAAGAGAAAGCTTTTATGTGAGAATTCAAACTTGGCGTGTATTTGTGGTCTTGAAATAGTGAGAAAATTCAGACTGTCATAGATTTCAATACAAGTGATTTCTCTGGCCTTGCTAGGGCTTCACTTCCATCCTGCCCTCTTCGAGGGGAAATCTTTAGGAAGAGGGTGCAGGTACAGCACAGAGTGGTATCAAGGGATGTTCTTGTTTGGTTTCTAATGCAGTCACATGTGTTTGCTCTAAGTCATAATATCTTAAAGCACTACAGAGACATTGAAAACTGGCAGAACTCATTTGGCTGCTGTGATTCCAGTTTCTGTAATGTGTTGTGCAAACAGGCTTAACCCAATGGCAGAGAGGAGGGAGTTAGTTGTGGGGAGGCGGTACAAGAATTTTGCCTTAAATTGTATTCTTTGTGCATTTAATTCTGGGCAAGTTACAGTGCTTGCTGAGAGCATCTGCTTTTTATTGCCTTCCTTTTCTGCTGTTACTATAGTTTTACCGCTGGTTCTCTTCAACTGACGTATATCTACATAATTTCATAGCTTGTACACCTTCATGAAACTTACTGTGCAAAGTATTATTTCTTGCAAGCTGTATAGATTTATTTTACTTAAATATACAAATTTTAAATTGCCCTCAGGACTCATGTCATTTATTCTTAAATTGAATCTTATTTTTGTAATCCAGTTCCAACTGATAAAGCATTCCTCATATTATACTGACAGACATAAACACAGTGCTATCTTGCCAGAGAATTATATGAGCATGTAATAGCTCCGTGCAACTGAATTTTCATTTTACTTTTATTTATTGTTGAGCTATCCTAGGATTTTGAATTGATTCCTCACTTTTCTTTGCATTTCTATGTATTTCTTCAATAAAAAGAAGAAATCTCCTGTTATTTCAGGCCTCGTCAACCATCCTGAAAAATAACATGAGTAATAGTAGTATAACAAAAATTGAAATACATAAATGTAGTTTTCTTTCAGTCCTACAAGAAATCTCTGCTAAAATAGCAAGCATTCAGAGCAGAAGGTGGCTTGTAATTGCAACTATTCATTGAAACCGCATTCAGAGAACAGTTGTTATAGTTAGAACGTATTAAAAAATAACAGATGGTACATACGTTAAAACTTGTTCTGAAACTTAGGGTTAAAGTGCTCTTAGGAGGAACTACCCGAGTCATGGGCAGTGCACTACATGCTGCTCTAATAGGAGATGAGGAAGGTTACATATCAAATATACACAATGGGGCTGGGCAGTAGGCCCTGTGTTTCCTAAGGCTGTTCAAGCAGAGAAGGGTGTACAGCCATCTCTTAGCCTGTATAAACTTCTAATTTTTCACAACAGTGAAATATTTCTTTTCTGAGTCAAGCCTCTGTAATCTTACTCTAACAGCTGTCTGTACAAAGGAGACTTTATAATGCTGGGCCAACACACACATTTTAGCATTTCTACCTAGGCATATGTAGGCAGAAATATGAAATATATATAGGCCTGTATGTGATATATCAAAGATGGGATAAATATGTTCTGGTGTTTTTATAAAAAAGAAAAGATGACTGTTAATTGTATAAATAGAGATACCCATTTAATTTGGGTAAAAAAAGAAGAGTTAATCTTGAAAATATACCCATGATAATGAAACTTATATATGATTATTTTCTGAACTCTGTCCTAGAAACTTGCAAATAACTCATCTGAGCACTTTGGGGTAGGAGAATGTAAGGTGGTTAAAACACGTTGCTATTAGCGTAATGTGAATGCTGTGCCATTAACAAATCTTGACGCCAGCTAGATATTAAATTAGATTTGTGCGTAGCACCGTTCTAACTGATGCCACAGAATCGTTTTAAAAGTATCTTTTACAAATAGTGTTTTCTGTTTCTGTGATGGGGCAGGTAGACCACTCTAGAGAAATAAATCTGAAAACAATCATTGATCGAAAATGATGTAGTATAAGAAATCTTTCCATGCCTGGGAAAAAAAAAAAACAACTAAAAAATCAGGATACATTGCTGTGTCTGAACTTTTGTCTTCAAATTCAGTTAAAGAAAATGTTGGATAGTTTGTGAATTTAACATTTCCTGTTGGCATGTTTTAGTGACGGAATGCAATGGGGGGATGTTTCTGTGAAATTTCTAGCACAACGCTTTTTGCTTCAGTTGGTGCAAACCAGGAATCATTTGAGACATTATATGCGGCTGTTTTGAGAGGAATTACAGCCCAGCTGGGTTTCTCTGAGCTTCCAACAAAGACAGCAAGTTTTTATTTCTTATCTGAACTCAGCTGAAATTTTGTACTTTGAGGTCTAGCAATCAGTACTACCTGTACCCAAGGGCAGTACTGATTTTCTGAGATACGTGGGGATGTTTACTGGCTATTACAGTGCAAGGATGAACTCTTCGTACTGTGAGACCTTGGTGATGATTATCATCACTCTACAGATTCTGTTCCTGATTGTCTTTTAACACTCCTAGATAAACGTCCCTGAGAGACTTGTAGGTTACTGAAAGCTTCTGCCTCAGTAAACCTAAAGTAATTCTACTCAGAAGATAAATAGGCAATGTCAGGCATCGTCATCTGAGCACTTTTCTTTGTGACTATGTTTTGAAAGTATTTATTTAACTCTCGAGTTGTTTTGTCTTTTCCTTCACTTGATTTCACTGCAGATCCTGCAATAATCTACCCACTTCACTGACTGATTGAGGATTAGGAAATATTTAACAATTTAACTGAGCAGATGTTGTTAGGAATATTCTAGGCTTCTCTTTGTGTTGCTTACATTCTTCATTTTCAGGAAACATCTCCCCATATTTTTTCCAGGACTTCATTGTTCAACACTCTGAAGCTTCTTGTTGGCATAGTGAAAAGATAATTTCCTGTTGGGGGAAAAAGGTTCCTCTCATTTCTTAAATTACTGTTTCCTGCTGTGCATCTCTGATGTGAGCATTACATCTGTTCCTTTAACCTCACCAGATACACCATTTTTAGAAAAGCCACTCTTTCCTTACATTTCTAATCTTTTGGGCTCTTGATTAGCCATTTCAAACTTCTGTTTATTTTTCTACTGTGCAATCTCATGCTATTAGACACATTCAACTGCAAAATGAATATTTGTATAACTTTACATGATAGAACATTAATATGCTTATCACTTCTGGTAAATCTCATATTTGTTTCTTGACTCATTGAATCTGTAACTATATTGGCAGCTCCTGACACTCAACCATTATCTTTGGCTTGTGATGGGAAGTTTTCAGAGTGGTTTACATTAAATACAATTCAGGACCATGGATTTCAACAATGAAAAATTTTCTTATATGCAATAAATAAAAATTTTCCAATATCCAGTAAATGAGAGATTGTTTTGTGAATTTATATTTTCAAATTTATTTCTAAGTAACCTTTCATTTGATTCACTGAGTGCCATCTGTTGGAAAAGGGAAGCATTCTTTAGTATTGCTTTCTTTACAGATCACTTTCCTTAGTAGAATATCTGTAAATATATGCAAATATTAGTTAAAGGATTTTTTGATTAAGTGAAATTTGTGCACCCAGATATCTTAAATATAACACTGAATACATATAAAGACGATAGATACAAAATTGATCCACATACCATTGCTAATGATGGATTGCAAAATAGGTATGGTATTGTCTGTTTAGAGTCTTTGCTCTAAAAAATGTAGTTGTGGGTGGGTTTTTTTGTGTACAATACAAACGTATTTCTGCTGTGTAGAATAGGATGTGAAAACCCCTTCAACAGTTGCCAAATTCAGTACGCAATGCAGTGTGGAGAGGCCTCGGGCACTGCTCACCCACCAGCTGCAAGAGGAGAAGTGTGCTGTTGTGGTACTCAGAGTAGGAACGTCATTCTTGGTATGCCTGGCCAAAACCTTAGGGAGGCTCCTTCTAGAGAAGAACTGTGATATTTGTCTCTGTTAAGGAAGCCGCAATCTGTTCATGGTTTAAATGGCTCTTGTTATTAAACTGTCTCCTTCTATGAACTGATTTCAGTTTGCTGTCTGCTCAGCATTGCGCATCCTGATTTTTTTCAGAAGTTTTCATAAAGCCCTTAAGACATTGTTTTATTTTTATTAGGTAAGTCTTACAGGAATATGGAACCTCCTTTCCAGAATATCTGAATACTTGGTTCATTTAGGAACTTCTGCTCCTTGGGTATTGATTGTCTAGATTGTCTTCTGCTGAGGGACCAGGAGGAGAAATAAAAAGGCTGCAATAAAAAAATATGCTTCATCGTTTTAGATGTGGTAGGCTTGGCATGTTCCTCAACTTCTGACCTAATGGGTGCTACAAAGACTTGGAATGTCTTGGCTGTTTGTGAAAGAATCCTCTCCCTGAACTTGAGTTTTGTCCCTGATAACTTACCCTTCTTGCCTACCTCAAGCTCACAATCCCTCTGTTGGGGACTTCATATTTAGAGAGGCACGGACGCTGCTGTGAATTGTACATGGGAAAGGCAGAACAGCTGTATTAGCCATGTGGGAAAGAACTCGCACACTGGGGAGGTGCACGTTCACCAGTCCATGATCCCATGGTTCCGTGGCTTCTCTATTATGTTCCAGACAGGTGACAAAGTTCAAGGCAAACTTTTCCTGAAACAGTGCAGGCATAAATGTACAGGATCTATAGACTGATCAAATGCAGATTTCTGTTACTATGAAAACCTGTTAAGTAAACTTAAAAGAAAAATAAGACTATTTTTATTCCCTCCAAAAAAAAATCACTCTGCACTTAAAAGTTTTCCCTCTGTGCAAGGAAGGCAGAAATCTTCAAGTTGTTTTCCTTCCTTGAATTCATGATTTGGAGAGGAAAAAACACCATTACCCCATTTCCTTTCCATTCTGTTTCCTTCTTTCCACTAGAAGGAGAAAAGATTTCTTCTTGTCCAGTACCTCCCCCTAGGTTCTTGCTTTGAGGCCCACCCTTTGTGGATCTGAATACTTTCTGCACAGAGCTGGGAATCCATTGATATCCCCAAACCCTTCCAAGATACGAGCTTCTTATAGAATGAGACCCTTAGACAGACAAGAGTTCCCTAGCTTTACTTCTCTGTTATAAAGCCTCATGCTTGCGCTGGAAATGTATGATAAGGGGCCTGTTTTGAATCTTTTTTTAAGCTGCAGATGGTACCCTGAAAATAGGCCGCACTGTACTATATGTTACCTTGATTTATGTGAAACATCACATATTGATGTCTTTATAGACAGCAACTTAGTGTTTCAGAAGAGTCTGCATGTTACAAAAAGGGCAGCAGGTGTTATTTAGACTAAATTGACCTTGAAATTGATTTCTTTATTTTATGACTTACTGAGGGGAGATTAATACTTTTTTTTTCCTGCAGCCTGAAACAATTTACATGGTAATAGAAGGCATAGTCAGTCAAATAAATTGCTGGAAGTAGTAGTGTTCCAAGAAGAAAATATGGATCTTACTTGCATTGATTCTTTCTATCCCCAGGGAGTAGCTAAGACTTCTAACACTGGGGAAAGACTACCAAAATTTATTTTTCCCATTAAAGGCAGAAGAATGGATAGTAATGTCTGTAAGCTGACACTTACTCTAAACTTTCAGTTGGCGGGGTGAGGAGGAGGGTGTGCCCTATGCAAAATTTAGCGAGTGATTTAACATTATTTCATGACTTGTGTAAGGGCAGATGGATAGAAGAAAAAAATCCTAAGAAACCTCTGGAAAGCCTGATGTAGAGACAGCGCAGCCACCCTTTATAACAGACTAGAGCTTGATAATAGCCTGCAAACGGTTGTTGCAATGCCACCTTTGAGTGCCGAGCAGGAATCGTCTCAAAATACAAATGTTGGTGGAAACAAGAGACCTAAAAGAAATTACCTGGAGGAGGTACTGATAGGAGCAGGAGGTATAGTTCTGTAGGAGGTGGAAAGAGTTTTTCTTTGTGCTGCCACAAATGCTGCGATGCTGAAGTGCCGTTATTTCCATTTCCTGTAGACTCAGACAAATGCAGAGTTAAAGGATTTGTTAGTGCCATAATACTTGGCTTAACTGGAACATATATGAGATTATGACCATATATCATCTGAAAATGAGTGTGAATGTAACTCCACAAAATAATTCTTTTTATTTTAAATACAGAAAGTGTATAGGAAAATGTTGTGTATATGAAAATCATTATGATCATCCTGGGGCTGGGAATAGAGAATTAATCTCTTGCCTATAGGAAAGCTGCACCTGAATGCTGTTATTGCAGCTGTAGTGAATGAACAATGATTTCAATCTTTGTAACACAAGAAGAGACTGGTGGTTGGCAGATACCAGTCTGTCCAGGCCAGGCTTCTGGCACTACTGGGGAAGGGATTCAGGGTCTTCCTGACAGGCTTAGGTTACTCCAGACTGTTGTCAGAATTCTCTGTTCCCCTAAAAATAACCTTTACCTGAGGAGTTTTGCTAATTTTGCTTTTATTTTCTGGCTCAATTTGCCCTGGATTACCACAGGTGGCAAGCATGTTAGTAATATGGAGCACATCACAAGCTTTCCGAGTAGATGTTCCATATGCAATGTTGATCCAAAGCTGTTTATTAATTTGTTACTGGTTCACAGAGCTGTGCTGTGCTTGGAAATAAGCTGTGAGTGGAGAGAGAGAGAAAAAAGGTATATTTGCAAAATACACGTTTAAAATGGCATATTTATTTGGAAATGAGGGCATTGCCTTCTGGAAAAGGCAAGAGTCATGCAGAATCAAATCTGCTGTCTCTGTGTGTCTGCCAGCCTGCCTCTCCTGGAGACCTTCACAAGAGCAGCACCCCTGCAGAACGGTTAGCTTGTGGGGTTTGGATTTGTATCGTGCTCTTCACAAGCACTGTGAAACTATGGCCTAAGGTCAACCGTGCAACCTACTGCACAATAGCTCTGTAACCAGACAGAGCATGCTAATGAGAAGGCAGAGTGGAAGGTAATGGACATCAAATACAAATAGTTGAACGTACGTTCTACTGTATCTCCATGTATGTTCTGTTTGTATGATGTGCATAATAAAATAGAAGTAGGAAAATGGGTATGAGGTGGTTGAGCTGTGGGTGGTGGGAATAAGGCAGAGTAGCTAAGGTGAAGGAAAAAGATGAAAGTAGGAGAGCGAAATGAGTAAATGTGAAGAAAACCTGGAAAGAGAGAAAATGCGCAGCCTATCAGTGCTATAGCAGTGAGTAAGGATGTGGAGGCGCTATTAAGTTGTGCGGAGGCTAGAGAAGGGAACATGATTTGGTTGGCGGTGGTGTTTGATGTCAGTCTCGGAGAGCTTGCAGCTTCTTGCAGCAGACAAAAGCAACTGCTGTCCTTTGTGGGAAACAGATGCAATTGGACTGCAGGAGTTTGTCTGCCTGATTTTGATGGTACTTTGGCATCTATGTATGTATTGTAAAATCTGTTTCTTGGTATTTACAATGCAGGAGTCAATGCATACAATGGCTAAGTTGATCAGAGAGCAAGTGATATTCCTAGTCATACTTTGCAGGGACTAGTATGCCAAGTTGGATGCTCACTGTGTAAGGAGCCACTCTTGGGACTTGACTTGTAATACCTTGAGGAAAACAAAAAAATGAGAATACTTTTGATACCACTGGAGAGGTTAATTTTTGTAGCCCATAAATTCTTTCCAAGTGTCAGTGGCAAATGTAATGTGTTTCAAGCTGCTGTGTTTTTGCAACAGCTACCTCTTTTTACAGAAATTATGCTATTTAGGTGAGAAGTTGGAGAGTGTTTGTGTATATTGCACCATATATTAATGGGGAAACTGGGATGCAGAGGAGTGAAATGTGTAAAGGCTACAAAGGGAAGTGCCAGAGAATTCCTATCAACTTTCTGAAGTATGTTCTGCCTAGTGGATCATAGCACATCTCCTATAAATAAAAGATCTGGAAGCTTAATATCTGGAGGCATACTTGAAAATAATAATTAAAGTAGTTCACAGCAGTTACTCTCCGCTTTCTTTGCCAGACATGCCTCAATTTCAGCTTATCAGACTTTCATTCCCAAACATTAGGAGGGACTGCACAGCTTCACTTCGACATGCAAATCTGATCTTATTGACAGGAAAGGCAAGACAACAAGGCGGCTGCCCCTGGGAGACCTTTTCAAAATAGAAATGGGAATGTACTGGCTCTATTCATTAGGGAAGAGACAAAAAATTAATGTGCTGACTACTTTCTAACATATCCTTTAAGAAACGATTACGTTTTAATTACTGACTTGAGTCTTGGACTTGCATTTATTGTGTCTGTATTTAGATACTGTGGCACTTCTATCAGCTATTTAAAAACCTCTCTGAACCTTTGTTTCAGTATTGTATTAACAGCAGTGTGGTCAGCTTACTGCAGTACAGATACTGCAAAAATATCTTCTTCCCCCCGCCTCACCATCCTGGTCTCTTCAGCTGTAACTGCAAAACTTTCAGAAGATGCACCCAAGCCCCAAACTACTTCATGTCTACAGTTGTGGAATGCCACTTTAGATGTAGGAGAAGCTTCAGGAGGGATAGAAAACTAGGAATTTCACATAGCTTTATGCTGGACCCAAATGTAGACCTGTCTGCAAGGGCAATGAGCCAGCACAGCCATGACCCTGTCCGCTGAGCGTGCCAGCATAGCCATGAACCTACTTGCCTGTGCTAGTGGTTTGCAACATTATGTGGCTGTTGTCAAGCAGGCAAATAAACCAGGGTCCCTCTAATGGAATATGTAGTCATTTTTCATTAGATGCCTAGGGAATTTTGGGTGGTTGAGAAACTGTCATCCAAGCTTTCATGTGGAGGCTGTGCAGATCTAGTTCAGGAAGCGTACTGCACTTCTTGTCTGAGCTTCTGAAAGGCAGTGGCTTAATCATCATCCTGTCCTCACCCAAGTCCTTCTAAAACTGGGATAAGAATACCAGCCTTCTGGGGAATCATTAGAGTAAAACCAGAAAAGTGTGTAATTTAGCAGAGAGGGTCTAATATATAAGATAAATGGCAATGAAAATCTCTGTAATCAAATGTTTTACTAATGCCTCCTCTGAGCCTAATTATAGTGGGGCTCAATGTTGGTCTTTATCCTTGTTATGTAAAGTGCAAACGATTTTGTTTAATCTGAATTACTTTTTTTTTCTCCTCTCTTTTCAGGACTATAAATCTGATGTTATGACTCTGGTTTCCAGTGCCAAGAACAGTCCTCAAGGTCCAGTAAGTAGAAGCATTTTGCTGAATAGATTAGATTCTGTAACTGAGTTTGGATTTTCTTTTAAATTGTTTCAGTCATCAATCACTGGAACCCATTTTTACCTGTGACACCTTGCTGCTTTTGAAGTGACTGTACTTGAATTTGCTTAAATGTTCTTTAATACTTGAATATGTAGTATAGCAAAGATCTCTTACCAAACTGAATAAAGCTGATTAGAGTCATTGCAGGGTAAGTTAATTAATAGCCCAATCAATCCATCTTGTGTGCTACTACCCATATCATATCACCATACAGACTTCAGGTTGTGTCTCACAGTTCTGTGGAGGAGGATTGCATCCGAGTAAGCTGTAGGGTACAACTACAAGCTCCCCTGCAATTCCCTGCTGTAATGGTGTCCCCAACTGAGGGCAGATACAGCAAAAGAAAACAAAAGTTTGAACAAGTTCAGTGGCATGCAAGACCAAAGTAAACAACAGGACTTGACCAAGAGGAACTACCTGACGTTGGCTTAAAGGATAGAAATAATCTAGCCTACCTCTATACTGCTCTTATCCTTCATTTTCCATGTAATATTATCCCTTGGCAGGAAATAATTGTACCATAAAATGAGTTTATGCTAAGGTCTTAAAGGCTGATTTACAAAGGTGCTGATGATACTCAGCTCTGTCACTAAGAGTTCATCATTCATTGCAGTCAAGTTCCTCTAACCTTTTTTGTCTCTGAGGCACTAATATCATGCCATAGGGCCTTTTCAAGTGCCTCTGGTTGGATGATACCAGTAATTGTGTTACTTCACTCAATGCAGGTTTAGGTTTTGGGGGGTTTTATTGTGTGTATTTTTTCTTCTGATTATTGAAATTGTATCCCCTCACGCTTGAGCTTGTAGGAATGTGGATTTGTGTCAGAATAAGAAAATATACAGTATTTCAAGTATTTGGCAAAGCCTTTTATTCCTGTTCGCCGGCATGATTAATGCAATTTTAAACATGAACCTTAAACATTAAAAGTTCCTTGAAAGGAGGTAGTGGTTAGACTTCCAAATGAAAACTGTCTGTGAAATGACTGCCTTTTGAAACTGCTTAGTCACGTTAACCTAAGTATAAAATGCCTTGAAAGATTGAAATATATATAAAAGATTTTTAATTCATCTGATCATGATGAGTTGACAATTTTTTTTTTTTACTCTATGTGCTAAGCTTTGGAAGAATATCTTCTTTCAATAATTTTCTGCATTGACACTGATACTTGCTTCCCACTAGAACAGCTTTTGAAAGCTTTGATAGCTGCTGAAAAGTTGCAGCCTTTCTGTTAGTTTGTCAAAAGTTTAACTTGTAAAATAACGTTGTGAGAGGTGAGGGCTTATTTTTAGAAAGTTGTGTTTCATATACTTGCATTGAAATTAGATTTGCATTGGTTAAAAATGAATGTTTTGAAGAATGATGTGTTTTTCTGTCTCAAGGTATTTTCTAAAACAGAAAAAAGTCTGCAACAAGTGCAGAACAAGTTTTTGTGAACACCTGCCATCTTATATTGAGAAGCTTCCTCTTCCCTTCAAAATAAGGAGGTGGGGGGAAGGGGTGGGATGGAACTTTACAGATTTTGTTGGGCAAACTTAACCTGGAAGTTGTGATTTTTATTTTTTTTTTTAATTTATTTTACTTTATCATTAAATCCTTTGGTTGCTGTTTCCTATAAGAAAGTGTTCTCCGACTTTGAGTACTGCCTTAAAAAGCAGGATTTCAGTTGCATTGCTTGAGCATCAGTAACTTAGACCTTTAATTATTGCTTTTGCTTATTTTTGGGTGAGGGAAAGGGTTATAAAGGCAAGTATAGCAGTGCATTTTGATCTACTGAAGAGGGTTTTGATGGGAAGAGAAAGGGTTTCATGTTTTTTAATGATATTTCTGATGCCACAGACCATGGCATAAAAAATAATGAGTTAAGAGTTGAGCTTATTTCTCTTGAAATTACACTGTCTCTGTTGTTGCTTGGAAAATTGTTTGTTGTGATGGATGAGAAGGAATACATAGATTTTTCAAACGTGTTGCCAGATCATTGCTTATAGAACAATCTGGTAATAAAAGGAGGCTTGACAGATGAGAATTCAAATGGATCCAATAATGAATTACTGAATAATGCCCCAATTCCAGAGCCTGAAAGACTTATTTCCAGGGCTTTTTTTTTTTTTAATAATTGTTGGCTGCTTTTCCTGCTCTTAGTGACAGATCCTATATGAAAGTCTAATGCAACCGAAACTCATAGACTGAATTTACTTCTGTATTATATAATTGAGACTGTACTGAGATGACTGGTGTTGCAGTGATACAAAACTACAGTGGTAACTCAGTGGCACATCAGATCTATCAAATTTCACATTTCTGGATAGGTATAGCTGCTTAATGGATTGTTTGTTAAATAATTCAAGATGTTTTCATTAAGATGAGTGATTGTGCCTTTTAAAACCCTTCTTTTGTTCTGAAATCTGCAATCAGTTTTACCTGTGGAGCTACGGAAATCTAACTGAAGAAATGACTATTGGGAAGCTTTAGGAAGCTGTCAAACTACTAGTTGCCAGAATCTGGGGGGCTGTACTTGGACCAGGATTCTGCCATCTTTGTCCCTTTTCTTACAGCTTCCTCTAAGTGCTGTACTCTTATCTGCAGTTTCATACTCTTCTCTTAGGCTACTTTAAAATCTCATTCCTGCTTATTTAAGGGTATACATTTTCTAAAATGGCTTTGCCTTTTCCTCAGTCTTCATTTCTCAAACTCTTGTCTATATATTGATATTTGATAACAAATATTATGTAGTGTTTTTAATCAAGCGATGTTGAGAAAAGGCAGGGGGAGTAAAACAGGACCCTTCAGGGTAATTCAGTAGGGACAATAATGATTTTTGCAGAGAAATAAAACTGCAGCAACACTTGCTGCCTGTGATCTGAATAGAAATGTATTAGCTACGTGAAATTACCTTACCTCTACTGCTGCTTCAGGAGAGATATCTCTTAGCTGGAGATAATGGTTTGCAAAAAACGTGGGTTTCTTTAAATTTTAGATTTCTATTGAATGGAATGTATCTTAGCACCAGCATTCTTAACAAAATAAATAAATCTGCAACTGTCAGGGACAAGAATAGAACTGAAAAAAAACCAAGCCTTCCTTGAGCATCATCACAGAGCACTTGGATAATATGTTGGGTGGGAGGGGAGAGTCTTTTGTGCGGGGGAGAAGGAAAGCACATTTTGCAGATATCTCAAATGATACTGTAGAACTGATCTAATTTAAAAGAATTAAGAAAAATATCTGGGGAAAATCCTGATAACTTCTTTTTTTAAAATTCTCAACTTAATCTATAGAATTGCTGCACAATATAGGAAAATACATTACAGCTCTATCATGTGGGCCTAAGTGTTTTGAGTTTCACTCTGTGAACTGAATTCAGAATGAGGTTAAAATTTTACCTGAGATGCCTAATGTGGGAAGATTTTGTCAAGTTTTACATCACCATGTCTGGTTGCTTTTGAGTATCCAGGCTTTTGAAATCTGTTAATCTACAGATTAACAGATAGGAAAAGTCAGAAGCTGTTAAAGAATCTTGAATTCTACTCTGTCAGTCTTCATGTCTTTACAGCCTTATTGCTTGTTATTCCTGCACATGGCTGTGGTGTTTTTTTCCTCATGCTTTTTTTAAATCTTATCAGATGAGTTGGCCCAATGGCTGGAGGCACAGTTCTTTTTAACTAGAAATAGGCTCCTTGAAAATATTCCAACATAATTTAGATGATGATGATAGTGTTACTATTATAGTTTGTACAGAGAAAAACCTCAAATTATAAATGTTATAATGTATATGTAAATTTTTCTTTGCTTTGTTACTCATGAAAGAATAAGCCATAATGATGTTTGAAGGCTTTCAATCAACTTTGGTTGTACATCCCTTCTTTGACTTGGAAGGAAGACACTCTATGGGCTAAATGAACTGAAATGAGATTGTTCTTGTAAAAGGAATTACAGAATAAGCACGAGAGAAAAACAAACGTCTGCTGCAGTTAGTGATATTCAGTTTTTGGTAGTTCTGTGTACTTGAATTTAACACGCTTTCAGGAGGGAGTTTGTGAGCACATTCACAAGCTAAGACTAAGGAAACAGATTAAGAAAAGCAGGAGAAGACTGTGTCTGCACGAAAGCTGTATTAAAGTGGTATAGAAGTTCATGTTTTTCACTGTTAGCAGTATTAACTTGTGTGTGGGATAGAGTGTGCTCCCATGGATAGAATACAAGAGACTAATAAATAGGGTATAATACCACGGAAT